>CANUEZ040000074.1:1200000-1685000 GCA_948099385.1 Fasciola hepatica | reverse complement strand
TTCTCGGGAATAATTTGCATTTTCTGCTTTTTGTGTAACCTTTATTCAGAATTTCCGTATACACTTTAGGAAAACTGATTACCGGCTACGTAATAGAAAGATACCACTGAGATGGCAGTTGAACTTCAGAACCCCTGATCTTCTGAATACTGATTATCCGAGAAAGTGCTTATGGTATCCAGGAACGAAAAGTATCTCTTTTTTCGTGAACATTACCTTGGAATACTTTATGTGATTTATTTCGACTGAGAAGGTCCCATTTGATCCAAAGAGAGATCACTATCATGCAAGTACCGAAATAAAAGCGAGACCTCCAATAAATACATCTCCCTAACTCACCTACTTTGTCCTGATCTGAATAAGAAACGGTCAGTGAAAAAGCTGCCCAGCTAATGACAGTACAATACGGTACACAGATTCTAAGTTTACTACACCAGCACAGGGTCATACTGAAGAAGCCTTCGGACTATATAATGTGACTTCATTGCAGTTAGGGAGTTTGAAATATAACTCCGCAGTGGTGAACAAACCAGTACCAGCTTGTTTTATTAAGTTTCATCTATTCTGTTCAAAATGAGCATCGTTCTTTTTTAATGTTTGTGTTCGGAATCAACGGAGAATGCAGTACGCAACAGATCCGATTGCTAGCGCATCAGTAAGCACGCATGCAAGTGAATCATCTATTGGCAAGTGCAAGCAATACATGTGATCGAGCGTGGTCAAACAGGGCAGCTCAGCACCAACGAATCAACAAGAGCGTATGACTCAGTGCGCAAGTCTGATTGGTTAGAGCTAGCCGTCCTTGGCATAGGTAAAGTCACAGTGATGTGCGTGCGTGTGTGCTTGCATGTGCTGTTAGTCATGGTAGTAAACAGACATCAGTCAATAGACAGACAATGACGACGAGTGCGTGTGAGATTGTAAGATTGCGTACGTGACTATTTGACCCGACACAACAGTGTTGTGTGAAAGTGAGTTTTGATTTGGTAGTGAAAATTTAGCAATACAGTGAGTTTAGTGCTCTTCAGAGTACGAATGTTGACGGGCATTCTTATACTAGAAGGACATACTGCGTATTAGATCCCATTACCTCACGATTTTCTATCATCTTCCAATTAATTTATCACACAAGAGTCATGCAATTCTTTCAACAGGAGGATGCAGTCAATTAGAGGCCGTCAAAACTAAAGTAGACAGCCAACTGTGGGATTGGAACCCACCGCCAAATAAAGACTTTTGCTTGCCCAGACGAGCTTTCCATCATCATTGCCAACTTATTTATGGGCCGTTTCCTTTGGGGGGAGAATTTTTAGTTTTTCCCAAACTTTACCTTGGTCAACCAAAGCCGTCCTTTTTGTATCTGTTATTACCATCACTTCTTGACCTGACACACCGGCTAATTTCCCGCACTTGATGACTTTGCACAGCAGTGCTTTGCACGCAGAGTTCTGGTGTAGAACTCCAAGGAAGAGTAGAAGTGATTCGCGTTGACTGGGAGAGAAAATATGCGATGAACTGTGGACTTCCCCGTTAAAAAAGCTGTGCATAATACGACGACTTTAAAATTCGGTTGCAATAGTTGCAGGGTTGACTCAGGCAACACAGTAGTCAGATGACTGGCCGAAAACGGATCGTTTATGGCTAATTGGTTATCTTGTGTTTTGTACTCTTAATGACATTGGTAAAATAACTAAAACCAATGGAAAAACTTACTTACAAAAACTGACTTTCCGAAGTGCTTTACAGACCTGAGAATACGATCGTGCGAGCCACCATTAAACCAAATGTGAGTGAAGGTTGTAATCCGTTGCAGGGACAAAAAAAGTCCTATTAAATTTTCTTTTATTATTAGATGGTAACCACAGAAACCTGTTTTGTGAATTTCCAGCTAATTTCTCTTTTATTGAGGTGGTCGGTCATTGGTTTTCGGGGGAATCCTGATCGTATCCTTGATCGGTATTTGCAATTCTGTTATTTTTGAAGGCAGTTTGCTTTCTAAAATTTTTGTTACACCTTCAGCGTTGTATTCTCATTTACGACATTAGCATTTTATTTATACTTCCATTTTTAGGCCGACCGCGAATTTGACAGCTGGATTTTATGCTATAATTCTTATGTTTTATAAGGAAATTTACATGCAAATCTGAGCGCAGCCAATTCTAAACGATCCCTTGGGGACATGGTAGTTCGTGATTTTGATAAGTGCTCGGAAGACGGTGACGTTTTTTTTTTGCGGAGCCTCGTACCTTTTTGCAAACAATTTTTCTGTTTGGATGTAAGAAGAAGAATTTTCTGTGGAATATTCTTTGTTTGATCTGATGTCATCGGATAAAACGGAAATCTAGGAGGTCAGTCAAAGTGACCAGTACAAACGAAGGAACATGCGTCACTGTTTCAGAGTCCTGCTCGGCATATCCTGTCCAACTTAGGAAAGGTATTTGATATGGCCAATCGAGCGTTCAGAAATTCTTCCGTGGTATTCTCAGACGTAGGGCACCCACCACTGCGTAATGGGTTGTGTTAGTTACTCGCTTAAAATAAGCGAAGGACACGATTCCTAGTTGAAAATTTACTACGAGAGAAATGATGATCCTTGAGCGCTCACTAATCAAGTCAGTATGCAGTAAATCAAATGTGCGCAGTTAAAAGTCGTCCCAGAATAATATCATCTAGTAGCATCTGCTCGTTCGGCAGACATGTTAAAGACTCAACTTTTGGGATTACCTAGTCCAACTTGAGATCTGAACCCTCGTGAAGGCCTGAAGAATTCTCAAATCTATTTTCTCTTCAGGCGGACGATTCCAGTTGCCTGCTATCCTGATGCCCAAGAAGTGCTATTTTGTTACCAACCTGGCTCGAAATTTCGTGAGATTCTTCTCCATATGATACCTTCTCCGGGGGCCTGAGGCTTCTTGGAAGGTACACTCCGAGCTAAGACCGGGAAATTCTTTCATTATCTTGAATATATCTAGTGAGATTCCCTTGAATTTTTCTCTTCTCGAAAGAGAAATGTCCGACACTAAATAGTCTTTGATCGTACTTCTTACGTCTCTGGCCTTCTGTCATTTACGTTGGAAGTTGTTGAACTTTATTCTAATAGGCAGCGCTCTTTTTGTAGGGGCTGACCAGGTCTCCATGCTAGATTCAAAGTGAAGTCTAAAGATGGCCTTTCACGATGGTTTGCTTACCTCCAATTTCTGACCTTATAAAAGCGATCTTTTAGAGCAGCCGCTGCGCACTGATCTGACCATTTAGGATGAGAGATCACGAGGATCCCGATATGTTTAACCCTACTTCCTGCCTCTATAGTGGACGGTCTTTGGTTATGTATGACTGTGAGGCTTTCTGTTTCTCTAGTTAACAAATAACTGTTTCCGGCGTTTAGGGTTAAATCTCAGTTAGGTTCCAAGTTGAGGTTGGCAACCGCATCCTTTCTTAGGTCTTCTGGCTCCTGAGATCCCACGAACTTCACACCATGAGCAAATATGGAACCGACTGTAGAGCTGCGGATAGGTCCGTAGTAAACAGCGAGCCTAGTAAAATCTACCCTACTGGTAACATTTGACAAATCAGGCAGTCTGTCATTTTATTTGACATAATACGCCCTGTAAGTTAGGAATTTGGTTAGCCACGCCTGTATCTGTCCACTTATACCGAACGACTCCAACTTGATCAACATTAGCCGATGATTAACTGAGTCAATGACCTTGCTGAAATCAAGATGACAAATTTCTACATTTTTATTTCGGCCAGTCTCCGAGTTACTTCCTCGTAGAAGCACAAGAGGTTTTTAAGACAGTATGTTTCTTTAGGAATCCATGCTCGGTTAAACGGAACACGGTGCTGACAGGTGTGAGCACAGGTCTTTCTCACCTCTTTGCAGAGAATAGCAGTTAGGCCTATGGACCAACGGTTACCCATTTTCGATCAACATCGGCTACGGCTACATCTTCCCAGTTTTTTGGCAACCATTCCTGGTCCGGTATTAGCTTGCATAGATATCATACCGACAGATTCAAAAAGCCCGTGAACTGGTAGTGGCCGGGGGTGCGTAATTTGGTCCGGTCAACTTAGGAATGTTTTTTTTCCTTCGGATGTTTACCTAGTAGAGGAACCCCAGACTCAAAACCGATTGATACATCCCTATTTACCCTATGAATACCGGCAAAAGGTTCATCTAGAGAGTCTGCCTTTTTCTGTCTTGCTGTTGACGTTTAGTTTCTCGTTGAGCCAGCATACTGCGCATAGCTGTAGTACTTCTCCGGCTGCACTTGTCCCATTGGGCTAATTCAACCTTAGGTTCACTCTTAGCTGTTCGTAGAAAGTTCATCATTCCTGTGCTTGGTATACCGGATGCAAGCCGGAAGACTTCCGGAAGTTTTGTAGAGATTCAAGCTACGGTCTCTACGCCTAGAGAACCTACCTACTACCGCCCTTCTGCACAATGTTTTCCCCTCTCAACCTCTATTTTTCCCAGGTGCAAACTAGATATGGAGAGTAAATACAGCTCTCCTTGTTTTCTTCCAGCATCCTCTACATTAGAATCTTTTGCCGTATCCAACATCGACTCCATGGCCTTAATGTGAAGACTATCTCTGTCCATACTTGCAAAATTTCCGACCACTCCTACGGCTACAGAACTTACAGTCTTCCCCGATAGCGTATCCACCCCCGTAGTTTCGAATTTCTATATATGCTACTGGAAACAGTTGCAGTAGTTAAAATTGGACACTGCTAATATCAAATGAGGGGAAATACTCAGTATTGTCTGCCTGTGGATGACTACGAACAATAGGTAACTTTTCTATTTAGAGCTTCAAAAGTGCTTCAGGCAGTCATTTTGACGCTCATTTGCTTTCTCTCGCCCAACGGAGCCTAAACCTGGAGTTAGGCGTCGTCGTTACCGAGGTTCGTTTCAGCGAGGTTCAACGATGTCGGCGCGCAAACAGATCCATATTTTGTGTCCCCTCTAACATTTTGGTACAAAGCTTTCACAACCAGATACTCTAAGTAGCTTTCCTCAGCCATTCCCGGAGTGCAAGCTCCAAGTATACAGTCAATGTGTAGTAGCCCAAAGTTGTCTGGTATGAGGGTTATAAACGCGTTCTTAACTAGTTCAGTTAGGACTCGCAGGAATAAAATATCCTCATCACGTTTGGTACTCGGGGCCCCGTACTAAAAAAAATGTTAACTTCTCTGTTCGGAATGATGAGTAAAACTGTGCATGGCTGGGCATTTCGAGTACAGACCTTGACAGTAGACCCATGATGATTATAAATCTACTCAACGAGGATGGCTACCTCTCCTCCAGGGTCGTCGTGTTCCCTGTCTGTTTTATAGACTTCAGACCCATCGTGTCATGTATTCGTGACATGTGGCCTTCTTACGAGAGCCACTTTTCAGAAGCTGTAACTAGTGATGCTGCTTTCAGCCCACTGGCTTTAAAGAAACTCGTAAATTTGTTTCTTATGTTACGTGATTTGGAATATAACACAGCCGCATTGACTTTGCCGTTTGCTTATGCTGCTTTCCATTACTGCTTGGGTCTCCTGCGAAAAGTTGGAGGTGATACCAAGTGTCATGCTGTGGCATTCTTCGCTGGGGTGAATGGAAATCTATGGTGGAATAATGCTTCTGGTGACTCATATCCAGGCATACTGAGCACTCAAATATATCTAATGAAGGATAATTGAGTATGTGTTTGGATCAAGCATTTTTAACTGGTAGTGTTATACAGGCTTAAGTGATTTGTTCCTTTTAGATCATATCACTGTGATACCATCAGTTACCATGAAATTTTGTGTCACAGGTGAGGACACAAAGTGATATCTGGTCTTCTAGCATCCACCTCTTCCAGCAATGTTCTTTTTTGGTCTCGCGATATATTGTGATAAAGTTCAAATGCTCATGCATCTCGTACGAATAATGCTGGGAAGACTGAATTTTCCAGAAGTCTGTAGAACATTGCCAAGGTTATCACAGCTGCTAAATCGGGAAATGACGTGAATTTCGCACCAGAAAAACATTTTCGGCGTGCAATGTAGTGTCATCAGTTACTGGATGACACAGTAGTAGTGTTACTTATGGGAAAACTGACTCTGTTCCACCGATTGTATTGGCAGCTGTGTTGAATTGCTTCAAACGTGAAAAGTTACTGACACCGGCAGGATTATAACCCATGCACGTTGGCTACTCACGTTCTATTACCATATGCTTTCTACCAGCTGAGCTACCAGGTCAAGCCGAATGGCTTCAGACATTTCGCAAAAAAATCATACCTTTCATCCGCTTAAATTACATCAGCACGTACCATCTGCCACAGAGAATTGATAGGTAATTTGACCACCCACTCTAGGATTCCTCTGTGAACTTATCATTATCCCCAGTGGAATGCATAGATACGTTTCCATTAGGAAATACGGTTTGGCAGATTTCACAAACGTTGAGGCCAATACCATGCATTGCAAAACTCAACCTATCACAAATTTTCAAGCTGGCCCAGTGAAATCCTTAACGGCCCTCGAAATCGTCTAACGTTTGTCTACAAGGCTCACTAGAACCCTCCGATTTACAGAACAATATTTCAGTGATTTCCTTGACTCCTTTGAGGCTGAGTCACTTTTCGCTATGGTACCCCTTTGTAAGACAATAGATTATGAGTGTACATGATTTTATTTATCTCCATAACCTCGGTTTACATATTCCTATTGAATACCTTCAAGACCTCACCCTGGTCTGCGCAGGAAATATTCGTTTTAATTTTGAAAGAAAGCCCACAAAACAGTGGTTAGTACGGCAACTGGACCTCCTCTGATTCAACCTTGACCGACGTATTTTCTAGATGATTAAAAAGTAATGTTGTGATAATATTTCCCCATTTGCTCTTTACAGACGATACGTTGATAGTGATTTATTTTTTCTCATTGAGTAATGCTTTATTCCTCTTGTTACTATCCCCAAACCTCTCTGTTACTCACGAAGAAGAACGTGACAGCAGTTTGCAGTTTATTTAATTTACAATGCGTCCGGATGGGACTATGCAGTGTAGAATCTACCGAAAAGTAACCTGGATCGGATGTTATTTAATTTTCTGTAGCTTCTCGCGTTAGGTATTCAGAACTCTCTTTACCAAACACACAGAAAATGTGTGCAGAAGATCAGCTGCCAAATGAAGAAGTGTCCATAGAATAAACTTCGCTGTTCAACAGTTACTCCGAAAATAATGCTAAACAAAACTAGATATGTAGAAAATGATGGTTGGAAGAAAGAAAGCTTTTATCGCTTTACCTTTCAAAGGTGACTATTTGTTTAGTCAAATAAGCAGAAACCTCAAATATGCCCTAAGACACACACAGCGGCACAGTTGCGTTTACTGCGGACCAACAAAGGGTTAAATTTTCAAAATCACTCAAACACTCTTTCTGACCCAAATGTCTCTCGTGCTATCAATCAGTTCACTTGAGGCTGTGATGATCTATACGATGGCAGAACAGATCACTGCTTGGTTCAGCGCGTGTCAGGTGACATACTCAAGTGGCTGTCAGAAAAAATGACGCAAACCGCTGATGGAATTCCTAATGGCGCGAAACTGTTGGTTTTCATTGACTGCAAGGCAGTTAATTACATCAGGTCACAAAGTTGACCTGACCCAGTCTTCCATATTATTGTTGCTCAATCCAACACCGAAACTGTTAGCGTCCGATGAATCGATCCTAATCATGATGCATCAGCCAGCGCCCTGTGTACAAAAACTTTGACACTAAATGCTTGAGTTCTTCGGAATTAACCCAACGAACCTCACTTTCCCCACCTCATGCCTAATTTACTGTTACATTTCCTCTACTATACCGTGTACATACTTCCATGTTTTACGTTCTCAGTCGAAAAGAGTAAATGAAATGCTTTCATCCCGTAACCTATGCCTTCTTTTCAGTCATCGCTTTTCCATCCACGACGAAACGCCGAGACTACAGGTGCGAAGTACTCACGGGTATCGTGAATCAAATCTTCTCTATGCACAGGAGGTGCTGTAACATCAAGTAATCAGAAGCATGCAACGGCGCGGATGTAGGAGCATATCGGGGTAGAAAGCCTGCATGCTGAATGTGTTTAACACTTCGATGAACAATATCGTAGTCGTAATAACTCAGTGCGATGCTCCAGCATTGAACCGTTTTGGCTGATGACTTTGCTGGTGACCGTGTGGGGTGGCAAACAAATTTTAACGCCTCATGGTCAGTGACAGTGGTGAACTTGGTGCCAAAAAGATATTTTTGTAGGCGTTTTACTCCCCAATAGACAGCCAGTGCCTCCCTCAGAGTTTGAGCGTAACCCATTTCGGCGTTCGTGAGTCTCCGTGACATGCAGATCACGGGTCGGCCACATTGTTCCAGAATAACACCAATGCATGTCGGAGATGCACCAGTAATTACAGCGGCATGATCCCTCGGTGAAAACGGTTTCAGAACCACATCCGACTCCAGAAATGCCAACAGATTACGCAGTGTGTGCTCGTGAACTGGAGACCATGAAAAACACTTAGCAGAAATAAGATCAAACAAACAGCTAGCCCTCTGAGAAAAATCTGGAATAAACCAAGAATAGTACTGTAAAGCACCCAAAACAAAACGAAGCTCCTGAATGTTATTGAGTGAGGGTTTATCAAATAAGGGCGATAATCGCTTGGGGTCTGGAGAAACGCCCACAGAATTCATTGTATGCCCCTGGCTTGAGAACTGTGAAACACAGAAACACGCTTGTTTGGATTGATTGCAAAGTTAAGCCGCAAACAAAGATAGGAATCGTGGATAGTTTTCAATGGACCATGAACAACAACATCATCTTGACAGGATTCAACTCTATCGAGACCGGCTAAAATCAAATAAAGAGACTGTTAAAATGTAGCAGTTGACACATGCAAACCAAAAGGTAAGAAATTATACTTATAAAAGCCAAATATTGATGACCGTCAACAAACTAGATTCATCTTCAAGTGGGATTTGTAGATATGCATCCTTGAGGTCAGTCTTTGAAAAGATGGTGGAACCTGCAAGACGACAGAGCACGTCCTCTGGTTCTTCGGTAGTACACGTGCGTTGGAGTAGTCCTTTGTTGAGAGTCAACCGATAATCACCATCTATCCGTGTGGTTTTGCCATCTGACTTGAGGGAAGTTACAATGGGAGTAGCCCAGCTGGAAGATTCAACCAGGGTGATGGTGCCTTTTTCACACATGGATTGTATAGCGAGGCAAACTGGTTCACGTAGGCCAAATGGTATGATGAGCCGTTTGATAAATATCCGGTTCCCAGACTCTTCCAGTCTAGTAGATGGTATATGCATCCCACGAGCAATCTTGGAACAATAAAGGATAAGATTTCGAAGGCGAGAAATACCGACCCGAGTGCTAAACAACGAAACATTCACATGTACTTGACGCGGAATTTTTAGACCCAGGATTGACGGACCAGAATCAGAAATGAAAAACTCACAAGGGATGGGAGGACAGTTGGAAACATGAATCGGAAAGATACATAAACCTAAAATCGGTAAAGAATGACCAGTGGTACCTCCGATCGTGACATCAGTAGGCTGGATATGAGCATCGCGGGAAAAAGATTCCAGATGAGATTTTGAAATAATAGACTCGGTACTACCCTTGTCAACAATAAACTTATGAGAATTACCGTCTGAGTAACGTGAGAAGAAGGGCTAAATAAAACAGTCAAAGACAGGGAAGAAAGTTCATCCTCAAGTGAAGCTGGGGTGGAATCTGGGTTAATGGCAAAGCGACACACTTTATGCTGCCAGAAAACACTCACCGACAGCTATAAGTAAGCCACAGAAGTGGTCACGGTCTGTGGTACTTGAGGAAGTACTAGAAGATGAAATTGGCTGTGCTGTGCAATGGAGGAAGACACGACCGTCTTTAACTTGGGCATCAAGATAGCGCCCATAGCAATGGATTGGGAGTGTTCGGTAGTCCTGGATGACCAGTGGACTCCATGCCCCCGGTGGTGGAAACCAATACATAAAACTTGCCGCCACCTCGGGAGTTGCGCCCGAGGCCCAACCAACACTCACCAACAAAAAACCAGTGGGCGTCGAACCGAATGCAGTGGTGCTATGCACTAACGAAAGTAGCATTAGAAACAAGTAGGTGGTGCTCTTCAGAGTCACAAAGGAGCCAAATGAGTCCATCTTTGGCGTTACGGAAACATGGCTCCCTAAAGATGACCAAGTACCGGCAATAATACAAAATGAGTTTGCTGTCTATAGGCAGGATAGGGAGCATGACTGTGTAGGGAGAGGTGTGGCCATCCGAGATGAGGATATTCAACTTCTCCACGTACTTAAAATGCCAGTTAAGGAAGCTAATAGGGCCCCCGTAGTTGGGGACTTCAACCTACCTCACATAGACTGGATAGTCGAGGTATGTACTCCGGAAACCCCGGGGGAGGGATACCTACAATGGCTGCTCTGGTCCAACACGTGAGGGAAAATACGTGGTACGGCTCTGGTTGTACGCCGTCCTTGTTGTATCTAGTGATAACGAACCATGAGAACGATGTAGCGGAACTCCAGATTCACTCTCCGTTTGGCAAGAGCGACAGTGTGAGTGTCACAATCACTCTTTGCACGCGTTAATCCAAAGTAGCCTCGAGAATGATCAGAAGCTTTGACAATATGGACATTCCTAGGCTTCGAAATAAAGCGGTCGATCTAACAAGAGACATAGCGGATGACTTTACTCTGGAGGAACGCTGGTGGGTGATTAAGGGATCTCTACTTACCCTACAAAATGAGTTTGCTCCTTTGAAGCATAAGAGGGGTGAGGTTAAGCCGGTGTGGTGTAGGGCTGCAATGAGCAGGTCAGTCAGGCGTAGAAACAGTAGTTGGGCTCTCTTCAAGGCTTCCGGGAGCCGCCAGGTTTGGATCCGATACTCCAAGCCTAGAAATGAGACGGTAGACTTCTTGGGATCTGCTGAGCACATATATAAAATGAAGTTTGTCCAGTGCGTCAAAATGCATCCAAAAAGTACCATAGATACGTGTAGTCTAAGGGTTCTTCGAGAGGTGCAGTGAGATCACTGATGACCCATGATCACGGAGTGGCAGCAGACAACCATAGCAAGGCAGATGCTCTGTGTGGGTACTTTAGTAGTGTGCATAGAATAGATAACGGTGTGCAGACAAGTTTTGAGGAACCTACTCTTTCAACGGGCATAACAGACTTGAATCTCACGGAGGAAATCGTACGCAAACTCTTAGAACAGTTAGATGTCCATAAGTTTGCCGGGCCAGATGATATCCAACCTGCTATCATTAAGCCTTTGGGTAATATCCTATCACATCCAGTAAATAAGTCATATAGGGCCACCCTGAACAATGGAAGGTTGCCATAGGACTGGAAAAACGCAGCAGGGATGGCTATACCTAAAGGGGGCCCCGCTCTGAAATGGGAAACTACAGATCTGTTAGCCTTACCTGCATTCTATGCAAAAATTACTGAAGATCATCCGGGCGCAGGTCTGCGAGCACCTACTAGGAAATTCTATGCTTTGTCCTGCTCAGCATGGATTTCTAAAGAACAGGTCGTGCTAGACCAATCTGTTGAGCTTCGTAGATGAAGCCACTCAAAGAGTGGACGAAGATAAACAGGTAGAATTATGTTACCTTGACTTTAGAAAGGCATTTGCCTCGGTAAACCGTCAGCTTCCACTAATCAAGTTGAGGTTATTTGGTCATTAGGAATGGTTAAGGGACCTCCTTACAGGTAGAACGTTCCTCGTTAGGGCAGGTGAAAATAACTCTAAATTAGTGGTGTTCCGCAGGGTTCCGTACCAGACCCACCTCTGTTTCTTCGGTTTAATATTGATTTAGCCTCGGTCCTACGGTCACCAAGCTTCTTCTTCGCAGATGTGATGTTAATGGGAGCTCAGGGGAGAGGAAGGTTGAGCAGAGACATACCTGTAGTTCTTAACTGGGCACAAGAGTGGGACTTACCTCTCAATGCTGGGATGAACCACTTGTTGTCACGGACAGCGACAAGCCTGGCGGTTGCACACGACCAAGGTCCACTTACTATAGAGACAGTAAACAGGTTGAAAGACCTCGGAATTTTGGTGACGTCTGACCTTAAGTGGTCGGATCAGTGTGCCGCAGCTGCAAAAAAAGCACGCGGTCAGCTCTTCAGGTTGAGATCAGTGTTTTCTTGCAGACAGCCAAGGGTTTTCATGCCAGTATATATGTCTACAGTTAGATCTCTTTTAGAAAACAGTGTTCAGGCATAGTCACCCTTGTACAAAAAGGATGTCACCTGTTTGGAGAAGGTACAACGTCTTGCTACTCGCATGATGGAAGGTCAGAGGGGCAGGACGTATGAGCAGAGATTCCAGGAACTCAAACTTTTCTCTATGAAAAGGAGGATACCACGAGGGGATCTCACAGAGACACTTGAATTATTAAAAGGTTTTTCTGAGCTTAGAACAAAGAGTCCATTCCATATGGAAACAGACTCCAAATCAAGGGGTCACTGGAAGGATCTGGCGAAAGTTGGCTCTAGGCTGATAGCTAGATCTCACTTCTTTAGCAATAGGATGGTCAAATACTGGAACAGACTGCCGGAAGAGGTAATAGGACAGGGGACTGCCCAGGCATTCAAGGGGCCCTAGATAGCAAGTGGAATGAGACCATTTCTGACGGTGAATTTTGGGCGTGTTACTAGACAGAGTATGTGGTGTGTCTGATTATTGAACGTCTCCGTTTGCGACGTAATGACTTAGTGAAAGCTCACGATGCATAACGACTCTCGCGGTTGGTGTTTAGTGAGGTTTTACGCTTCCTTTCTATTTTTAGCGGGGATTCGAAGAAATGAACTGCTCAGTGGTGGGTGCCTACCAAGTGTGCATACCTTCGAAGGAAATCTGAACCCTCGATTGGCCGTGGCCATTATCTGTCCTGCGCAAACGGAACTGAGCTGAAGTGAACAGTAGGTGACCTGTCCTACCGCAGGAAAAACTGAGAATTTCGGTATGGACAAGAAAATCGGGAATGTAAGCGTCCACAGGAAGTGCATTTTTCCAACAATTTCTGCACGGGCGTATGAGAGTAGCTCAGATTCCTGGAAGAAATACAACTGGCACGGTAACCACCGGAAGTTTTGAATTCTTGTGAAGTTCTTGCTCGCATTTCTTTGTGGCCTCTGGTTGAATTGAACAAAACTGCGTTGTTCACGAGTGCAGTTATGGATCTGACATCCTGATACTGTTCACAAATAGTTCCAATGCTCTAAAATGTTTGATCACTCTGAATCAGCAATCTTCGCTGTAATTCTGGTATGTTTATTCCATCAATTAGGCGATCTCGAAGTTGGTCATTCAACTGCGTCCCATAATCACGTTTCGAAGCTTGCGTCAGAAGTTCAAGGGTAGAGGCACGAACGGACTAGTTCTCTGTGCGGACGAGAGAACTGAACTTGGCTGGTTCAGCTACAATAAAAATAATGGGTCTAAAATGATGAAGTAGATGCACCTTCATGTTTTCATAAGAGGAATCCGGGAACTCGAGATTTCTTAGCAAAGCATGCGCATCTTTGCCAATGAAATGTAAGAAAAGTGCAGTTTTCTTCTCAGTACTCAATCCTTTTTTAGTTAGACCCCAAATTTCAAAACTTTTGAAATAGTCCTTGCATTCTCTGGAAGTACAATTTAAGCCGGATGATTCCATATCAGCTGAAAGCTAGTTGAAATTTCCGTTCGCGAAGCCCAATGCATCAGTGTATGGATTACCGTAGTATTATCCCTCACAGAATATCACGGAATCAGAATCAGACTTACCGCAGTATTTCGTACATTACGCTCTAGTATGTACAAGTGGTAGAAGTCACATGTATAGTCAGTCATGAATTCCACAGTATCTCTACTTTTTATGTTCACCCTCCTCACAGATAAGGTGGTCATTACTACCGTTTCTCTCCCTAGAATTGACTCCTAGGTATGACAGCAAAAACCAACCCCCAGCCATCTAGGGACATTCACTTGTGTTGGAACACCGTCGCGTTTGTCCTCCCACATTCGTAAGCGGTGGTTAGACGGTCAACACTCTTAACTTCAAATCCTTCTACCCCGGGGTTCGAACCCTGTCGCCGCCCTTCTCTTTTCATAGTTGATACCCTCTAACTGGCCTTGACCCCCTTACTGAAATGTTTTACAATTGTTACATAATAAAAAGGAAGTAAAAAGAATGTTGGAAATACGTATATATATATATATATATATATATATATATATATATAGTTTGATATAAATGTATATATATATATACATATATATATATATATATATATATATATATATATATAAAGTTGGGACAACTACAGACCCCACAGTATCTTGTCTACCTAAGTCCATCAGCTTGTTTTACTTAGCTTATTGTATTGTTCCTCTGTAAATTCCTTAGACACCTGAAAAAATACTAGTTTATTTGGTGCTATCCGACCATAGTCGGTCGTGTCTGAATAATTCATGTTAAGTAATTGGTCTTTAAATTTTCGACAAACACATTGAATAGTGCGTGACGTTTGCCTTGTGGTACTGTCGGGTAATACACAACATTTGCACACCTGTTTGTACACCTGATGACCCCACCCTAAAAATCGTTCTTATTTTCAATGTATCCCAGTCAGTACTTGATTCGCATATTGAAGAATAAAGAGATAAAATAGCAGAGAATGGTAGAGAGTATGGTAACTGAGTCTTGTACAGATCTCAGTGTAATAACTTCAGTTATTTAACTTCTGTGTTAGATGTTCCTTAAAACCCGAATATGGAGGTTTCTGAGCAAATCGCTTCTACTGGAATGTATGCACATAAGCTTGCAAAAGCTGTCTGAAAATATGAATTCATTTCAAATCCCACCTGCAGTCTTCGGGATATATTGTCAGTGAAGAATTTGAAGAACTTCGTGTGTTTTCGCTTTTACCTTCATCTTGCGCAGCACCAACTGGGGTTCACCTCAGCTCGTCTGCATCCAACATCAGAGCCGTTGGGGCAATTCATACAACCGTACGGAAAACTAGGAGCTGTCTTCAACCTGCACATGTAGCACCATTGGTATTGACATGTATTGCTAACCACGACGTTGATAATTTTTGGGAGTTCCCCTCGCAGTACCACCTGCAAATGACTCGCCTAATAGTCACAGAGCGAAACTTGTAACTGACATCATCGGGGTGGAAGATCAGGTGTTGACTACTCTTGACTATATGCCGCCATATACGCCTAGTGCGAATTCAAAACATGCGCTGTTACAAAACTTAGCACTGGGAATAAATCTTCCTTCACAGACGCTACACCAAATAGGTGTCCATTCAAAAAAAGAAGTGGTCTGTTATCCGGGAAACAATAGCGGAAGTATGTTCAGTCGTTATAACTCTAGCAGTCACTTTGGGCGGTCATTCATCATTACACCCCATTACTTTGTTCTGCGATGGGCACGGTGAATACAGTTGCTGAGAGCCTAGGAGTAGCACATCATTTAATGCTTCTCCACCGTGAACTACGAGTTATTTAACCACCATTGTTTACATTAGGATACTGGTGGAGAAATTTATTCCGCTATGAGTAATTTCATCCCACAACAGAGAAGCCTGATTTCAACGAATTCGTTGTGGGCCAGTATGGATGGGGAAATTTATAGGAGAAAAAGAATTAAGTGGTGGATATTGTGGCTAACGTCAGCAGATACCTCAGAAGATCGCTTACCACTAGAGGATATTCAGACTCAGATAAACGATATCTGGAAATCAAAGCACTGTTTGTACTGCAAACTTAAATAATTGCCATGATTTAAGTTTATGAAATTCCTGTGAGTTCAGTTCCGTGAAGTTCTTGGCCCCTAGTTGTTTCTGCCTCATGTATCGCCTTAAGATTGTTTTATCTAGGGCTGTTGTCGTGTTTTCTAATGGCTATAACGATACACTACTCAGTTTTGGACAAAGTTTGTGCCTCATACCAAACTTTCACCATTGTAGCTGGTCTTCTCAGACGAATCGCTCTCACAACAAATAATGTGATTGCCATTATCGCTGACACTTCTTTCACTCAATGATACGTCAGCACAAAGCGGGTAATTCGCACCCTTAAAACTCTTGTACATACTAGAATTTCATTTGAGCTGATCACATGGCAACTTCATTGAGGTGTGAGAAAAACGTGCCAATGAATTGTGTTGCGTAACTGACACATATGGTTAACGCACTTATACAAGGCGCTTCCAAATTACACATTAGCGAATGAGCTCTATTTGTGTATGCGGTGTAGTTGTCAAAGCGCAGAGGTGCATAGCATCAAATAGATGTAAGCGAAACTGTCTCCATAATTTCAAGAAAGCGCTTATTCTTTTATTAAAGAACGTGCTATATGACGGTAACAAAATAAGCAGCACAAGCAGCGTGAATGCATAGGGCACTTTAAATGGAATAGTTCGCTGGTCGACAAACTGAATTACCGAGTTGTTTCAGGTAACGGAATACTGAATAACAGTGTTGCCGATTGGTGGAGTATCGCATTCGACGGCTGTCTTGCACGTGTACCAAACGATGTTCCAACAAATGAATTACTTAACTCTAGTCGCATAGTAAAGTGATCACTGTGAATGCACCATCACGTATGATGTATTCATCTCCGTTCAGTGTTCAGAAATTGCAGTTATCACGCCAAATGACTTTCTGTTATCAATTCCTTTCCAGGCAATAAATGACTAAGGAAAAAAAACGACGGATAATGTAGACTTTTTCGAAAAGCTGAAGACGTTTTAAAAATTAACAGTACAGCTTTACCTGCCGCTTAGTGAACTTTTCGTTTTTCTTTGTAATGTCTGGATGACTTCACTAAGTGAACAAACATTTAAGCCACAAGGAATGAAGTAAACTGATTATTGTCCCCTTGAATGTGTGGATTTTACACAGGAGCAAAATGAGTCGCTGTTATGACATCGCTTCCAGTGCCGCAGTTAGCTGCAAGGAGTGATACAATATCGGGGCATCCGGGTAGCGTGATGGTTACGTAAATGTGACCAATTAGTCCGGTAACACGTCATCTAAACGAGCTTCATTCCTGTTCTATTCAATATGAACAAGAAAGGAGTTCACCAGGAAATTAGTCAGCAAAATGAATCCCTCATTTTACTAGACATCAGTAGCTTCAATCTCACGAACCCCCCCCCCCCCCCCCTCCTTTCACTCTATCCGGGAGGAGTGATGACAGCGCACTGTGCGTGCGAGCCCTACAAAAGCTATCATTGTATACTTCAATGATGACTCCGATTTCCAGTGTCTCCACCTAAGAAAGTTTGTTCTCCCCCAGCACACAGAATCAAGTTTTGCCAGATTATTTTGATCCGTCCAAAGGGCTCTAGTAAGAATACCTTTCTGCTTTCGAACTTCGTCCGTAGATTGATGTGAGGTAGATGGATTATATGAGATGTGGTGTAACGATAACCAAGTCAATGCATGCAACCGTATCGGCTCAATTGTTATTGATGAGCGGCCTTTCTGGATGGTTGGTCTGTTTGCAAGCCGATTGACTGATTCGGTCCCGGTCGGTCCAGACAATCGTTGGCCACTGACTGGTCCATCACCCGGCTTCATTGGTTTTATTCTTTTTCTTGATTCTAGACAAGCGATGACGTACCTGTTTACTAACCAAATCATCGACTTGCTTGGCCGAGTCCATCCTTGTCTTTGATTCTGGAGGGCCAAAGGCTCGCATGACAACAGAACCAGGGGATTTGTAGACGTGTTTGGCAAAACCTTCACAGAGATCAACAAGAAAAACGGTGGATGGTCAATAGCGTGTTACTGGTATATTTCACGTACTGAGACGGCTAAGGCTTGTACCGACAAATTACTCTGGAATTAGTGCTCTTTGACGCGCGCGAGTAACCTACGTTTAAAGGAAAGACAATAAGCTTGACGAAATGATCACTATATCTTCTCCGAGCTCGATCTTATCTCCAAAAACGTGAAACTTTTGTATTTAACTCAGACTGCCCGTTTACTGCAAAACTCTCAGTTCACTCTCACTGCCGACTGATTTAGGTTGTCTGTGTTTTAATTGAAAGTTAAATAAGATATGAGCGTTGCATTAGGCCTATCGTATTCTAACGGGGTTCGCAGTGTATCGAAGTACCAAGGTGCCATGTGTTCTTGTTTTTAAACATGTTTTACTGTCAGAAACAGCGACCTCCTTAAAGGCCTCAACTAGACGAGGTTCTGGCTGCCGCGGGTCACCTTTTCAAGTTAAGTTTTTCAATCAAATGATTCTAAGGTAGTGGTCACACACCAATGGCTCTTCCATTCTGTATGTGTGTGTTTCTGAGAGAATATGCATTGTTTAGGTGTGCGGTGGTTGGAGGGAGTGGATGTCAGTTTCGCCCATTCCCATTCTCATTGACACATACCGCTGGGTATTTTGAGGTCAAAGTGAAATTGCACTAATCTGGGTGTCTTGATTTTCAACAAGCTTAAATCTGTCCAGATGGTTGGTACCTGTGACATTCGACAGTGACCCATTCTAATTTCCTTTATTATATTATCCGTGTTATACCATATAATTGTACCGTACGTGATTCCGCTTATACGAAGTAGTACGCTACCTTCTATACGCTTATGATGTCCTTCATTTGCATTATTTCTGCACAGGGTTCTGCTGTCCAATCCGTTTGATATTGCTTTTGGAGTCGCACAAAGGAATGGTACCATGACAACTTCTGAAAAGGAACCTCTTAACGTAAATTCTGCAGTCCGACAGAGTGAGGACTACACGGAACTTTCGGACTTTTGGTGTATGACCCGAAGCCATCCAGATGATGTGAAAAAACAGCATTTTTTCTCCATTTCGTTGGAAGGGACGCATACGTTCTCGTAAGAAGTTTGTCTTTTCCTGCTCTTCCTATCAGTTAGTGGTCCGACAAGCTCTAAACCATTATTTTACAGCTTTTCAAGCCAGTCAACTTCGTTACTGCTGAGAGAGCCAAATGTAACTACCTTATTTGACTTGAAAACTGATCAGTACGAATTCATTCTTCAGTATGAGACTCACGGAGAGCAGTGCGACCATGGCCCTCAGCTAGAAGGTCAACTCCGCGATCGCTTAGTTGTTGAAATGGATCCCCCAGATTCGCAACAGAAGTCGTTACGAGCAACTGATTAGACTTTCCATCGCATTTGTAATATTTGTGAAGTGTATCAGGACTTAAAAGCTGTAATTTCTCCATCGACGTCAATATTGTTCAGTTTTATTAGAAATCAAGGCCATATTCGTACCCGAAAATTGCACCACTTTAACAATCCAGTTGGTTGTATTAGTAATCAGACCCCACTTTAACGATCGGCTCATTCAATATTCATCCCTTCAACTTCGATTTTGGACAATTGTATTTTATACGGTGAGCTACATTCCCGTCTCACACATCGTTACCCATGAGCTACAACTTTGACCTCTGCTAGGGTCGGCTACGGTAAAGCTGATCGTAGTAGTCCGGCATGTCACCTGAAGATTCCGTCAGCATCTGACACATCTTCACTTGACACTGGTTATTTGACTCTTTTGCTAGCTGTTTTCCCACAGGAAAACTCACATGTTACCCAGACATTGTATACCTTAGAGGGTAGCCACTACACTGTAACGAAATTCAATTTTGCTCGTTTGTTGAACACACATTATTGTTTATCTGAGCCCTTTCTGCCAAGCACTGTGGCCACTTAGCAGTTACTGTTGCAGGATACCCACGCTGATCACTTTCTCTCTCTCTCTCTCTCCACCTCATGGGTCGTTGGAGGCAATGCTGTAGTAATTGTGTCTGCGTTATGCGAAGCACCACTGCGATTGACGGGTTATCCATGCATGGCATAAAATACTAACTACTGTGTGTGACTACGGAAAAACAGCATGATTAAGTTCAACCGACCTACGACGTTTTGTTTACAGTGGGGTGAAGAATCCATGATTTAAAGACAAGCTCTGGATCTTTTTATCCCGTTGCCAAGATCAATATTATCAATGTGACCATTCGGAGTATTGCTGAACTCATGCCCCCACCTGTCGGTTCTTGTGCGGTTCTAATTCAGTAACGGGATTCTGATTTTATTGACCGTGACATTTGGTTTCCCGATTCAGGACCTTCATTCCTTGGTTTGTAAGTTCCTCGCACGTTGCACATTGATGTGTCATTCTTGAGGTCTTCACCTGATTTAGCAAATGTACAGCAGTTTCTTTTTCAAAGCATTCTATGGTTTCTGCTGGAATGCTCATTCCTGGAATGAGGTGAGAGATATATGGCGACCACAGTGGGTGGGCTAGGAATTATTGACCTTGTGGAGTTGTCTAACTGGGCCACTCTGATTGTTATTCTGTTAAAGGCTGTTAGGAAGACACCACGGATTTGCGGTGACTACCGATTGGCATTGAACGAGTACTTACTGCAGCATACATGCACGACTGAAGAACACATACAAGTGCCCTATCAGCTTGCAGGATCTACAGTATTCTCGAAAATGGGATTAAAGGATACTCATTTGTAAATACCCTTGGATAGGGAGCCATGATAATCAGCTACCGTCAGTAATCCCTTCAGTTTATTCAGATACAACATTTTGCGTTATAGTCTGGATTTCTAGCTGCATTATAAGATCACAGGCTTTTGTGGTTTAAATCATGACCAATAGGCATGCGAAGAAAAACCGAATGTTATTAGGTATTCATTTAATCCTAATGCATAATGAATACCGTTACTCCTAGCTTTCACGCTATTGACGTAGAACCACGAGAGTTGGGCCAGCTGCATTACTGCAGTTTACATTTTTCACGTGGAGATTTGCCCACTACCAGCACACCAAAGTCGATCATCTATACAGGTTACTATATTCGTTCTCATGGGTCGCGAAGGATACTGTTCTGGTTACCATATTCGTACAGTGCCGAGCATTAGAGTAACGCGCAAGTGGTCTACGAATTACAAAGGACCGAAGAAAGCGCGTGATAAGGAAACCCCGAAGTAAGGTTTAGCGACCTCACAATTAGTGAGCCCGACGTGAACCCACCTTTCAAGGTCCCGTCTGCGTACGCTTTTGAGCGTTTTATCATTTCCTTTTCTGTCGATTATTTTGATCGGTTTTTCAAATCGTTTTTTTCATACATTTTTGGCGCCTCACTCGTCGTGATTATTTTATTTTTGCTCGTATTGCCACATTGGTCGTCCATTTCTTTTCCTGTCTTTATTCGATAAAACATCGCTATGTCTGCTGAGCGGAAACCTCGCGCAGACCCCACCGTTGGGGCGATCAAGCTGCACATACCGGCATTCGCGCCTGCTGATCCACAGCCCTGGTTCACGCTGATCTAGTTAGGATTCGAAAACTGCCGTATAACCAGTGACTCCAGTGCATTAGTTATCTCTTTGAGTGATGAATCACTTCTCTCCATAGAAAAACCAAACAGCACATCCTTACAGCAAACAACAAAGGAGACTGGTGGGGCACCGCCTGGCTAAAAGGGCATTCAGTAAAACAAATATGCTGTTTTTGCTACGCGGATATATATCCTCAAATACTGTGGTACTCCTGTTGTCATATTCATTATGAAATTTCGTGAACTTCTGTGCGAGCTTTCAAGGGGTTTTTCAGGAGCATTTTGGCCCAACGTTAGCCCAACAGCCTTGGATTCTGTGCAGTTTGGGTCACTGGGCCGTGTCTACTGAGCTGAAATCTGAGAACCTCACTGTTGGGGCAGGCAGCTGCTTCTGCTGGCATTTACTCCTGCTTATCCAAGGATCTGGCGAACGTCGATCGAATTGGAACTCGGAAACTGCGGTGTACCCAGTGACTCCAGCAGTTTCAGCTGGGTAGCACGCCGCCTCCCACCTTAGGTGACAGTAGAGGTCGATGAAGTTATGGTCTCCCGGAGCTACGAGACTTCCAAGGAGGCCGTCATAACCCGCACGACCCGAAAGCAGGACTCATTCGTGCAATAACTTCAAAGCTTTCAGCTTCGATACAGGAAGCCCTCCGAACTGCTGCGTGAGATGCAGAGCTTGAGAGGACCGACAACAGGCGAGGACTTTCTCTTGAGGGAACTTTGGCCGCGGAGGTTTCCGCACAAGTTCCAGTCTTACGAAGTGCCACTTTCAAATGCTTGCTCAGGGAAACTGCAGCAAAAGCTGATAACATTATGTCACGATACAGCCGCGCTGTTGCTGGAGTAACCAGGTCCCCGTCATCACGGTGCCTGCCTCCCCAATATCTAATGACTTCGCTCTAGTTTTGTTTAGAATTGATTGGAGCCCGTATAGCCTAGAGGTGAGTAGAAGCGGGTCAGATAAGCACGCTCAGCAGGGCGCTGTGTTCTTTCGCTACAACGACCTTTCGGCCCTTCAGAAGAAGAGTATTGTAAATAGCATAATCGCTCCGGGGAGGGAGCCAAACAGTGTGAGCTAGGATGTACGTTGCCCGGAGCTCATCGGGGGAACCAACCACCCGGCCCATTAGTGGCGGCCCACGAAGGCGGTTACCAGGCCAACGGTCACTTTGTAAAAATGAGAGTTGTCATTTCGAATAAGCTATTCCTTGTAGGCACCGGTACCGAGATAGTTGTCATCTCCGACCGAAAGTCCACGATAGCACACCGCAGACCCAAACACTGCCAATGGCACGGCCATCCCGACATTTGGCCAGCCGTCGCTTACCCCAAACTTAGGTTTGAAGTGTGGCTTCTCTTGGGTATTCATCATCGCCTATGTCCCGGACCCAGTTCTAGGCACTGGCTTCCTGCAACACTTTGACTTGTTATTTGATGCTCTGAGCCGCAGAGTGGTGGAGCATCAGACCTTTCTCGCCCTGCTGGGGATAATTCGCGGACAACTCACATCACGCCTTTTTACGTCCAGCCACAGGCACACCAACTTTAAGGAGAACTCGTCGCCGCCTACCCGGCCATGTTCTAGCAGGCCGGGCCCCTCCCGGCAGTGACCACCAGCGTCACTCACCAAATCGATAACTAGGGTCTCCCAGTGTTCAGTAGGCCACTTCTGTTAGCACCAGACAATCTTCGTGTTGCACAGGCTGAATTTGAACACTTGCTTAGTCTCGGCTTAATATGCTCTCCTAGGAGCCATTAGGTCCCCCTCTTCACGCGGCTCTTAAACCAAAACGACGTTTCGCGACCCTGTGGTGAATACCGAGCAATGAACAAGGTCACCGTGCCTGATAGATGCCCAATCCATCGCATGCGGGACCTTACTTCGTCTTCATCAGGTTGTCCCGTTTTCAGCAGTATCTACTTAGTTCATGCGGGTAACCAGATCCCGATTAGTCTCAGCCGGCATGGCACTATGATCGATATCGCGAAGTGCGAAAGGGGTCGGTCTCACATCACCTTAGCAGGATACTCAGCCTCGTCCTTGAGTGTCCTCCCTCTGTCACATAATATTTCCGCCATCAGTGACTATCCCAAGCCCCATACTTTTTCGCCAGTTCCACCAGTATACCGGCCAGAAGGACTTCTACCGCCGATTCACTCCCCACCACGCGGAAATGACGTGATCCCTCACCAACCTGTTGCGCAAAGGCAAGTGGAAGTTCAAGTTTCCCGACACGAAACAAGCCGCATTTACCTGGGTTACTGAGACTATAGCCAACGTTGCACTCAGTACCCACCCCGACCAACTTCGACTAAGCGGTTCGTTGAATTTACCGACAGTGCCTTTCTCGACTTCCCAGAATACCATGAGCAGCCTCATCCTGGTGTGACTGCCCCGGTGACCGGCAACCGAGCCTTTCGTTTGGCACAAGGCCAGGCAGGGAGTCCTTCAGTGGGCTGGCAATCGTCTTCAGTGTCAACATGTTAAGACCCATAGGCGCACTAAGACGGCTTTGGCCAGATTCTCAGAGCCCAAAACAAGTCTTAATCTTATGCACACCGACCTCCTGAGACTACTGCAATCTTCACTTGGGTGCGTCTACCCACTTACGCGTAGAGGAGTTCGAGAGACTTAGTTCTGTTCGTCAACATCCATATTGTGAATAACATCATTTCATTTGGATGAACTATCTTCACCGGAATTCCGATCGCTTGCTTAGTTTCACCAAATCTTTGTTACAAATGAAACCCTCACCACTGCCTTGAGCATCAGTCGCTCAGCTTCAACTGCACTGTGTCTGTCCTCGGTATCCAAATCTCCTGTTTCTGATATTTTGCTACAATTTAGCTGTAGCCGCTGATTTGTCGTCCTACTTGGAGTGTAAGAGCCTGTAAGAAACAATATTGAAGTTTGGTCATTATAAAACTGCCTAACTGGTTGTATGTAGAGCCGTAGCTGTTTGGAATCGACTTTGTTTTGCTTTGTTTCGAAAATGGTCCCTACGCGTCACTCAGACGTTCAGCTGACCGGGCTTCACAGTACTAAATAGCTTTGGCAACCGCCGAGAATGGAATTACGCGGCAATTCGGCAAACCGTTTCGGATTAAAGGACAATACCCTGCAGGTGAACCAAACCCTTTTGCTTTCAGATGTCGGACATGTCTCCTGCTCAGGCTCTAGAACATTAGGTTGTCCTAGATTTTTTTGATTTCCCACAGGGCTAGGGTGGGTCCATCGCTAGCTGAGCTGAAGGAGAGGTTGGCTGCAGAAAGATTAGAGTTGGGTAGGTGCCGTAGGCCGCTGGAGATGATGAACGGGATGGAAATGGCAGAACCACGTTTGGCACTAGCCGAGGAAGAGAAAAATCTAGTCACCAGGTATGAAGTCAAGGGTGGAGTAATGGTCAGTGAACATCTGTCTTGCCACCTGAGTGATTGCCATGTACAGAACTATGCACCACGAACAACACATGTGGTTCCAGTGGCAGAACCTGCAGTGGATTATCGTTTGGATTTACCCGGGGTGGAACTGGAGTCACTTTCTAGCTGTTCGTCAGCGCATTGGAGGCTTGTGGAACAGTTTGAATAATACGTCGAAAGTGGAATTTGAGACGATGGCCAGCACTTACTTTATTTGATGGGACTTCGCAAGGAAAAAACGAGGGATGCAATTTCAGAATGCGTCATGTTGCCTCCAAAATTGTCACAAAATGGGGCTACAACAATAAATGCTTCATATTGACAGGGTCAAGTAGTGGCTTATTCACTGACTGACGGCTTACTGTGTGATTTGAAGCTTGAGGTGGAAGATTCAAGTGATCTGACCAAGTTGAAAATGCTCGACTGTAAAGTTGCGCTCACGCAGACGAGTTACTTATCAGACCTTAACTCATTGCAGATTATGCAGCAGATTACTGGAATTCTGCAAACGCGTCTCCAGGATTTATGGGCTGGGACCTTTGAGGGTATCTTAAGGATAAGGGATGGGCCCAAGTTCCATGATCTGGAGTACTTGGTGTCCCGTGAGGTACGGATGGCTCGAAGTAGGTATGGAAATCTGGCTGCCAATAGCAAGGCTCAAGAGCATTTGTGGTCACCCAAAAGAAGGAACTATGTGCAAAAACTGCACCCAGACCGATGCTGTTTGCATCAAAACAGGTGAGTTCGTTGTTGGTCGCAGCTGACATGTGCTCGGTATGTACTAGAAATACACGCACTTTGAGAATGTCAGCGCTTCCAGTCTCGAGATACACCCCGCCGTTAGATTTTTCTCAAGGAAGTCGAAGCTCGTCTTTCGTGTCTCAAGTGTGGACATTTGCTTAGCAACTGTCCAGTTTCCAAACCAGGTTCAACATCAGGTTGTCAGAAGCGGCTCCACCCAGCACTGCGTGGGGCGCAAGGGCTATCTACTTCTCCGAGCTAAGCATGTTTCGACACTAGGGCTGCCGCTGGGTAAGCCGAGCACGGACAGAGGGGGGAAACCTGGACACTGTCCCACCAAATGAGTGGCTACTCTTGGGCCGGAGTTTCATGTCAGTTGAGGTGTGTAGCCAGAGTGAGTCGATGGACCGGGGGGCTCAGTAGAGACCTACGATCTGCTGGACAGCAGGTCCATTGTGGCCTTAGAAAAAGGAACTCTATGGAGCTGGTGGGGCTCAAGGTATTCCCTGCCTCACTTTCGATTTCTACCGTAAGTGGCACTACTGTTTAGAATTCGGGGATAACGGAGCTGCGACTGAACTCGCTGTTGGGCTGTGATTTTGTGAATGCAGAACAAGCCTACTCTGTTGGTAGGTTGCCAATTCAAGGAGTCCAGTACTTCTCAGATTATGACTTCTTATCCTGGCTTCAAGTTCGCTGCCTCCGAAGGCAGAATATGATGGATTCGAGGGTGCGAATCCTGATAGGTACCGGAGTTCCAGAAGCCCATCGGGCTATAAGCAAGGACGCGGTAAAAGAAAGCAACCCCATGCCGAGCGGACGATCTTGGGATGGATTTTTCCCGTTCCGATAAACAAGGGACCACCCTTTGTGAGGACAGCGGGCCACAGTGAGATGAGAATCGATCCATTAGCCGAACAGTTCCAGCGACTTTACCTCGCCGATTTCCGTGATGAGGAGGCATCAAAAAGCTTTCCTTTGCTAAAAGAAAAACAGGCTGTTGTTATGGGGGCTAGTGCCATAACCTTGGTATAAGGACACTATGAAGTCGCTCTTCCATAGAGGCGTCCTGTGGTGACTCTTCCAGATAAATGTACGGTGGCCTAAGAGAGATTAAAAGGCTTAAGTAAGGAAATTGCTTGTGACCCTGAATTCTTTGATAAGTACCCTAAAATAATAAGGTAGTATGTCCGCAAGGGTGACTCCCAGTTAAAGGTGGATTTTGAGCCCAATTGGTACTTACCACTTCAATCAGTAGCAAACCCTCAGAAGCCTAGCAAAATGAGGGTGGTGTTTGACTGGACGGCTGCATTCCAGGAAGGCTCCTTGACCGATTACTTGCCACAGGGAACAGACAAGGCAGCACATATTGTTGGAGCGCTGCTTCGTTTTTGAAAGGAATTCGATGCCTTAACTGCAGACGTTGAAGAAATATTATTAAAGGTTCGACTGCCGAAAAGAGACGGAAGAGCACCGCGGTTCCTTTGGTGGGATAACGGTCAACTAGGTGGTAAATTAGGCGAGCATCATATCGGAGCCCACACATTTGGTACCACTCACTTCCCTTTTTGAGTGAATTTCGCGTTACTTCCCACCGCCGGCGATTAGGGGTGACAGTATAAGGATTACTTCTCCTGGGCCGTGCGTGATGACTTCAGTGTAGATGACTGTTTTATGTCCTTGCCCACTCTGGGGAAAGCAAAATTTTGCTATTCCCTTGGTGGCTTTCGACTTCATAGGCGGGTGTGTATTCGTTAGGAAGTGGTGGATATTTTGCTGAAATCTAAGCCGACCCATAGTACTCTGGAAACCAGCGATTGCGCTCCACTTCCGGAGAGAACACTGGAATTCGAGTGTAACTCCATAGAAGGCGCTTCACAGTTTCACTTGCAATGCGCGAAACACCTCGAACAAGGCGTGGCTTGTTGTCTATAGAGTCCCCTGCGCCTGAACCACTGGGGTTAGTTCCATCCTTCATTCCATCAATCAAGGTTCTTTTGCAATCATTGTGCCACTTGAACCTTGGTTAAGCTGACCGCATTGGAGAAAAGTTCACTTTGCTGAAATGAGTGGCTCGGGAGTATGGAACAACTTTGCACGTTCAAAGTTCAAAGTTGTGTTCTTAGAGGTGACTCAGTGAATGGAGGTCCACTGCTTCATGTGTTTCGTGAAGCTTTTGAAGTCGGCTGTGTGGTGGTGGCGCATTTTTGAATGGTTTCCAATGACAGCCCCTTATTGTGTCCCGCTCTTCTCGAAGTCCGTGGTAGCTCCTTTGAAGTCTTGAAGTCTTGAGGTCTTGTAATAGTACACGGGTACGAGGCCAAGGCCCAAATGTTCCCGGATCTCGTGATCATTTTGTTATCTGAACTTTACCAGTGAGCCGGAAACCAGTTCACAGGATAACGGAGCAAAGTGGAAAGGGAGAAAATCCCAAAATTCCAATCTTGACTGTCTTGAATTTGATATTACCCACGAACGGGAAGGTAGACTACCGGACAATGCGAAAGGATTCAGGACACTAGTCTCGGCAGCATCTTGCCTGTCAAGTTGCCGGTGACGCGTAAGATAGACCGTTGGACAGTGGGAGAACGTTCAGCTTTGTGGCAGTCTGCTCAGTTTGAGGGAACGAAAGATTCCGTCACAAGAAATCTGTCAGACGTCAAAAAGCGAGATTTTCGGATCGCTCATCAAGCTTCGCCTTGCAGCGGTCAGTCGGGTTTGCAGGACCCTTACTATTCCCCAAATGAAGCTAGCCACAGCAAGACTAGTCGTTAGTATCCAGGGCTCTTGGAGAAGAGACCCGAACCAAATAAGGTAAGGCTTACCACTGGACGGAATCTGTTATAGTTTTGTACTACGTAAGCCATACCAAAAAGAGATTTAGTACTTACTTTGCGAATCGTTCAGCTGAAATGCACCGGTGGTCTGAACCCTGGCAGTGACGTCATTTCAGGTAGGAGGCTGATTCTGCAGACTTGGCATCAAATGGCACGACCGACTGATTTCTGCTGCTGGTTTGGAGATTCCAACTTCTTGATGAAGAATGAAACGTGGCTGGCCAGTTCTTAGGTTACTGCAACTGCACTGGGTATGGAATCGAGGCAGCCTTGGAATGCGACTGTTATATTGTTGAGGGATACTTGGGTGGACTCACTGCTGCCTAAGCTGTCCAGCTAGTTTCTTTTGCTGAGATCAGTGGTCTGGCTAACTCGTTTTAAAACGAATTACTGTTATGAGATGAGGTCGAGCAAATCTGGGAGTGGCAACTGGGAGACTGAAGTTATTCGACAGTTCTGAAGCGAGGGGAAGCATTGTTCTGGTTATGCAAGCCAAGACCTATGAGGAAGAGTTAAGATGGTTACTAGAAGGGAATAATATCCCATGAGCTGACAGATCCACGATAAACAGAACACTATTAAAACTCAGTACAGTTCCACTCAGCGGACTAATTTGTTTTGGGGGATGAATGAACTATTCCAACTAGCTTCGTCGTGTGAAACATACGGTGATACTACTCACGGCTCACCAGATTATGCACTCAGAAATCCGGGGGCATCACGCAATGGAAGGACATACAGAACTGTCTCAGTTAGTCGCTGGGCTTCGCAAAATATTTTGGATTGTACTGAGCAGCACTGCCGTCCTTCATGCACTTGGAGGATCACGGAAATGTCGAAAGCATTTAGCTATCTCGGGCAAACCGATGATGCCTCTTCTACCTGCCATTTTAGTTCTTCAAGTTGGGTTTCCCTCAAGTATGTTTGAATAAGCTATTTTGGTCCATTTCCAGGTGGACATAGTAGCAGCTTATAGAAGCTGTATGAAAGCCTCTTAACCTACCTACAGACGAGTGCAATATTTGTCAAAGTTTCCTGTTCTCTAAGAACCGGTTCATTCATTTTTGACATTCCTGCTTTTTGGACCGAGGAAAGTTGCACCTGTAAGACACGTTTGAGCAATGCGTAGCCAAATTCGCAACGGATCCCGAAATCAAAAGGCGAGTATCCGTGAAATTCTGCGATACCAGATTATCAAATGGACAATGACCTGAAATAGATACAAACCTAAATTACGCACTCACAAGGACTCGAAAAACGAGAACCGAATTGTGGTGTGCGAGAAAGGAGCACGTGCATCAAGCAGTTCCAGAACGAGGATATGATAGAAAAACGAGCTAGGAGCGAACAAACAAGGGTTGGTCTGTAAAAATAAAACTGTGCATAAAACAAGTCAATAGTGCATATAAGTGAGTGACGTTAAGGAAACATGGAAACTGCAGTGGTGTTTTGGGGTCTATTCCACGACCGGTTGTTACACAGCCCTCCAAAATATTCCCGAACCTTAGAAGAATCAAGGGCTTGGAATAAGAGCACTGATTCTTCCTACCTACCTAGACCCTGCTGTCAGCGCTCGTACCTAATACCTTGTCGTCAACGTTCTGCTCATGTTCTCACTCGATCCGTTGGCCACACCGACTCGAGGTTACCCTACCTCGTCCACAAAAACGGCTGATCGATAGAGGACACGAAGGCGAAACATAGGTGCTGTCCTCGAGTGAGCCGCTGCCCCTCGGCAGCGTGTGTATGTGTGTGTTTGTGTGTGTATGGGTAGGTGGTAGTGGGTGTTATGTATGAGCGCTCTGGTACATGGGCGAATAGTAGCGACCATCACTTACGAGGGAGATCTTCCTTAGTGTCAGTGACAAACTAGGAGAAATCATCCCTGCGGCGCGTTTTGGTGGGGGTCATGAAGTATGAATGTGTTTTATGTAAATGTGATTAGTGTGTATCCGGGTATATGATGGGACCACAGCGGCTACTACATATGCCAAAAACACCCTGTAACATCAATGAAAACTGCGAGCACTGCAATGTGTTTGACGGAGGTCATGAAATATAAACGTGTATTATGTAAGCCTGTATTTGTCACGGTGTAAGGTAATTCAGTACGTCAGTATGTCGTGAATGCCACAAAATGGGGGTTCCTTTACCTACCTCGAAGGCGCATGAAGAATAGTCTACTGGGTCTTCCTGTTATCGGCTTCTCCGTCTTCACTCTCGAGGAGGCTGAAACTGCGTACTTCGTGGATTAGCGTTCCGTGGACGGTCTTCAGCATCACAGTCCTTATCACCAAGCATAAGGGCCGGGTGCTGAAATGCTCGTGTTCTTCTGCTATCGTCACTAAATCCTCAACCTTGAATGGTCTCTTTCTGACGAGCCACTTCTGTCGAGCCTGCAGTGCCGGTAGGTGCTTCCGCAGCCATCGCCTCCAGAAAACCTTGGAAAGATAGTTGGCTTGCTTCCATCCGTGGGGGAAGCTCCCACGAAGGTTTGTCGGTCCTTGGAAACCCACGTTCGATCTTAACATCAATAAGTCGTTCGGGGTGAGCGCCAGATGGGTGGGGTCAACGTTGGTTACTCAAACCGGTGGGCGGTTGTTCAGAATTTTCTCTTCCTCGGTCATGGTGGTGTTCAGCGTCTGGTCGTCGGGTAGCTGTCGCTCAATGATCGACAGCAATGTTCCCCTAGTAGACCGGATCAGGCGTTCCCATAGGCCGCCGCGATGACTGGCCTGCGAGGGATTGAAGTGCCATCGTACGTCATAGGTCACGGTTTGATTCTGCAGCTCGTCCCTGTTCATGTTTTTGTGCCTGCGCTGCAGTTCCCGATGAAAGCCCACAAAGTTCGACCCACTGTCGGAGTATACAACTGCCGGTACGCCCCTTAGGTTGATAAAACTCTGCAAGGCCCCTAAGAATGAGTCGGTTGTCATTGAATGCGCAACTTCTAAGTGCACAGCACGTGGCTTCCTACATGTCATGATACACTCGTATCCTTTTTCGAGCCTCCACCCACACTTGATCCACAAGGGCCCGAAGTAGCTCGACCCGGTTTCTCTGAACGGTCACCAGCCCACAGTCACTCTGCTTTCTGGCAGCGGAGCCATGTGCTGTTTGCCAGCTGCAGCATTGTGTCTCCTACAACGTACACAACGTCGGATAACGCATTTTAAGTTCACTCTATTCAGCAACCAAAGGCGTCTCCGGATGATGCTCGTCACGTGAATTTTCCTGGCATGTCCCTCCACGGCGTGGATATGTTGAATCATTAGCTATATCACAGGTTGTCGAGCCGGCGGCAACATGGGGTATTTTGTGTCAGAGCTCAGGTGAGCGTTGTTCAGCCTGCCGTCTACCCGTAGTAGTCCGGTAATGAGTTTGGGGTTTGCATGCTCCAAGTCACCCCTCAGAGATGATGTTACTTTGTCGACTGGTCCCCCTTTTTCCGCCATCTCGACTTCCCGAGGGAAAGCCTTACTTTGTACTGTCATGAATACATCGTGTTCTGCGGCTCGTAGTTCATCGCGACTTATCGGACCCATTCGCACACGGCCGGAAGTGCGGACCCCTTTCATGACCAGCAAAGTTCCCTTGAACGTAGCCAAACAAACTAATGAACGAAGTGTCTTCATGCAGGAATAAAATCTGACCAGTAGTGACAAAATGAATGACGCTTCGACGACCGTGATCGTCATCACCACTTCTTTGACATCCAGTTCCAATTCCAGAGGGAGTTTTAGTTCAAACACAGGCCAGTCCTTTTTAAACATTTGCAGGAACTTCGGTCCTTCTGTCCCCGTGTTGAGTTGCCGGAAGTTGGTCGCGCCCCGGGGGCACAGATCTGTCGGGTTATCGCCAGACCTGACAGGCTTCCGCTGGTTCATGGCCGATTCGTCGTTGATGATCGTGAGCCGGTTAGCCACGAAAGTACTAAAGCGGCTCCTGACGTTGGTAACGTAGTACGGTACTATCGCCGAGTCCTTCCAGAAACCAACCGACCAAATGTGGAAGCCGAAGCATCTCTTCACCGCTTGTACCAACCTTACTGCTAACACGACTGCGCTGGGTTCAGTGCGCGGGATCGAAATCTTCTTCAGTGGGGCAACGCGGACTTTAGCGAACAGGATCCTCGTGGCATACTGGCCATCCCCCGTGCACCGTTGTCCGCAAACCACGGCTCCGTAACCGACCTCGGATGCTTCAGAAAAGGCGTGCAGCTCTCCTGTCCGTGTTGCATGACCAGGGGGCAAACATCGTGTAATCCTTATGTCCTCCAGTTTCTTCAATGTGTTCAGAACTTCTTCCCAGTCCGGCCGGTCTTCTCGGTCCAGTGGCCGGTCTCAGTCGACTTTCTTACGGCAGAGCCGCTAGAGCAGGATCTCTCCGGGCAACGGCCAGGGAGAGACGAAACCGAGCGGATCGAACAAGCTAGGGACGACAGAAAGTATGCTACTACGGGTTACTGGCAACTCGGGAACGTTAAGCTCCAGAGCAAAGTCATCCGTTCCCGCTTTCGTATCCCTAAAGTGGGTTTGGTGGGGAGTGAAGAGCCGCCCAAATCTCTAGTCCCCTCTGCCCCCTCGCGGTATTGAATGACTTCGAGCACTTCTGGAGCTTTCGACATCCATTTTGGTAGATGGGAGTCACCCTCTTCTAGCAATCTTTTTGGGCCCCTAAAAAGCGCTAGGGCCGAGTCTACATCATAGGATGACCCAAGATAGTCTTCGGCTTAGAAATTTCTGCTGACGCCATCTACCAGCTACCGGATGACCAAATCTCCATGTCTGTCCGCTGATTCCCGAAGGGCGTAGTTTGCACAAAACGGCGACGATGTGGCTGCGAAGGGGTGGACGGTCATCCTATAATTCACCACTGCTTTGTCCCGGTTGTTCTCTTCCCATCACGGGAAATGCAACGCATCTCGTTCTCCCACCGGAATTTTCACCTGGTGAAACATTTTCCGGATGTCTGCGGACAAGGCCACCTAACCCACCCTGAAACGGCACAAAACTTCGATTAGTGGCGTGGTTCAGTCAGGTCCTTGTAGTAGGCGATCATTTAACTACCTGCCATGGAACAAGGGTGCACAGTCGAACACCACACTCAATTTTTCGGTTTTTTTTAAGGTTGATAACCGGGTGGTGAGGTAGATACCAGATCGCATTCCGGTAGTGGGTGGTAGCAGGCTCTTCTTCAACGTAGCCGAAAGCTTTGGTTCGCTTCATCAATCCCGCATATCGTTACCATAGGTCCTGGTCTCGGGAAAAGCGTTCTTTCAGTCGAAGTAGTCTTTGTAGAGCATAGTTTCGGTTATCAGCCCCAGGGTCACCTGATGTGCTTCATGGGAGGGGAACCTCGAACTGTTTTTTAAGGCTCCTTGTTCCTTGACGCAGTGTTTGCAGAGCGAAGTGGTCCTCTGGCGACAACGACAGTCTCTCGTCTTCGATGCCATGGAACTCCCATACTTACAGCCGCTGCAATTGTTACTCTTTGCGGTTTATTTCGGCTGATACTTGATCCACGGAACCACGTCCCGCTACGGGATCCCATAATATCAATTTCGGAGCCGAGTGTACTGCGTAAGGCGCCGGGAGGTTGCCCACTCTCCGGTCAAGTACCCGAAGTGCCTCTGGTACGTCGCAGCCGATGAGGTGGTCCACTTCGTCGTCTTCCCAGGCTACAACGGTTTCGTCCTGCATGTGGAGCCACCTAGTCAAGATTGCTTTCACCGACGATGCCGCTCGCATGGGGAGGTCAGCCAGTGTAAATGCCTCCGTGGACTTGATTTGCTCGTTGGTGCCTGAGGAGGTGAGCTGTAACCTCAACCGGCCGGCAGTCATTACTCGTGTTCCACCCACCGTGCTCACTTCTAAAGATGTCGTACTTTTAGCGAGCCCGTGTTGGTCGGCAAACTTTTCCTTCACCAGGGTAGTGCCGATCCAATGTCAACGAAGTCCAACACTTTGACCACCCCAGTTGGGGTCATCACCTCCACGGCAACTACTCTTAAACGCACTGGTTTACTGGTAGACCGCTACGTTGAACAAATAACTCTGGGCTTGGTGTTCGTCTCTGGTGTCGCTTCTCTGGCCTGAAGTAACAGTCGATGGTGTCTGTCCGAGCAACCCTCCTGACCGCATCTGGTCTGCTTTCGGCGGGCTGCCGCCCGGTGCGTGGTGTTGATGCATACAAAACGTGCTCCAGTCGACTTCGCTATTCCCCGACATTCGTCTATCGTGGCACCGATGAACCTGGGGCATTCTAGTAGCCCGTGGCTAGCGCCACAGGACCTGCATCTTGGAGGCACCATAGCCTTGCGTGAAGTAGCTTGTGCATTTGCCCAAGGCTGGTATTTCGGATGTCCCCGTGCAGTGGTTTGAGCCTGGCTGGTGCTAGATTTGTTTACTCGGTTACTGTCCAGGATGATTCAGCCAAGCCTAGGGATTTTATTGATAATGGTCTTTCATTCCGGGTTGCAAAACCAAGCTTGATTCATTCGTGGTCCAGTCCCAGGGATCGTTTCCGCTTACTCAGTCTCGCTGGTCTGCGCGACAGTACGACAATCGCAACCAAGAACTAGTCCAACCCGAGTATTTAGCCGAGAGTTAAATGACCGTCGTAGAGTTGGGAATCACCAAGTGGCGTATGGCACGGTATTGCATAATTTAAGGTTTATAAAAATATGAAAATCGACCTCACTAGTGAGCCCCTTGAGCAAAAAATCCGCGATCCAAAATGGAAGTTGAGGCAGCGTCAGTAAGCAACGGTCACACTTCAGCCGCCAAAGTCAGACAATGACAGTGTGGCACAGTAAAACAATCGATGAGTTGGTGTGTGAAGACAACAAAAGGAAGTTCGTTGACGCGGCATCCATTGATCGGTCGACCATGAACCCTAAACTAATTCAACAATGGGATTCCATCAGACTGTATCCGACCGTCTAGAAGTGCACGGAATTACTCGCGACTCTTTTTGTCAAAAGTCCTAAGGCAAGTCGAGCCGGGAAAGGGGAACGCCGAGTGAGATATATTCAAAGAATCTTTTATGCTACCAGTGAGGTATTCAAGCAATCACTCCGTAACTTTAAAAAGCAGTACCGTTACCCATTTGGCTGTAGTTGGTCTCAGGCTGACGTAAAAACAAAACTCAACGAGTAACCAGAGGGTCCAAACTCAACCAAGCCGTAGACGTTTAATAACAAATGAACATCAAGTGCTCAATCCGAGCAAACCGAAAGTAATACCGGCCGAACCTGACCAAGCAGGAACGAGTGAACAACTGAAACTAAATAAGAGCAAAGAAGGAGAAAGCCCACCACCTTTGGGCTTTTCTAAAAAGTTTTTATTTTCGAAGGAAGAAGTAGTCACTACTGAGCCTCGAAGGCCAAGACAAATGATTCAGACTATGTTGGGTCTTGAGGTGAACTGATAAACCTGATAGGAAGTTGATCTGGTGATATGAATACTATTGAATTGTTGCGACGGTTTATGCGGCGGCATTTCACCGTGGAAGCACATAGGGGATCCTGGTGCATTCGTTTTGGAGGGTACCCCTCCTTATTTGTGACTAACATCTGATAGCTGACGAAGTAATATTGATGTTTCTTCCGGAGAGTGAGCGGACAGTAAGCGGTCCACCTGTAGTACCTGTAACCCCGGACTGTCGCGATCTGTCAACACTCACAACCAGTGACCCATTTATCCTGAGGGCAAATTCAAGAGGTATTCCGACGAACTCATTGTGAGGTAGAATGATTCGTCAATGGAGGCGGGCAGACTACCTCGCGTCTGTGTCTTGGAATAGATGGACCAGGGAACTTCTTCCAGTGTCACAGCAACTAAAGTGGATAACTCGAGAACGAAACTTCTGGTCAGGCCATGTGGTGCTACTAGTTTTGGAGTCTTTGCGGCGAGGCAGATGGCTAATAGGAACGGTCGAAAACACGTCATATTCAGAAGACGACTCGGTGAGAACGGTAACTGTGCAAACTAGTAAAGGATCAAAGCTCCGTGACACTGGAAAAAATTGTCCTACCAAAGGTGAACCGGACACTCGCGGCATAAGTTCAACAGCCAACTATCCTCGATTAGGAGGGGGTTCTTCTGATCTGCCGAACCTGGAGGGACCACCCAAGGTTGATCCACTCGCCCAACTAGAAGCCGCTATTGATGAGGAGCAGTTTCAAGCTTTGGGGGCCGTAAGGCAAGCCGATGCATGAGGCCGACCGCATCTGGCGGCGCACGAGAAAAATCCGTGTCGGATTTTGGGGCCCGTGTAATGGAGTTTAGGAAACCTTGTCCCATTCACCCACATCCATATTGCGAATAACATTATTTCATTTGGATGGAGGATCTTCACCGGAATTTCTTTTATTTGTTTGATCACCCCCAGTCTTAGTCACAAATCAGACCTTCACCATTGCCTTGAGAGTGATTCGCTCTGTGACCGTATTCGGTAGTCTCATCTTCTGTTTCCGACCCATTGCTGTACTTCAGCTGTAGTTGTTGATTTGTTGTTCAATTGAGAGTGTGAGAGCCCGGAAGGAATAATATTGAGGTTTGGTTATTATAAAATTGCTCATTTCATTGTATGTAGTGCCTTAGCTATTTGGAATCGACTTTGTTTTGCGTTGTTTCGAAAATGGTCCCTACGCGTCACTCAGACTTTCGATTGACTGGACTTTACAACCCTTGTGGATCGTTTTACTGGCCGATTACGGACCGTCCCCATCCATGTTCCGTTTAAGAAGAGGCTGCAAATGCTTTTCTGATCGGTATGGTTAGTAAGTCCGGTTGTCCGGTGAAGATGACGACCGATCGCAGTCCGCACTCCGAAGGACAGTTCGCCGGCCTACTGGCCGTGCTCGGTTGCCGACACACTAGAACGACCTCCAAGCACCCTCCGGCCAATCGTGTAGTTGAGCTTTTCTACCGGTAGCTGAAAGTAGCTCTACGAGCAAATGGTGACCAACTGTGGAGAGAAACTCTTATACTTGTACTCTTGAGCGCAGGTGGTTTCGAGAAGGAAGAATGTACACGACATTGGCCGCGCTGTTATATGACTGCACACCTCGTCTGCTCGGAGAGTTCGACGACCACCCCCAGCCGAGACTTTCGACCACGATGACTGCTTTCAGCGTCTTGAGCCGCACATGCGGATGCTCAAAGCCAGGTCGCCAAGCGAGCACCCCTCCATAAGCTATCTTACGGCCGCCTCAGGAACCGCCACCCGGGCTTTCCTTCGCGATGATAGTTTTCGATCACTGCTATGGCCGCTGCCCACCGGCCCGTCTCGTGTAGTGGAAAGAGGAGCGAAATGTTCATCGTGGACATCTCCGGACAAGGCAACACCGTATCTAATGACCGCCTCAAACCTGCCCTCATGGAGCTCGAGCATCCGGCCAACTCTCACCTGCACCGCCTACTCACCCGCTTCGAGCGATCTGCTGCTAGCACTACCCAAGGCTGCACCCAGCGAAAACCGGGAAATTAGCCCATCAGGATCTGCAACCGCCCCCGCAGCTTGAAGTAGTGGGAACCCCCCCCCCCCTCCGTTTCCCCGAATTTGTGGCGATTAGTACGAACAATGGATAGCACCAAGGTTAAAATCTCAATTGGCACTTCATAGAAGCTGCAAGCATTTTTTATAATTTCACTCTCTTCCGGTCTTTTACCAACTACGGCAACACCAGAAGTGGATTTTGTGTTGGTTGTCATCCGTCGGTACCCTCTAGTGTCACCCTCTCCTGGAATTCACACAACCACATTGGCTACTTCTTTTCCCTCGCTGGCCCTTGAGTGCGCTCACGATAGCCCCCCACTTGACAACGGGAAGATCAATCAGTGCGGCCCCGCAGACGGCAACTGGAGGCCTATTTTGCATTGACCTGCTGCGGAATGGTGTGGCTCGAGAGTGAGGGAGGCCTGTGGATGCCAAAACACAGTCGGACCAGAGCATTTTCGTTTTCACTAGTGCAAAAGCCGTCATACTCTCACTAGCAGTCATTCGAGGTCACCAACAATAAAACGAGCAAGATATGGGGACTCCTGGTCATCCATACATTTTGCTGAACACCACGGTCGCAGCCCAAATCCGTCCGACCTCCATAAAGAGGCTTCTTTATCGAGGGAGTCTCTGGTTACGCCTACGGTGTTCGGGATGCAATCCTAGGAAGTTAGAGACGAAGGCATCGGCTTAACTCAAAGGCCCAACTGCATGCGTCTAGTCGCAGCCTAAACACACTACAGCGCTGGGGTTATTTGTATGAAAGGAATCAACGCCAAGTCCCGGTCCGGCATCGAGTTGTCCAGGTGAATAAGGGTGTCTGGAAGTACAAAAACCGTCGAGCCTTCAAAAAGCTGCTCCGACTATGCCTGTAATATTTGCTTCCCTACCGATGTCTCTCTTGCTGTCTTCAGACCTCTATTCTGCCACTATCATCCCAGCACCATACAGCTTACGGATCGCATTCTTATACCACATTGTCTCATGCCCGTCACACCCTTCCTTGTCCTCTCTTCTTGAGCCTCACTCCATTGCCCACCATCCCCATCCGCACCCGAGCTCAACCCCCACGTTAAAACTCGCATTTTTACTTTTCTGTATATTACAGCCACATTTATCGATTCGATACCGACGTATTTTCCTTGTTTAACCCCGAAAATCCCTCTGAATTTTTCTATTAGCCGGGGCTCCAATGGGCATGTTGTGCTGAGCATGTTCGTTTCACCCCTTTTTTCATTTATATTTTTGTTAACGGTTCTATAATTCCGTTTCAACTGTATCATCTTGTCCCATACTGAATAAAGCCCACAGGAGGCCATTTCCACTTCTCTATTCACCTCACCTGTGCTTATTTGCTCGAGATCGTTAGTCACAATCGAATCAGTTGGGATGTGGAAGGTATAGGCCCGCCCTGGTCGCGTCAATGTTAAGCACCTCTCGCCAGAAGCATCGGACAAACAAGTTCGTTTGGGAAAACCCCTTGATAACTTTCTAACTGCCTTTGCTTCATTCCACCTTGACAAACTCGCTACCCTGACAAACTTTATTGCATTTTCAGTCTGCAGATACATTGCGGATTGTCGGTACCAAGAATAGGTCATAAAAACTGTGAAAAGTTGGTATATATAACCAAAAAATTGCCACCTTTGTTCTACATGTACTGTCAACTACAAGACAAGAATATGGTATGTCTCTGGATCAGTTTCTTCAGAAGCTGGAAACTTTCTGCCACTGCGATTTCAAATCTGTTTGTGCTGAGCGGTATCATGAGGAGTTCTTTCACGACGCACTTATTCGTGGACTGTCTTCAAACCATATCCGTCAGAGATTATTTGAAGAGGAAGGTTCAGACCTGAAAACTACCCACGATATTGCAGGACCATTGGAATCAGCTAAGAGGCAATCCATGTTACATGTTGCTGACCTTAATCTTGATATCCCCTGTCTGACGAAGATGCCTCTTCCAGCCAGCATGTTGTCTTTATTATAGCCCGCAGTCCTATCACCAAAGCAGCGACATCCTGTTATTTTTGTGGTCTTGCTAGACACATTTGAAAACATCGTTGAAACCAAGAAGCGTTTTGAAAATCATGTGATAAAAAGAGACACTTTCAGCGAGTATGTTTCTCTTCTGAAGTGCCAGCAGTATACCGGCGGCGTTCCCTAAATAACCAATTCGCTTTAATCTGCAATCGCCAATACCACTGTTCCAACCTGTCTCTCTGAATCTTCCTTTGACACAGAGGCCAATAACGCCCTACAGCATGTACTCATTGGCCCAGGCCGTTCGCTGAGTCATATCTCAGAACCTGTTGTTGATTAACACCGTTCGTCGACCATCCGCTCAAAACAACTAGTTAAAGTGGCTTCCACAAGTTTTTCTAGCCTTTCTGCAATCGTGTTTACTTTTCCATCTAGTATAAAGACCAACTCCAAGTTCACATCAAACCCTCTGTTCTTCATAACTTATGTACGAACGTACTTCTTCGTCATGATTATCTTAAATTCACCCGAACTGTCAATATTCCTTTTTGAAAGTTGGCCTCCCTTTACCCACTTTAGTCTCCACGGTACCCATGACAACCCGCAACTTCTCCTTGAGCATTTAGCATCACACTGCATATCAACTGCCACAGACTCAAAACACCACTTAGCGCAAGACATAGCCTTTATTGAAACCAAAGCCAAAAAGTTGCTGCACTCACGAATCATCGAACTGCCTAATTTCCCATGAAGAGCGCGGGTTTTAGTATCTTTCAATGACCGCAGTAAACATCGTATTGTAATCGACTATATTGAAACTATCAACCGACACACCTCCCCCGAAGCATAAACATTCTCACGAGTTGGAGATTTGATCGCATGAATCTCTAGACACAAAGTCTGTAGCAAAGCTTGATTTGACAACTGCTTATCATCAGATTCCCACCCGTGGCAACAGAGATATACATAGTCTTCGGAACTAATGGTAAGCTGTAGCGATTTTGTCTCTCCCCCTTCGGTGTTCCAAACGAGGCGGCTTACTTTTTACGTACTACTGATACCCTCAGTGGAAACAAGAGGCTGTCTGGCACGTTTGCCTGCGCGGATAATCTAGAGATTGGCGGCAAACCTCAACAAGAGCGCAATCTGAGTTTGTCCCATTTTCTCGAAGTTGCCCGGGGGCATGGCACCACAGCCAATGATAAAAGGAACAACATTCTTAATCGGCATTTTGCTCTACTCCGCTTTGAGTTTTTCGGAGGAAGAGTCAGAGTGGATTCAGAAACGACGGCTGCTACGACTTCCACTGCCTAATACCGTCAATTCAAGGGTGCTTTCCGTCGGCATGTTTGCCTACTGTTCACTGTGGATACCTCACTTCTCCGATAAAATTAGTTTGATTTTTTGAAGTTGAACCTATTTTCTTCCGGGGGAGTGTCCTGGACATTTACGGGCAACTGGAGAAGCAGGTTGACAATGTTGTTCGCTTCACAATCGAGCCGGGTTTTACTTTGTTTGTAGAAGCACACGCATCAAACATTGCGATCCCCTAGTCTCGTAATCGAAATGGCTTTCCAGTTGCTTTTTTTCTCGTGGACTCTTTTACCTACGAATCTTCGGCACTTGACAGCGGAGAATGGAGCATACTCCGTTGTAGAGGCCTCGCGGAAACGGCTTCAACTTCTGGTTGGTTGTCGTTTAAGGTTGATAACTGGCCAACGATCGGTTGCTTTCATGTTTAGTCTGCCAGGTAGAGGAAAATTGAAAATAAAAAACGCGGCTTTAGATTAAGGAAGTTGCCAGACCTCGGATCTGACATAATTTATCGTCCTGGCTTGGAAGATCATTTGACCCTTACACTTTTTCAGGGATTCTATGGAACTTTGACCTATTTTGCCTTGATTGTTCTGCATAAGCCTTTCATCCGGAAGGTAGGCTTTTGTACTAATTTATACGATCACGAAGCCAGCCCTTAACTTTTTATGTGAATCGTCATCCCTTGCCGTCGAATGTGTGCGGAAATCAAGTCCAGATTCAGCGGACCACTAGAAAGGCACCTTATCGCGTCAGCCGGACCTTTCCGGAGTCTCAGCTTCGACCTCAAAGGGTTACCAGAAACCCCCTCCTGTTCACCGTTAATGATGAATTTGCACGGTTTCCATTCGCATATTCTCCTTTTCCCATGTCTACTTCGACGGTTATTAGAGGTTAAATCAACCTATTTTCTTTTTCCGGACTTTCCAGCTTCATCCACTCCACTTGCGAATGTCCATCTATGTCCAAGAAAACTCAAAACCCTCGCAGCCGAGGTATCGCAATCAGCCTTACGATGGTTTATAATCCGCAATGCGGCGGCCACTAAGAACGCCCCAGATGTACCCTCTGGAAACCTGATACATTCCCGCTTAGGTCCCGCCAAAAACACACTAAAAAACAAGAAGCTGTACTTCCAGTAGCACTTTCCTTCCGTATAGGGCCAGCAGTGCCACCCCCAAGAAAGCCCCTTCCGGCACAACTGGATAGCTACCAAGGATACGTCACTCCCCAGCTGGCTACTGACCTCTGATTGTGTACCCATCCGCAAAGTTATTATTGTCCTCGAGCTCCGTCTTGTGGTAAAGTAAGTAGGGCTCGTGGAGTGCAACCCCAACCACGTCCATCTGTAGTACGATGATGGCCGGGAAGATACCGTATCTCTCAAGCAACTTACTTCATCCGCACACAACCCCGAGCCGGTAGTAAAACGTATGCCTACTTTAGATGCGCCTGACAGTTCAGACACAGTAGATCAGAAGGCAAGGCGCCGCAGTGAACACACAGACCGTGAAGCACTTACACTTTAGAACAATTTTCATAGTTGGACCCAGTGGGAGAAATCAGCGGACTTGAAGAAAGCGTGCGCCCTCGCCGCTGAATGTACAGATAGGCATTGGCTCATCAACCACTTCTGCTGTCAATAAATATTATCCGACGTGTATGCCGCACCTTTTTTGCACTTCGCTGGTATTTCACTCCACAAAACATTCCCGGAGGGGGCAAATACTCTGAACTAAATCACTTTCGTTTCATCTCATGTTTCATTCATATTTTCGTTACCGGTTCTACAATTCCTTTTCAGCCGTACGATCTTGCCTCATACTGATTAAAGCCCACAGGGGGGCATTCCCACTTCTCTATTCACCTCACCTGTGCGTATTTGTCCGTAATCTTTCATCACAGGACATATTTTGGCTCACTTCATTTGTGCAACCGCCAGTGACCATGCAGCCCTCTAGCTCCATCGTTTCTACTCCGGTAGTGATAAATGCCCTGTGCCTGCTTTTCCGTCACAGGTTTACTTGTCTTGGTGGCTCTCTTGTTCCTGGCCTAAATCACTCTTGTATTTGGATGCCTCCTACCTGTTTCTTTTCAGTCAGCTCTCTCATCTGTTCCGCATAAGTTTCCCCGCAGGCATCTTTTCTGTGCTTTTCAGGTTGATTCTCTTCCCCAATCTTCCCCCTTAGTAAGGCGGAAGTCACATCACGAGTTTCCTAGCACGTCTCAAACCACAAAACTAGCCTTACTCGCCGTTACAACTTCTGCATCCTCGCATCACAGTCCGTTTCACCTCCCAATTCCTTTTCTTCGCTGAAAGTCTACTCTATTGCAACCTCTTTGCAACTATATCCGCTCTGCCCTCCCCAGCCACTTTCATCGTCGATATCCTGCTGCCTCATAATGTGCTTCCATTTACTAGTGCTTCCCCGACTCTCGATCTGTATTACATGAGGCACCTGCACTGGATAAGTTATTCAGTCTTCTCTTATATGTTCCCTCTGATGGCCCGTTTCATCTCGTTTCCTTTATGAACAGTTCATTACAGTCATCATCACTTTTATGCCTACAATGTTGTTTTTTTACCTGTTGTTCCGCCACTTTCCGCCCGAAAATAAAAAACCGTACATCAAGATTTTCCTAGGCAGTTACAGTCCCTGACCGTCTCTTCTGATCACTACTGTTCCTGTGTTCTGGCGCCCCCCTGTTCTACCCCCAAGCTTCCTTTTTCCGCTAATGTTCCACTTTCCGTGTCTTATATAAAGCCTATATTTTCTCGGCTTTCGGACTTTCTTTAACTACCATTTCACTCGCCATCATTCTGCTGTCTCTCCCGGTGTGCTGCCATTCCGAAAATGTCTGCATCTTCCGGCGACCGTATGCCATACCATCCGAAACATTCTTGTTGATTGACCCAACTTACACAACTTTCCTATCTCGCTCCTTGTTTTGCATAAAGTGTCGTTTTCTGAGGCCAACCGTAAGGAGGCCAAAGTAGTCGATGCCCCCCTCCCCCGAGAGAAGCCACTGTACTTCTGTTACTCTGGCCTTCCGTAACGACGACATTATCAGCCTTCATACCATTGCATTTTGCCACCTGCACCAGATACACTTGGAGAGGGCCCTCGTTATTGCGGCTCTTCTGTCCCTTGATGGATACCATTCAACAGGTGAGCTTTGCCAGCTTACCCTTCTATGTCATGAAAATGCCAAACTAATGAAACCCTCATGCGGCGTCTACTGGGAAACGGTATCGGTTATGTGACGTGAAAACTCAAGTGTGAGCCATTCAATCTGTCGTAAATTCTTATTAACCGATGGACCAAGGCTGCAGTGAGTTTTCTCAGCGGGCTCTGACCAAGTCATCTCGATTCTTTTCTCGATTTTTCTTTGCTTAGGGTGGCATATCCCTGGGAAAATATTTGTGTTTTGTGTCAAATGTATCACTCTGTTCCCCACTTACCCCATCTCGCCGGAGAGTATCGGACCGGTATTCAAACTACTTCCTGGTTTAGCACATGTAAACATCAGGGTCTGCCACTTGAACCTCGCCCACCGTATCAAGGCTCTGAAAGCATTTGCAGCGGTATAGTCTGTTTGGTAGCGTATCCTAGGTAACGGTGATGGTCACCACTACTGGGTTTGACTTCAAGTCAGAGTTACGCACGTTGAGTAGCGGGAATAATGGTCAATTCTTTTTGGACAAGGTTTAAACTTCAGTCCATTCGACCAATTGATTTAGACGGGCCTTTGAATTTGGCCGTGACCTCCGTTGCATCGCCGAACTTGATGTCGCATAATCGTATTATCTGATCCTATTTTTGCTTTCACCCGCCAACCTTGGTCAATGTGACATTGTGATTTTAGATTAACTCCAAACCATGTGTCCCATCTCAGTGAGTTTATGAAATCTGCGGGATTATGGAGCAATTGGCGGGAAAAAGTTATAAAAAATCGAATAAGAACAAAATGGAACAAATTTCCGGGAAGACGAACCATCACCGCCGCATCATCGCTCGAGGTGTGCAAGAAAAACTCGTAAAAAAAAGCGTTCAACCACCCTAAACCGTTCCGACCCACGCTCTTTACTGGGAAATTTGCCAGAACCTCCCGATCACCATCAGATATGCAACAACAGGTTTTTAGGGACTACTTTCATTCAAGAAAAATATTTTCACGTCAAAATTGACGACGAAGTAGTCATAGTTGATGGTTTTCCACTATCCCACTCTTATCACCCAGTCATCTACCAAAAAACGAAGTGGTGGTGTCTTAACGTACGTAAATAAAAATTGATGTGATTTTCCTCACAACCTCTTTACGTTTCCCGTGGTCCACATGAGCGCTCTAGTTGTTAATCGCATGCCCAAACACATCAGCCAATATTGATCGTTTACACTGGTCAATATTTACTTTTCCTCAATACTTTCTGCGGAGGATCTGAATGAATTCTCTGGCTATTTCAGTCCATTAAGTAATACTGACTCCTTCTTGAGTAATATGCCATGAATCTAACAGGTAAGGTATAGGCTTTCTCACTATTTGGGCCAGAACTCCGTTGTGACTTTTTCCACCAGGCTAAATGCTCATCTTGACCTTTGCCTTGATAACACCCCAATCCTGTTTCAAGTTGCTTGTCGTCTCCCAATAGGGACCTTCGGTCAATCCGTAGGGAAGATTTCCTCCAAGGTTCACTGTAAAACCAACCATAGACATTTCTGTTCTACAGCTGAAGCCGTGAGATAGTAAAGCGGCAGTACTACCCGGACAACCTTCCCAGACTCAAGGACATGTTTACCAACTGCGACTTAAGCGAGTTTCCCCATTCCAAAATGTCCCTGTCCTGTGAACACTTGATAGGCTAATATGGTCCACTCTATAATCTACGTGGTTCTATAGAAAATATATACTCTCGTTCTAATAGTTTCCCATCCTCACATCTAAGACAATTACTTGGAAAGCTGGAACCAGCTTTAAAGGCTAGAAACTATGCCGCAGTCAGTATGCTGTCCCAGTCTATCTAACTGTTATCAATCCATCTCAAAGCCCTAAGCGCAAAATCTAACAACTCTAACGTGAACTGCCGAGATACTTGGTAAACTATTGAGCAGTCAGTTGGCTTAGGATCCAGTAAACGTCCACCTCTTGCAGTCGTTGAAAATTAAGTCGACGATCCACTACTTCGATTGAACCAGAAGTAGTTCTGAATTCATTTGCGGACCCTTAACTGAACTTTGCCTCATGTTCCATCAATCCTACGGAAGTACTCAAAGAACTAACCCAACTCCCTACAAACAAAACTAGCGGTCCAGAAGGGCTACTAGCAATAACCTTGAAAGTGTGGTGAGGAACACTGCCTCCAATGATATCGGAACTACTTGCCAGATGTTTGTCTCAGAAGACTATTTATGACCGCAAAGAGTGGCTCTCAATACTTCAACGCCCAAAAAGGATCGTCAGAATAGATCCCTCCGCGCCTGCACATCAGCTGTCCACAGAGTGTTTGGAAAGTTCGTTCTGCTAGGTGTCTCCCTGCGTGTCGATGTCCTAGATCCCAACCAGTCTGCCTACTGACACTAAAACCCGATATTTTATTGTCTAGAACCACTCACCCTTCTTATTTTACCTTCAATGGGCCACAAAAGTCGAGCTGGCAGAGTGTGCTGTGTTGATTCTAGCGGTTCCTTCACCAGCGTCAACAGGATAAAACTACTCCAGGTTCTTAAGAACTGTGGAGCCAATGCATCATATGTACTTTTGTAGTCTGACTACCTTTGCAGCAGTCCAAAATTCAGCAACTTTATTAAACAGGCCTCGTCAAAGCTTCCTTTTACAAGGGGCGTTTTACAAGGAGTCACTTGGTAACCTTTCCTTCTTTATATATTTATCTCTCCCAAACCTATATAAGACGGCCTTTTGCTTACTATGTCTTTGACGACCTAATCCTAGGTACATTCCGCTCCATTGGCTCCCAACAAACTCTGTTACAGCGATGCGTCACAGAACTCATCAGCCGATCATCTGGTCTTAATATAAACATGAACCCTCCCAACTGCCTCGATATGTTTTTGTCCTCACAATAACACCAAATATTCCGATCTTCTCGCATCCACTTCCTACCTACATATAAAACTTGCGCAAACTGTTATACCGCCATCTACCAAGTATCTTGGTGACATAATTGGCCGCGATCTATCCCGTTTTTTATCACGTCACAGCAATTTTCAAGGAAAATAAATGTTTAACATTTATTGTGACAAGTTTGGAATCTTCTACTTTACTCTATTTAATCAAACGTTTTACATTCGCGTATATCTTCCCACTTGTGCTCTGTGCATTTCCGGTTAACTTTACGATTCGGCTTGCAAAAGAACTTAAACTTCCTGTCAGATCCACCAAACATCATTCAAGTTGCATTAGGATATCCTATGTTTCATATTCTCAGCATATATTGTTCCAAAATCAATATGCCTGCAAATTTTTGCTTCAAAGTTACTGGTTGACCAGGTACATCCTCTTCATTATGACCTCGATCAATGTGCTTTCACATCCTCGGCTAAGTCCCGCTAAAAACACTTGTTCACAGAGACCATAATTCACAAACCACCAACGGTGCCCCATTTTGCCAGATTCCTTCTCGAAACTGAAACCGGTGAAAACAGGCTTGAAAATCGGTTGAACCGAGCGTTTATCGCATTTTTCCTGTGGCTCTCTACAATTATGCCCGTATATAACGGTTATGTGGCTGCTTGATATTCATCTTCTGGAGCAAAAAGCAGTCAGTTGAATCGGTTTAACTTTGCATGAACTGACTTAAACTTTTCAAAATCTTGTAGGCCTAGTGAGCAAATATTAGCGGGGTTTTCCGACGACTCCACGTGATACTGGTTACCTATGCCAGTAGCTTCACGAACGATTTCCGTTCTATTTATGAATATGGTCGTTAAAATGCAGCTTGTACCTTGGATGTGGTGAAGTTCAATAGAATAATCGGTCCAAGATGTAGTGTCCAAGATAACTGCAGCAAACCAAAGTTTCAACTTGCTGGTTAGTTTCACGGACAGTTGCACTGAATTTGAACTTAAGGATGGGCATGGGAATTCTTCGGGACGGATCTGGTCCTGGCAAATAACAATACGATTTTTCTGCTCCCAATCGCATCTATGCAGCCGCCGTATCCTGCCACTCCGCCACTTCTGGCGCACAGGGGGATATGCTCAAACCTGCATGTTTATTTTGTTACTTGAAGGCTGGCTTTGCGGGATTCCTACTATCCCCAGCTCGTTGGGGTTATGAGGGACATTTCCTAGTCTAGTATGTCCATGGGTTCAAGTCTTCGGTCCGAATGGACTTTCGTCCCATAAAGCTTTTGCAGCTGAAACTTTCCGGGAAACAACCAAGAAGAAACTTACCCAAGAAAGTGGTACAAATAGGAGATGAATGACAGGACTATCGGGAAGGTCTAGCTTGAAGACGAACTCGTCCGCCTCAGCATTCCACTGCTTCCCCGGGTTGCCTCCCATCAAGAGGGATGATTTACTCAGCTTTCTAACCCTTCATGCTTTCTTTTTGCTCAAAAAAGGCTTCCAGACACTCCGAGGTGCATGATTCGCGTTTCGTGGAGTGGGGTTCATCTTTAGCCGTTTTGTCAGACCCCCGATTTGTTATAGCCCGCCCCAGTGTCATCAAAAGACCCACTATGATCGTCAACGGGAAAGTTCTTGCTGACACTGTACACTAATCTTCAGGAACCTGACGCTTAGCACTCATTTGCAGTTTCCCGTAGGATGTAGAAAGCCCAAAGTGATGATAGTAATATTCCGAAAGGCTAAATCTCGAGTCATGATCTATTACTGGTTTGTTGGAATTGTTCTCCCCACCACAAAATCCGCAAGGATTTTTCCTCTTTTATATACCTTCACGTGAGGGAGCATCCCCCCAATGTCAGCCTACTTTGCCACCCCTCCTAACCTGAACCGACATAAAACTTCAGTCAACGGCATCTTCCAGCTTTGTCTTTGCAATAAACCGTAATTTACCGATCCCTCTTGAAATGTAGCCATGCGTTCGAAAACTACCCGAAATTTATCAGGTTTCTTTGGATGGAACATTTGACAATGAAGCGGGTACTATAGTCCTTCTCTAGCCTCAGTGATGGCAGTCATCTTTTCTCCCCATCCAAGTGCCTTATTCAGCGTCGCCATGCAGTAGTGCCGCCTTCACAGGCCTTCGTCCAGACTGGGGCGTTCTTCCAAGCTCAACAAGTTTTTAGAAACTTAGGTCTTGTCGTCTACCAGAGAACTGGTCTTCTTGTGCCACGGTAGGGGACTCATGAACCGATTCTGTGGGTTTCTTGTCCCTTCCAGTAATATCTCTTGCGAAAGATGATCTCACAATACTGACAATCGGTACTTCCGAAGGTCATAAAACTCTCACTTGAGTAAATTATGTGGCTGGTCCTCTGTGTGCTCCATTTCTTCTAATAAGTAACACACAGAACCACTTCCCCCCCTCCGGGCAGTACTTTACCCACCCTAATGTCTTACGTAATTGGTGGGGCACCTGGCTGTGACTCACTTCTTGGCTTAACTCTCAGTGTGCCTCCGGTACGTCTCAGCCCGTAAGATTTGCCTCGTTGTCCTCCCAGCCCACGATGGTCACGTATTACGGATGAGGCTATGCAAGTAAGGTTGCATCTACTGGCTTTGATGCTCCAGCAGGGAAGTCGGCCAATGCGAATGCTTCCGTTGACACTATCTTTTCATTTTTGTCAAACCTCAGACTGAAGGGAAGCCATCGTGAACTTTCCTGAGTTTCACATGTCTTGCTCACTGCTAACTAGGTTGGGTCTTTTCAAGTAGTTTCTGTCCCTAAATCAATCCTTCATCAGGGTAGTATCAGGTCCACTGTCAACAAATGTTGAAGCTTCAGTCACCCCCATAGAGGTCTTGTTCCCCAGACTGCTACTTTCAGACGTGCTTGCCTGTAGGCAGGACTTGGTGCCGAATAAATCACACTGGGATGTATTTTCGTCTGGCCTTGATTTTATTACCTGTTGTGTCAATCGACGGGCAATGTTCGTGGTTGCGACTAGTTCTCACTCAGCAATCCACTGTCCGATATGTAGTCTTAGGATATATAAAACACACACTCACCTGACCACTTCTCAACAGTTCATTCAGCGTAGCTTTGAGGGATTTCGAACGGCCTGTCAATAGGCGATTGGCGTCACAAGCTTTGCAATATGAAGAAGCAACTCTCTCGCATGCAAAGGCCCTCAGGCTCGTCCGAGGCTGGTATTTCTTACCGGTACCCGATCTTTCAGTTCCATGGCCATCGCGAACGGGTCGACCAAATCTACTACCAGCTATTCTGGCTTGTCTGCCTAAGTAATCCGTGAGGTCCTAAAAATTGTCTTCGTAGCTGCCCCAGTTTCGAGGTTTGCTTCTTTGGCCGGTCGACTGGGTATTCCTGATTGGAGATCACGAACCATTTTCTCCAAGGCTTCTGTAGCGTCGAAATCATATGTCTAGCCTGAGTGATCAACGGCCATCCTAATACTCAGCATCCCATTGACATGGTCACATAGAGCAGACGTTACCCCTAGTCCGCCAGGCCTTTGAATTCACGCCATCGATCTGATGGTGGGCGACCTCAAAAAGGTGACCGACCAAGCGCTCTAGAAACTTCCTCGCCCTGGTTCAGCCATGATGCGGTTGTAGCGTATGACAATTATCGACAACTTCGCCGGCCCGCCCTCGGCAGCACTGGATTAAGTCCAGCGGCCTGTGTTCTGAGTTTACTACCTCAGCTTCAGTAAAGTTTTCAAATTTCTCTCTGCTTTTGGTCGGTCTGTAGGTGGTTGCACCAGTACTATTCACTTTACGATCGGCCTAAGTCTGTCTCTTGACTTGGTTAACTGTACAGGTCATCTACGGTATATCGAGGCTTTAGCTCTCTGTGTCCAACTTTGCCCCCTGCACTCTGGGCCTGCATCCAAGCGGACACAGGCTATAGTTTTAGCTCTAATATCCCTAGCCTAAACAAATCAGTACACCTTCAATAATACAACGGCTTGCAATGAAAAGGCCAGTAGATTCACCAGTTTCTAAAGAATCAAAAGCATTCACACCCTCAGCGGTGACTTCCGAGTTGCATCTCATCCAGCTCCTGGTTGCTCTGACCACCTCCTAGGCACATTGTGTATTCTGCTATTTGGATTTGACCAATACAATTATTGCAAAACACTTTGGAGCAATGCACAGCTGATTCACACGAGTCTCGAAACCAGAGCAAGATTGGTTTGTAAATTCTATGATACTGGACCATGAAATAAGCTACCATGCAAACCCATGTAAACCTGGTATACGCGATCACAGGGGCTCGAAACGAGAGTCAAGATGAAGGCGTTAAAAAAGTAACATATTTTCACAGAGACTTAAACGAATCATGGCAAAACTGCTCCTTGAGAGCGGATAAACAAATGCTGGTGCACAAATAATTGGGCGTTACGAAACACGAAAGGGATGTATATATTCAGGCATTTTCATAAATTCAAAAGGTGTGGTACTTTTGGAGGATTTCCCACATTCTGTAGTTAAAGCAAGTACATCAAATGGATCCTACATTCACGACGATCAAGCAATCATGTGGAGCTAACTGCCCCCTCACTATAAAAGTTCCCTGTTTGGTCACTCCTCGTCTACCCTGTTTTTCACTTTTGGCCGCTAGCCTGTAACCGTTTGATGCTGGTACGCCCAGAATATAGGTCAAAGCTTGCCATACGATTATCCCTCTTGCAGCTTGCCTGTGCCTTCGATTGAGTACTAAACATTGTGGCTTCGCGTGGCTACAGAACCTGCATGACAGATTATTATTTACTTCCCACACCTTTCTGACTTGAACAGAACCACATCCCGCAGAAGGTTAACGGGCTCGATGGAAAGTAACACCCACTACTTACTTGGATTTACTACAACATACGCGATATGCCAGAAAGGAAGGCCTCTGCACCGCCTCCTGGTCGATGAGGGCCAATGGTATTTTGATTCACTAAACCTACACTCCCAGGTTTTGGTATCCAAAGATTTTGAATGCCTTAAACAAATCTTGGGAACAACACACGAACGTTCTTGAGATCGATTTCTATTTCTGTCACCTGAAGAGGAACCCACAAAGATTATTAAAAACTTTGTACATCACCCTCCTCGAAATGTAGAATATTTGCAGGCGAGTCGCTGAGTAGTATGAGAACAACCTTATTTGACAGCCCAGTATGTGAGAAGGGTGGGGACAAGATGATCCGAAGGATTTACGAAAACGTTTTGCTCTTGTGAAACTCTTGGCAGGAACTGTTGATCACGTGGCTAGAAGCACCAAAGAAAGCATGGTAAATAATCAATCAGCGACATCAGGGGAACGAAACTGGTAAATTCCAAATTAAATTTATGTGCTATGGTAAAATGATTTCTTCATTTTAGATTCGCCTAGTTTCAGCATATGGATTTTCCGAGATTTCGAGTAAGATTCGGGATAATCCGGTAATCCGTATCATGAAGCTGGTAAGACGGGTCGAATGGGATCCTCTTGGCGGAGCAAGGATATGGTGTCAAACAATTAGGATCATACAATGGCATACGGGGCAGAGGACCACACGGGACTGGTCCACTCCATGACCACCGCCCTGAAGAAAGTTGGCCCTGTCCAAACTTGTAACAATATGTAAGCCCTCCACAGTCAAATAAGAGCATGCAAATTCGTTTTGTCATCTCCAGATGAACAATTCATTCAGCCTACCGGAGCTCCGATTTTTTTTCTGGACTCCATCTCCGAAAATATATTTTTTCATGTGCATCTGACTCGCGACTCTTGACCAGTCACAGCTTTCTCAGAACGGACGGATGAATATAGCACAATTTACTACCAATTTGTCTATTTTGGTCACGGCTGCGGCGCAGAAATTCATGAAATAATTTCTCTTCCAGCATCCTAGGTCAAGCGGCGTATAAAGATGAAACATTCTTATTTTTTCATACAACTGAAGAATATAATTCAAGGCATTACGTCGTCCAAAAGCTTCTGAATGATCTGGACTTTTGCTTATATACCGACGAATATCAAGTCAGGATGGAATCCAGCGAGTTCTATGGCCACTTTATCATCATTGATGGTATTACCCAGGGCACCGAGAACACACGAGCTATTTTTGAAACATTCCGTACGCAAAACTTCGCACAACCCAAGCATTTTCTTGGACTCTGCACCTAATACTTAAGGTGTTTACCGAATTTTGTGACCCATACAGGGCCGCTAAGGCGGCTTACAAAGGAAAACTGTGGGTCCCCTTGAGGCCTATCACAAAGAAAGGCATTCGAGGAAATAGAACGGAGCACAGTTTTTCCGCAGGTGATGGCGACGTTTGACGAAGGTTGTCCCACGTCTGTAAACGTGGATGCCTCTAACATAAGTTTTGGCATTATATTATTCAGGAAGCAGAAAGAAAAAAAGGTCGTTACGTATGCTCTCAGAAAGTTTACAAAAACTAAATTTGGATACTCATCTGGGGAGAAATGATCTTTAGAATGCATTTGGGGATGCGAAAATGGAACTAATTTCTGTCCGGTAGACCGCTTCTCCTTCGAAAGGCTTCTGCTGCCCGGAGAGCCTCACTGACTCGGGGGAATGTTAGCCTTAAAGCATTAAGTATTCTCGATTGTTACTCCGGATTACTGTATTACCTTTCTCAGATAGGCATTAGGCCCGAACGTGGAACCGAGGAGGGGGATGGGTTTCCCCGTCTTTCCCCAAACGAAACAGAGCATAGTGAGGATACCCGAGAACGGATGTTTGCTCCAGTCCCATAATGTGGGGAACTTCTCGCCGTCACAAAAGAGGGCCTGCAGGAGGGTACATTAGAGAAAGAGGTGCCACAAAGCATTCAGTAGTTCCCCTAAATGGATAGCCTCATCAACGTGAAATGACCTGCCCAGTTCACCAGCTCCGTATTTGGCCATGGGTTGTCATTTGTTGATTGATGCCCAAGAATGGCACAAAATCAGCTGCATTCCAAAGTATGGCTCCAAAAATTATATCGCGTGCCTACGAGTATCAGCCCGATATCTTCGGTATCAAGCAGAAGGCTGGATCTTGGTTCTGGCGGCCTGCAATTTCGAAGTCTTTGGAAAGCTTTTCCTGCCTCTGTGAATCATGTCTACTAACGGACAGGAACTTGAGTCAGCTTGACTCATCAATACAGCTCAGGCCACGGTCGATAACTCCTTTAAAATTAACGGTTCTGCTTTTCTTAGGTCCTCTTGATCAAAACGCTCTACCTGCTACCTTTTATGGTGATGGCCCAAGGTCCAGTTTTGTGGAGGTCACGACGGCCACGGCATGGTTTATCGACTTGGACTGCAGGAGTCCACGGTTACTGACAACAGTCTTTAGTTCACAAGCCAAACTTCTGGATCTTACTTGGAAATTCAAGTAACGCTCCATTCGCTAGCAAATCATTGCAATCCAGGAGCTAACACTATGGCAGAGCCTTCCACCAAAAAGCCGAGGAATCTGTTAGGGTAAGTCTTTCCCACGGCAATGGTAGCAGAATGCTGCTCTAGAGGCCTTATTTATACTCCGAACGATCAGCCATCAAGCCACATGCGTGACACACGCAGAAGTGGTGTTTCATACCCTCTTCAAGAGAGCTAAAAGTTGCAAGTGCAGTCGGTTTCGTCAAAGTCTCACTGCAGCTTGAACGCTGACACTGATATCAAGCTACTCAAGGGCAGTCATCTGCACTCATCGAGCCACGTAACTTTGTCCGTCTCAAAAAAGCACTTGTAGCAAAATGCTGGACATAGCTAATGGGACCTTTGCAAGCATAAAGTGCATATGGATCTGGAACTCATCAACTGAAAGATGGGCGCACAGCAAATGCCCATAGGTTGTTTACAGGCTTTTGGTATCAATGATTTGCTGTGGTACTACAACCGATCAGCAACGGCGACGTTCAACTAGACAAGCAGAACTACTCAACCGATACGGCAGCAGCACTCCGTCTCTTAGAGAGGGAGGCTGATGTTGGACACATACCATCCACAATCAATTAGATTGTTATTACGTTTTCTCCGCGTTTTCCGAACCCCGCACCTTGTGCACCTGGTAAGATTTACCCTAATTAGTTCTTCAGTCTCAGTCAAATCATTTCAAAATTGACCCTGTTTGCTGGTTGTCGCTCTTCTAAACAAACCACTATTATTATTAATATTATATCACATACGCCCGTTCTCCAGTAACGTTACTTCGTCATTTATTGTGCAACAGTTTTCGGCAACATCGTTCAGCACATTTGAACATGCCTGATCAAATCACGCTTTTTCTTTGACTGGCTCAGTTTGACCCGACCGAAAACTCCATGGAAATGACTTCTCCTGATCTTGAACGCTGCTGAGCTACAGTTCTGGTTTCCCAACCGTTCTGGTCGCATCGTTATTGTTTGTTTGTTCTGTTATTTTAAAATTTGCTTGTCTAGAATCTTCGGATATCCGGATCAACTTTTTCTGCCTTGGGATCTGTTCACCTGGCTACTCGTTACTCTGGCTAATAAGGACGGCTCGTGTGTTTCAACGGGACTTCCTGGACGATAAAAAGAAGAAATGTGTCAAGAAAAGAACCTAAGGAATTCGGAAGGCTAACAGTTCAGCGCATCTCCGGAGCTGGTACTGCGGCCTTATTCCCCAAGGCATCTCTGGATCTAGTACCCTGTTAGTGCCGTTTCATGTACTTCACTGGGTAATTTAGAGCATTGGACTGATGCGTATGTACTTCAAACATGTTAACTAGAGAATGATTATAAGTTGACCAGGGAGCAAGTGAATACGATTCAAGCGAATCCCAGTGGCCTTTATCCCGGCGAAGAAGTACTCTGCGAAGTGGCACGTCAGGGTATCGTTACGAAACCAAAAGCAAGAAAGTCCGCTGCCGCAGACCTCCCTAGGTTCCAAGTGATGCCATTCGGCAGTTGCCTGGGTCAATCCCGTGGAGTCACAATGCAATACGAAAACTTCGCCAAGTGTAAGATTTAGGATTCAAAGCGAATTCCTTTTCCGCCCCCATTATTGTCGCGGACACGCCCGAAAAGCAACAGAAGGGTGTGCAATGTTGTAACCCGGAAGAGGCCCAGGAATAGCACGTAATATTCCGCAGCACTTAGTCGGAAAGCCATTCAAAGTGGCGCGTAACCTGACTGATGGAGTACATCCAGGAGCCGGAGGCTCCAAGTGTTATATACGTGCCCCAGCTAACGTAGTGAAAAAATCACACCTACAGATATCCCCTCAGCCTCCTGAACTACTGTTCCGCCCACAGTACACTGTACGTATTAAAATCTTTGGAACATCGGGTTCCCTCGATCTAGTTCGTCGAAACAGATAGAAGACATAAATTGCGAGACGCAAGCATTTCTTTTAATCTTCTCAGTCGCGTAAGTAAAACATGCGATTTTGAGTTCGAATGAAGCACAGAGCTCCGTGCTCCATTTAAACAGGAAATCGCACTTTTCAAGTATAAGAATCTATTTCTCATTGCTTAACTGTTGAATAGCAGGGCCGCCAGGTAGATGAGTCCTGGTGAATAAGTCCTTCAGGAGGTGGGGCCAAGTTCGAAGACCTTACTAGATGCATCGCCGTTAGTCGCGGATTGCAAACAACAGAAATAGGAGGACAGTTCGCGAGACGAAGAGAGCATCTAGACCAACTGAACCTAACTCACAATTTACACCAAAAGCCCACCTTGAAAACTAACCTCTATCAAGTGCCCAAACTATCTTGTATGATAACATGCATCCTACGAATATTATCCAATGTAGAGCGACTCATCGACCCTCAGAAATCCAGTCTTTTTTCAAGTATGTATCTTGATAGGTAAGCAATGGCCATGGTAAACAAGGCTTGATGCCCGTATCCGAATGAATTGTGATGTTCCGCTCCATGTTATAACAAAGGTGTCGTCATCAAGGATGCAAACGATGTCACTGCTCATTTATGCAAGCCCTCGGGGATCCAGAGTTTTGAAGCCTGATGGAAGAAATTCTGTGCGCTTACAAGCGACTCAGATAAACCCCTAATGTTGGATGCGATGTTAGTAGATGTAACGATGCACAATGGAATGGCTGATGCGGTTATGCTCTTGGACACGGGTGAAGTTTATTGAGATCAGACCGGGAAATGAATAGAACCAGTGATAAACTACTGGTGCTGGGAAAGGAATTAGTGTTGGATGATTTGCGAAAGAGGGAAGGCTGTATAGATAACAGTTCGGATGTTGATAGTGTTGTAGAGGTCCGCTTTAATCAGGTTAGGTGTTGACGGCTGTGTCGATGACAGCTTCAGGTAAATCAAATGTTTCGTTACGCGGTGGAATACTTAGTTCAGGAACGTGAAGTTATAGTCAATAATAGGCGGGAATGCGACAAAGTGGAGTAATGAGAGTTAAGTTTGTATTAGGGGTTGAGTAGGGGCCAGATGATGCTGGATGCTAAGGGGTTGATTATCAGAGGTAGTACCACCATTAAGGATAATAGGCACAAGGACCTTTGCTCGGTTATACGGGTCGTCCTGTTCAGCATTATTCTTATTTATGAATTCACGTAGGAAGCCACGTACGTTTGGTGACCAGTATTAGATAGTGGATGATTTGGGCTAATGGTACTTGATGGTAAGGAGTCCATCGGCCATTTGCCATCTTCGCAGTACTTTCGAGAAAGGCCTTCCAGTGATACAGCAGACATTTTACGGAAGTTGCATGGGTTGGGGGAGGATAAGTATGAGAAACAGTTAGGAGTTGGCGTTGGAAGAGAGATGGGCCAAGTGGATCGGTGGTTGGACAACAAGTACGCAGGCACATGTGAGGAAGTTGGAGAAATAAGGTGGGTCGGTGGGTAGGTGGAGTTGGACAACTTGCGGAGGGGTAGATGGGGGAGTGCAAGATGTTGATTCCGCGCAAGGGATTAAATTGCTTAATGGTTAGCACTTCCGGTCTTGACCGAGCAATGTAGGTGCGCTTAAGTTCCCACAGTTATTCGCTGTACCCACGGATAGCTTCGGAATATACGGGCCCATATGTATGCACACTGATCTTGTGAGAACTCATTTTGAAAAACCATTTGGAAGGATGAAAAGGCACCCCGTACCAAAGGAGATTGATGTGGAATATTATGGTGTTTCTTTTGTTCTATTGGGTTCCGCTGGGGCGTATCACTGTACTGGCCAAGGCCGTAGCCACCGCTGCCCGCAACGGCTGCTTCCATTACAGATGCTGATAAGGTGGATGATTCCGCGACTTTTACCTGGCTAGTTCGTGATACTTATAAATGTTTCAGGGAGTTTCAAAATGGTTTTTGTCTTTCAAAGAGAGGTTTTAAATTCATTTTGTGTTTAAAAAGGTGCAAGTGGACCGAATCGACTGAGCATGCATCCTGGCACCTCTCCGAGGTCGCTTCCTCAATATGATGTAACGTTTTGCTGTGCGCATAGTAGCAGGCCTCAAACGGCTGCTACCGGGTGGGTCTTATTTGGCTGGTGTCCAAGAGTTCCCTTAGATACCGTGGTAACAAGCTTTTGAGCAATACGTAGCCACTTTCGAAACGGATCCCGAAATCAAAACGCGATTGATCCGTAAATCTACCATACTGGATCGTTAAATCAGCAGTGGCATATAACATGTATGAACCGCAGTTACGCGGTCAAACGGACTCGGAAAACGATAACCAAGTTGCAGAGTGTAAGAGACGAGCACGTGCGTCACGCGGGTCCGAGATAGGGTATGACAGGGTAGGGCGTTGGAAGTTAACAAACAGAAGTTGGTTCAGAAAAACAGAGTATACAAGGCACACAGGTAGTTTATGTAGACAAGTGGTATCAAGGAAACATGAGATTGTATTGCATTTGGAGGATTTTCCACAACCGGTCATTATTGCCGTAAAACATTGTTCGGCTTGATACCGTCTATGCCGATAAATAGCAGCACTCGTTCAAGAGTAGGTGCATGGAGAACAATCATGGTTGTCACTTGCTTAGTAACGAGCTCCGTGCAAACAGTGCAAGTCTGACTCCTGATCAGGAGATGCACTTTGCCGGAAATGTTGGCAAATTTTCACGACGCAAAGGAAATTTGTGCTTATACTCGGAGTAGGTCCAAGGGGCGTTTAACATGAAGGGCTTTCATGTCTTAGGGACAAAGCGGCTGCATCTAGATACGCCGTAGGATGCTCTCAAGATAAAGAGGGCGTTTGGTGACCACAGGAACTTTAGTGCACAAACTGAGGGTGGGACCGTCGGGTGCCTGTTTTACCTGCCTCACTCAGTATTGGCTTCGGTGGCTAAATAAAGCGGTGCTCGGCCGGCTGAAGCAAAGCATCAACTGAATCTTGGAGAATAAGTGTTGTGACACGCCGTGCTGATGGATAAGAGTGGTTTAAGAGGATCTTTCTTTTACGCCATTCTTCCGAATTGGGGGGGCGTGAGTTACAGTCTTGCCACTACTGAAATGAGGGAGCAGTTTCCTGTAGCAGCTACCGCGAAAGCCATCGTTGTGGACCTAGACCTTCCATAGTTTTCCACCTTCTGGGAAGCGTATCAGGATTTTCGTGTGACTTTTTGCTAGTTCCGTGCCCCTGGGGATGTGAGAAAGGTGTACTTTCAACTAGGTGGCGTGTTTTTAAACGACAGAGGACGCATCCATCGGCGGAAAAGAAATATTATTAACGCTTCGAAGAAGGTAGTCTTCGATTTTTTCAAGGTGACAATCGCCCATCGCAGCCCCACCAAATTCACTTATCTAAGTTGAAGGTGGTTGCCTTATGCGGAAATGTGGGCTGCATATACAGTAAATTAGGCCGCTTCTTTCCTCACTCCCATTCCTAGCAGGATTGAAGTGGAGAACGGATAGTTGAAGGCATGATTATATTCGAGTTCCTGCCTCGCGAGTGTCTTCACACGGATCTTGAAGCGACGCGAGGAGTTGGAGGAAGACAGGCTGCTTAGCTTCGGGAAACAGTTAATAGATGCTTTTAGTTCAACAAGTGGGATGGAGCGGTAAGCCAACCATTTAGGGAGGCTCACTGGTTTCGTTCGTGATGCCGCAGAGGAACATAAGTCAGCGCACGCTGTGCAAAATGTCATTCCTCAGGATGGTAGACGGTTTTTTACTGCTGGCGGTCACCCAACTTGTTAATCCGAGTTACACTAGTCTGTTGTTCAAACAGTAGCAGTTACCTTGCAGCCACACTGTGCCAATAGACGACGTCATCAATTATGACCCGCGTCGTCCACCCGTTGGCCGATGGGCTACGGAGGACGGTTGCTCGCGCAGTCCCTTAAAGTCCGTCGCCAATCAAGCCACCGTCGTATACCAGTCGGGCAGAATTAGTCCTAGTAATAAGTTATCAACTAGTGCGAACCTAGATAGGAATATGGGCATAGCTCAAAATAGTAAAAGCCCTGTGCTTAAAGAGGGATGTTGAAAGTCATTTACTAGGGATTGGCAGCTAACTGCAGTCATTCACCGAAGGTTTTCCACATACGATTTTCTGTGTTCGACTCAAGACTGCCTATAACCATTTGGAGAATACCGGTACCCAACACCAATCCACTGCCTTCTTAAAATCAACAACTTCCACGGTATTCACCGCCTCCTACAACAGCTCATTCCAAAAGGGCATCATTCTGGGTATTACCGCACACTGAGTAGCAGCACTGAGTGCTTTCTTTGCGGCCTCAGTCTACGGTCCCTTGCACCGCTCTCTAGGGTGGGATAGAAACTTTTTCTGGACTTTTACCTAAAATCCCCCACTTTCTTGGAGGCTCTCATCAAATCACCACGACATAACTGCCGCTCTATCAAAACACCCAGGATCCGGAGGTGCTCTGCGTATATACTCCCCGCCTGGCCATTTACCTTCTTGGTGGCCAGCTTTCGCACCTTAGTTGATCAATTTATGTCCCGGTAGTAAGGTCCCCAAGCTGGCACTCAGCACTCCAGGAGTGGCCCGGCCACAGCCCTACGTGACCATGTAGATCTAACATGAAGGACTTCAAACCCGACCAAATACGCTGCCTAGGCAGGTTTCTTCGACGGCACTAAACTGATGTCCGGAACAGTATTCAAATCCGTGAATGAATAGACATTTTGCAGCCACCTTGGGCGGTCCCCTCCGGCCACCGTATTTGTGGTGAGACACTGGCACTTACGAACCATCAGTGGAGGGTACTACTTGCACTGTCAGGCTTTTGGCTCCTGACAGGTCGCCCACCATATCTTTTCCTGCTGTTTTGATGCCATTCGCGAATATAAAGGTAGGGTTGCTGATTTTTATGCTCTGTACGAATAACAAAGTTGAGAACAAGCAGGGGGCCGAGAGCCGAGTTTTGTGACGCCCTTCAGGTTGCCTCTCCCAACTGAGAGAAGTGGCCACTCACTTTAACACTAAATTTTTGCCTTATTAGGAAGCTGTTTGCTCACCGTCCATCTTCCCCACACTGACGTTTGAAGTCCAGGAACTTATGGATTACGGAATTAAAGGCTTCACTAAATATCGTGTAACAGACCTCAACCAACTGTTCTTTCTCCAGCCATCCTGTCACCTCATCAACAGCAGCAGATTACCTGGACAGGACCGTCCCGCAACAAACCCGTGGTGCTTGCTCCGTACGGGGCTCTTCTTGGCAAGGTGCCTAGAATGCTGTACCCCAACAAATTGCTCTGAGCACTCACACAGCGCAGCAGCCAAATAACCTGGCCTGCAACTTCCCACTTCGTGTCGGGGTGCTGTCTTATTTGTTCCCACCACCGTTGACCGCCTCCAATCTCCTGTGGCAATGCCCCCCCTGGCGGTGTTTCCTACACCTGCATCAGAGGAGTCTTTAGGGCTTCAGTCAGAGGCTGAATGATGGCTGGCCGAATAACACACAATCGGGCTTTGTTTATTTTACGAAGCTGCAGCTCGGAGTACATCTCTTCTCCGTCTACTCCAAGTTCTGGTATTGGTTTCCTTGTTCCTTTTCTTCTTATTCTCTCGCACCATTTGCTGGTCGACGAATCCCCCAGAAGAGAGTCCAACTAAGGTCGGCTTTGCCTTTTGCGCTTCATTCTAAACGTACCCGTACCATTCTAATGTTTCTACACTTTCTCTTATATGCTCTTGAGATGGTACATGAGCAAAATCGCTTGTGGTTAGTTCGAACCAATGCAGCAAACCTGCACTTGGTGAAGTAAACTTGGGCGGCCTAAGCTCTGTTCCCGGCCATTTGGAAGCATTTGGTTCTTGTTGTGTTTTGCATACCTCGCGCTTCTCCCTTCTCTGTCTACAATCGGCCATAGCTTTATGCACTTTCGCCTCCTTCCTCGAAGGTGGATTTTTACTGCCAGTTGCGTGGCGGCTCCCTGCCGACTTCGGACCTTCAAACTTATCTGTGATTAAGTTGTATACCAAGAGCTTTGGAAGGCCACGCGTATTAATAAGCACCTGTAGTTTGGTCTGCCATCCGGATGACAGCCTCTCCTCTGGAGCTCATCGGACTCCAACATCAGGCCCCCATTGGCCACAGATAGTTTTGTGTTTCAGTCTTAATCATCATTCCTTACGGCCACTCGAAGAGGCCTAAAGTCCGGTGCAATTGTACGTCGAGGTGCTTGGCCGCCTTCAGGAATGCAGGTCAGTTCCGTAGGACTATGACATATAGGTGACTTCCAAAAACCGTTAACCAATGTGTCCAAGTGGTCACTCGAGCGATGACCAGTCTATCAGGTGGGTTAAGAACTCCGCTAAGGCTTAAATCTTCCCAGTTAACTGATTGTTCGAAGCCGGCATGATCTGGTGAACCTGGTCTTTCCCTACACTGGCCCGTTTCTAGTAATCTTGAAGCCGTTCTAGATGCTGAAAGCACCTGAACTCCTCAGCTTCGGCCCTTAGTTTGTCTGGCTTCCCATCTGCCCGTCCAACGGGCTGGTCATCATAACTACCAGATCCATCAGGATTTGTCTCCTTTTCACCTTTCAGTCGTGAGACGACAGCCCTGTCCATGGAGATGCGAGGTGCGCTCGGGCCACCCTCAAAGTGGTAAACTCACCGGTGGGCCCCGGTAGTTCCAGCCTGATGGCCTCTCAGATTTATTCTGCCGGAGCGTTTGTGTGGCCCAGTACCACTGTATTCCTCCAGGGCCGTCTTTGGTGAGGCAGTAATATTTCTGCCTTTGTTCTGAAGTAACATCGGAATTGTTGGGGCCTTCTTGTGTCATAGCTTTACCCGTATGACTTCACAAATACCCCTGTCCAGCACCTTTTCCGCCTCCATTTACTAAACTTCCCAATGGCACAGCTTTCGGACTAAGTCGAGCAGAGACGGCCGTTACCCTGTTCCGTGCCTGGCAGCCTTTTTCATAAGCAGCGCAAGTGCAAGCAACTTAAACCTCTGCAGAGAAACTGTCACCTTCCAATCTAACTTCCCCAGTTGCCTTCCGTCAGGTTGAAATCTTCCAACAAAAGAAACTCCTTTGTCTGTTCCAGTACAGTGCCCAAAATAATCAGAAGCCTAAAGTCTTCATCGGCTATAGACCGAGGTGCCTTGTGGGTGCAGGTTACGCAGGCTGATCTAATCACGATCCCGATGCGGCGCCACTTGGCCTCGACGTCATCGAAGATCAACTTGAACAGTGATCTAGTTCGTGCCACGTTGCCAGTCCTACTCCACCCTGTTTTCTTCCGTCTACTCTGTCTCGTCCGTAGTTAGCGTGTCCTGTTCAGACTTCCGTCACTTTAACAGTGCTGGACTGTTATCCAGGTAGCCGGCCCCTTCTTTTACTCAGCAGGTAGCACGCTTTTGTGTACTGACTGACGGTTTCCTAGCCAGTGCTTTTGGCCAATTTGCTGATTTTATGTCAGCAGTACCCTAGAAATCAATCTTCAAAACGATGCATTGTTTCATGCAGTTACGCTTCTCTGAAGAAATGCGCTCCATGGAGAGTAAATGCTGCACTAAATACCGTGACCTGTAAATTCCCACCGGACAACTCTATGTCGGCACCCAAGCGCACATTAGAAATCCCTTTCTTTCATGTCAATGTGGCGATGGCCCTGTTTGGTCTTGAGACTACTTCAGCCCAGTCGGTTTCCTTGGCTATCAGTTTTGCTCCCTCCGTCTTCTTCCGTTGCATATACGTGAATATTTTTGGTGAAATTCGGGTGCAATTGCGGCAGCAATTTTTATTACTCACTTAAACTGATGTTTTGTAGATTCCTTGGGCCTTCTTCCCATGCTGTGCATTAGCCTTGGTTTTTTGTTTATCGGCGTCCGACTCCGGTGTAAAAGACGGTCAAATGTGGCCAACGAATGTGTCTTCCATCACGCCTCATAGCGAATTTCCAACGAAATTTTCCCTATCTAACGGACAGCGACTAGTTGATCAGTGTTCAGATGTGGGAGTGTATTGTGGTGCCTGAAAGGTACCGATACTAGCAACACACTAAATGGAACGGACTCTACCGTGAGGCGAAAAGCAAACCGAAGGCTTGTACAGTCGCCGAGAAGCTGAAAGTAGAGGTAAATGGAAAATGGGGTCGTCGGAAGCCTCGGGAAGGTCACTTCAAGTAAACCTACGCAGCCGAACAAAGCTGTGAGGTAGAAGCCGAGCGTCAGGAAAGATCGTAGGGAAAATAAATTCATAATGGTGTCCGGAAAATCGTCAACTCCTCGGCACAATCTCGGCCATTTTGACACCCTCCACTTGAAAACGTGTGAAGTTTTCAAAAAGCGTCGGGGATGCCGGTTTACAGGCAATAGTTGGGCGCTTGGACGCGTGCAAAATACATAAGCATGGCTGCAATGTAGGGTGCCGACGGGCAGAATCTGACGTATGCAGAAACCGTAGAACGATGACCGACCTTAAACCAGGTTCGTTGCCAGTGGCATCAGTTGGGTGAATCACCATCAGGTTATGCCACACCGGTAACGCCCAGCTTCGGCCATCTGTCAAAGAATATGATATCCAGAAGTCAAGTCGGTGGGCCCGCCAGTGGCAGGGACGGACAGCAATAGGGTCGAACCGGAATGCAAACATTGGTGTTAAGCTTCCCCGGATTTACTGGGACAAACAGAGCGCATCAAATGGAAAGGTGCCGTGAAAGGAAAGCGGGTGAAAAACTAGTATGAAGACGGCGGTGAAAGTTACAAGTATACCGTAATAACTAGTGAAGCTTGCTAAATCGTGTCGAAAGATAAACACAAGTGCTATTTCTGCGGAGTGCAATGGCAAAGGCAGTATTTGACCCAGTCGCAGAAACATGCTAGGCGAACAATCTTCCCACCGGAAAGTGAGACAGGAGCCTCATTCGCGGTTGGGGTTGTGGGATTGCTTGACCGCGAGGCAGTATTCTCAGAGGAGTGCTTGGCATAGCCAGTGGGCTGCTGAGCTGAAAGTGATACGGCAGTTGCATTCTAAGCAGCAGTAGTACCTACGGGATGCCGTCCTAAAAGTGAGACAATGGCCTCATTCGAAGTCGTATCAGGCAACGCCAACTGCAGAATCTGACATGACACGGAAGTGTCGTCAACAGATAGAGCAGGGTTAACATCGAACCTCGTGTCAGCGGGCGACACGCTATCACCAACGTACGCGGCTTTGAGACAGTCGATGCTAACAGTATCGACGTAACCCTGTCGGTCAACTCCAAAACCCTTACCGTGAAGGGAAATCGCGCAAAATGAACTTTATTAAGGCTGCTGCAGTGGCTTCCGTACCGGATCAACACGGATGAGTACATGCAAACAGGTCTAGAGCTCGGTAGGAAAGAGAACCTGTGGTCATTGCATTCGAGTCTGAGCCGGGGTGAGATTAGGCATACAAGCAGACCTCGATAAAAGTAAGTCCGCACGGCAAATTAATCTGCACTCGGCGCTGTAAACAATTCCCCGAACAGTCGTGATGTCCTACCGTAGACAAGTTCTGCTGCGGAACATTGAATATCTTCTTTCAAGCAACTCGTGAAGGTAACTGGAACTAACGGTAAATTTTTGTACCAATCAGGGCTCTCGTGTGCCTTAATAGCCGCACCAGTTGACGATGAAATCGTCAACCCAGACCATTCTATGCCGGAAGGTACGCGGCCGTGCAACTGTCTTTACCTGGCACGTGAGCCGATGATGAAAACAGATCTGGCTCATGTTGTTACCCTCCACCATTAGTGACTATAGAAGCCATCGATCGTGAATCCATCGATACACGTTAATGAATTGATGTACTTTTTTAACGGGATCAGTGGGCCCACTATGTCTACGTCGATATGGTGGAAGCGAGCATCAGGCGAAAGAAAGTACCGATAGGTGAAGCTGCTTGCCCATGCACTTTAGCTCATCGACATTCCAAACGCTCTTCCGACCACACACGAGCATCTTTGTTCACGGAGGACCGTAAGTATTGTACAGCGACCATTCGGAGAGGGGCTGAGATGCCCGGATGAGAAACTGCTTGTAGAGAGTCGAACACAAGAGGGAAAATCGAGAGGATACAACCGGCCAGGGTAGGCCAGCGGGCATAAAGCAGGGTATAGAGCCGCCACTGGCCTCCATTGCCAGTGGTTGACACTGCGGGGATGTTGACCAAACGGCTTCCTCGCACTGCGTATCTCTTGCCTGAGCAGCAGCCAGAATGCGAAAGTCCGAACCAGATGATTCAGTAGAGTTAAGTGGAATAGGCAATGAAGCATCGGCAAAGCTGTTCGAGTTACCTTTAAACTTTGGCGGATCAGTCGTGAACCAGGAGACATGGTTCTAACATCGGGCTTCTCGCGAGCAGTAAGGGTCACACCTAGTATGCATAACATACTTTAGAGGCCTGTGGTCAGTGCAGGGGATAGGATATCTACTCTCCACACCTTGGTGGTAGAGGTGCATTGCTTTATATACGGCCAGCAGTCCATGGCGGAAAATACCATATTTCGTTCTCATGGGACTGGAAGTTCTAGAGGAAAGTTCTAATGATTAGTGATAATAATAACGGTATATTTTTCGACTGTTTTCGAGAAGCATGCCTGAAAGAGTGACTCAGTTGTACGAGGAGACTCAGTGGGGTAAAATATGCTTCGCTTTTGAGCTGAGAAGAGGTACAAATTAGCCACGGTAGTATAAAGACTAGAAGAGTTTCACTGAGGTAGCTTGGCGGAGGTCCACAAAGTAAATACGGTTTACTTTTGAATCAGTAACGGGTAATAGTGACGAACCCGCCATACATGAGTTGTTGAGGTAAAGGTTATCTTACGACACAGAAAAAGCAATGTTTGCAAGGATGGTGCATAAAATGATTGGTGATGCTCACTCAGGTTCACAGGAAAAAAGTAATTATATCAATAAACAAGCAGAAAGGTTAGAACTATGTGAGGACGACCAGGCTCCTGTAGGATGCTGCCCTACGGCCTCTGGTTCTAAAGACTGAGGGAGACTTTTATGAATATGAAAACCAACATTATCCACTGAAACGGGTAAGGCTATTTCCAAGGTGAATAACAAGCATCATACATTGACAAGAATCTACAGCTGACGGAAGAAGGAGCTTCACTATGTGGAAAAATAATTGTCAAGCGGAATGTCATGTCAAGGAGGGGAAAACATTGCAACAGAATGGTGAAAATACTTTTATCTGGGCACGAACGTGGTAACGTTGATGAAGGGAAAAGAATACTTTACCTTGCTGAGGCAGCTGGGGCTTTTCTGTGTCCGTATCGTCTGTTTTAGCCGAGAGCTTTTAGCAGCATATTTTCGCGTTTCCACCATACTAAGGCAACTTGGGAAAGGAGAAGACATTGCCGACTCCGGACCGTTCGTTGCTGAATCAGGTGCCCTTGCAGATGGTTGATATGGCTTAAGTATTGGATGCGCCTCGTTGGTGGAAGTTCCCAGCGAACCTCAGCAAAACGTGAGATGTAACATCGAAGCTGTGCTTGGATGAAGCCAGGTAACCAGATGGTATTCGTAACTGACAGCAAAAGGCGCCGTCCTAACCGGGGGGTTAAAGAGACAAGCGTCCTGTGGGATATGCTGCGGCCGAGTTTTACAATGATCTGAAGATTCTCCAATTGAAGGGGAAAGAAAGGGTAGCAGTCTGGAGGCCTTTCTAGCTGTAGATTATCATGAGTAAAATAGCGAATGGAAATGTGGAGGCTTAGAGAGTGATTTAGTTTTGTCCTATTTCTTCAAACAGGGCGGTGGTTGGTGTCACGAAGAACTCCCTGTGGCTCCACCTCTCAACCGTAATTCCTCTCTTTTGTTTATTTCAGCTGCCAGGAGTCATATATCTTACCCACGTTCTGACACAAAAAACCTTAGAGTTTACCTGGATGTGGTGGTAGGTACACCAATTTTTCAGAGGGGTCTAAAGCAGATCTAGATAAAGCGAAAGCCTGTAGATGTTCCAGCTGGGAATTGTGGTAAAAGAATTAGAAGTAATCTCCTGGCTCGAGTTCTGTCAGACATGTGGCGTATTCGACGATATTTGGACCACTTTTTGAAAAGTCACCCAGTCTTTCAAGTTTTCAAGGTGGAGTTTATGTTTTCAGGACTATTTTTCCTGCCTAGTTAATTAGTACTACGACTCTGAACATGCTCATGGGGAAGTGATGTATTTTTGGGTGAACTGCGTAGCCGTCCTAGGCCATCTACCTGTAATCACAGTTTAAGTGGGTTCTCCAACGCGGAGTTTCTTGGAGCTAGGATAATCAGCAAGTTACTGTCAGCTTGACAAGTCTATTAGCAACACGGAGTGTTCCTGAAAGTAATAAATAGTGAGTTCGATACGACGAACTGAAGCAGGTAGCTCGAGAGAGAAAAAGTGAGATGACAGCTGACGTATTTGATTTTATGTACGCAGATTGTTTCTGGATTTTCAGTGTAATCACTGTTTCAGTCGATGTTGAGCCATGGTGATCGGGAAAAATTGTGACCGTGAGACCATAATGGTCTTTTCAGGGGGTGGCGGGCCGCAGGTGAGCGGGCCAGCATGGTGGGTGTGAAAACTGATAGAAACAAGGCTGTGGTCTGAATTTGTAGATGGTAAGCTTGTTACTCCATGAAGTCCCACAGGCGCAGGCAGAATAACGGAAAACTTTTCAAGCTTACGGAAGGTAGACATTATTGTGGGGTTCCCCCATACTTAGGGTCGGGTCTGGGCTGACAGTTGGGTGTGCCCGTTTCTTCCTCAGCTAGCCTCGAGCAAGAGATATGCTCGATACAAGATGTACACGCAATACGCTTTTTTCAGATGAATGGTTGAGCCCATTCAGGAACCTTCCATTGGGCCTCCACCAGTCATGCTTTCAAACGTGCATGAAAGACGCTCCACATAGCTATGGCTGGGCCGTTTTCCCACACGTTCAACAGTAGTGGTTGTTCAAATGACTCTGCCTCCAAGGGCTGAGCTGATCTGAGCACTGAAAGCTGAAAGTAGGGAAGTCAAACTTGTAAAAGAGACCCATGCCTGAAAGCTTGCTTCTGTCACCTGCAACTTCAGATGCCTCCCGACTCTAAAACGGGCCAATTTGTTTACCTTCTGAATAGCTGGTGATTTGGACTGATGAGTTTGGTATTAGCTAACTTAGTAGAGAAAGAGGAAGACAGGAAGACGCGTACGGAAGCGTGAAGTGATTAAAAATGGAGAGTTGGGTCCGATGCCACTGGCCCTAGATTTCAACAACCCCATAGGAGGCTTGGGCCACTGCAAAGCAACTCAATAAATTTTGGGCTTGGTCACTGATTATCAATGCGGAGGAGGATCCCATAACTGTGGTGTGCAAAAGCACTGATACTTCCATGTAATAAAGATCATTCAGGACAGTGTGGTGCTATGATTAAGGTAGGGCAAATCACCCCAATCAGGGAAGCCCTCCATGCTGGAGAGCAAAATCGAAATATTTCTAGCCGTATGACTAGTAGTAGCGTTAGTATTAAGATCAGAAAAGTCAGAAGTTAGGAACGAAAAGCAATGGACTAGGGCCTTCTCTAATGTAGCGCTGGGCATTTACTCCGATCCACAACCACAAGATGACGGATTTAGGAAGAACCTTCAGTAAAATCGATCCGCCGTTCTAAAATTCGTCGTCCCCCCCCCCCCAAAGTACAATCGCCGAGGGTTTTGAAGGAAGTTAATAATAGTTGTTTACTAGCGGTGACTTATGGTTTCAAAGCCGTGATAAACTGAGTTATGGAGGGTGAATAACCTATGTCTATTGAAAGTTTATTCCATAGCTTGGAGTGTTTTACAAGAAAGAATTTTCTTCTCTTTGCCAACCTAGACTGGGGGCCAGTTAGTCCGAGGTCCCCTTGGCGTAGAGGATGGGGTATTGGTATGAAAAACCCGACTGAGCCAGCAGACAAGAATGCATCAAGATGAGTTAGTCTATAGAGGGAACATTTTGAGCATTATGTGTCTTAGCTGCATTGGGCTAAGGAGTAAACAGAGGTTACATTCCTTATATGACAAGCCATGAGCACCCCATGAGCTGTTTTTGAAAATAAATTTGTACCGTCTTATTAGAAACACCTTTTTTAGGCAGGCTGGAATGCGTGATGGGACTTTATCCCAAATGAGGTAAGGCGTGAGAGGCGTATGTGAGAAATTTACTATTCCATAACTTCACTGAATGGGAAATGAGATCCATCACCTGCCTGGCTTTAACAGTCTAATGAGGATCATCCCAAGAATACAAATGTGCACTGAAAATGAACCCCGAGGTTCGTATTGAGGGGCTTGGGACCATTGGGCAGCTGGTTGACCAACAAAGTTGCAGGAGGGACCCGGCTTCCGAGTGTTACGTAGCATCGTTCAGAGTTCGAGAAGTTCATAAGCCAATAATTGCACCAGTTTCCAAGTTGCTTTAGATCACCAGATATTTCAAGCAACATAAAGGAAACATTCTCACAGGGAAGCTCATAGACAACCCTAATGTCGTCACCCGAAAAGGAATGGGGGACCATGCTTCAGAGTGGAAAATATATTGTTGGCTTAAATGACAGAAGGCTAGGGACCCAGTACACACTCTCGAATGGCTCCAGAGATAACGGGAACAGGTTGTGAGAAGGAGCCATTGATGGAAACTATTTGAGAGTTGCTTGAAAGGAGTGATAATGACCACGATACGAGGGAACCGGAAAACTGTTGGCTCTGAGGTAGATTAGTAACAAATATTGCGGGATAAGATCAGGGGCCTTAGCCATGTGAAGGTATATAACAGGGGTACATTTATTGTTATTAGCGGCCGTCCTTGTGGGGTTAAACAGGTCCTACTGGCAAGTGGTCCATGAAAAATAAGTTGAAAAACCATGCCGCCCGTTATGGATGATATAGGGAGGCAATAATAACTCAGACATCCAATGTGTGGTAGGGCATCCTATCACCTTTTACGCATGGCAGTGTGGTAGATGGGGCCGTAGTTTGGGGAGCCATAGGTTGGTCCCTTCTTATGAATTAGGACTAAGACCGTGGTCTTTCACTATGAAGGAAATGTGCTGTACTTGAGGGGTGGATTGCAGAAACTCAAGGTTAGGGTGGCAACGTAGGTTCCTCCAAGACGTGGAAAAGTTAGTGGGACGTCATCGCAGTCACTATGTGAGGACCGTCGGACACGGGTAAGCTGGTTTGTCACCTCCTTTAGGGTGACTTCGGAATCTGATAGTGAGTACTCGGTGACAGAGGCTACGTAGGGGAGTAAAATGAGGGTGGTCCGTGACCACGGATGCAGTAGAGTAGGGATTAGGTGCTTCTGCTGTCGCAGCAGTTCGGGCGACTCGTCCGTTTTCGGCTAAGGTTAGAAAAGGGATACCGGTGGACCTGCCCCGATTTCTGTCCTTTGGTAGAAGTACCAACCTCCGCGAAGTGTCGTGGCATTGCAGAATAGGTACTCTTTCTCTGAGCATGTCGTCGGTACTGGTTAGGATTGCTACCGAGAAACTTCGGAGCCGTAAGAATGACGACAACTCACCACTGTTGTGGTAGACCTTCTGAAGCCTTAGGTATTTGTCCTGCATTCGGGTCAGGACCGAACTACCGACTTGGTTTGATGTGATGTGAGTGGTGTTGATCGTGGACAGCAAGATGAAAGAGATGGAATATAGTAAATCGGTGGAAATCTGGGGGATTGGATCGCACGAAGAAGTTGTCCCAGTTTAACGATCGAAAAGCGCAGACAGTATTATCCCAGTAGTTTGTTCAAAACTGAGGATTGGGTAAGTGGAACTCATCACAGCCTTTCGGGGCTGAGAAGGTGCAGGAAGCCATTCTGCAACTGCTTTCTGGGAAGAAGACGAGCCCTCTGGCTAAACACTTGGATAGTCCAATGGGGAATAATAGATTGAGGGTGTTGTCTACTCCGGTCGGGATAGCAGTGTGCTGGATCCAAGGCCTCAAGTGGATTAATGATATGAAGTCCAGTGACTTGCTTGAAGCAGATACATTATCCCGACAAATGCTCGGGGCATTGGAGTCCCCGGCAATGAGTCTGGAGGAGCGAAGCAGCAATGACAGGCTGCTCAAAGCGTCATTTTTTTTAAGTTGGTATGACTCTTGGCGGCGGAATCAGGTGGCAGGTAGAGTGAGCCAACAGTGAGCCATGAGTTAAGAAGTGGAATTTAGTCGTGGAGGCCGTCCAAAGTTAGGTGAAAAACTAAAAATCCGATATAGAGACTTGATGTAGATTAAACTAACTTCTCCTTGGTGAGGCCTGTTCCTTCGGAACGTCTGGTCACCAAGTAGAAAGATTCAATCTAGGGGGAAGGAATCCGCAAGCCGAATTTCGGCTACGAAGGGGGAGAATCAAAGTCTGAATTTTAGCTTATGCTGGGGATGAGGATAAATTTGTTCAGTATCGGACGAGTGAAACATTGCGGATGATTGAGAATTCCTCACCTGTCACCTTCACATAATTCCTTCACTGATCTTGGACTACCCTTTCCCACCTTACTCTTGCTGATACTGTCTGGCGGCCGTCATCCTCTCCAAGATTGAGGCGCTCGCATTTTTCCTCCCTCATCGTGCTTTCTTTGTGAAATAACTTTGTGGACACCCTGCATGGTAATGAGTCGCAGTGACTCAAGGTAGCTTGTGTTACTGCGGTTCGGTTTCCTTTTCTGGCTCACGCCGACCGGCTGTGGGCTTAAAGCTCAATTACTCTGAATTTTTGGCTCCAAGCTTGAAAAGTTATACTTTGGACCTAATTAGGCATAGAGAACTGATTCTATTTTCTTAGACCGCAGGACAGGTACTTTCCGTTCATTCTTTTTGGTCAACTGTTCCCTTTGTGCAGGATTTCGTCCTGCTTTTGACGACCTTTTGGCCGGATAGCAAATGGGGCTCACCGTCGAAGGTATGATTGTTATGTATCTGTATTTCAACTCCCAAGAAGTACCGTAGAATTCGCGGGGCAGTCTTGCCTTGCTTTGGGTTTTCCCTCGACTTGGGCCACGCCTTGCTTTGAAGTATCAAGGGGCCATTCTGAAGGCGTGCAACTGATTATTCGGTGGATCTCGTAGTGAATCCTCGAAATGATTTTACTCTGACTAGGACCAGTACTTTTTGTTCGAAGCGACGATCTTTCCTGAGTGTGCGGGGGAGAGATGTTTCTGATTGCGTTGGTAAAGACGTCGATCTCGGAGATGATAGGGGATTGGTGGCAAGGACGAGTTTCGGTAGTTCTGGTGACGATTATGGCGGTGGTGTGAGAGGGATCCCAGTTTCTCCAAAGGTTTGGTGAGTTGAAGCCTGGAGGGTGTATTCTGGGGAAGGAGGACTGGGGAGGTACTGGTTTGAAGAGTAGCTGGAGTACCGTGAATATTGTTAGAGGGAGCTGACCAGAGAGGAGCGACCTCGGTCAAATAATGATAATAATAATGATAATAATAATAATAATAATAATAATAATAATAATAATAATGGTATATTTCTCAACCGTGGCCCAGAGACGTTAGTGAATGCACGATCAGAGTTTGCAATGTCACTCAGTAAGATGAAAAAGTTACAAATTTTAGAAAGTGAGTCGTACTTTTCAGCAACAAAAGAACAAGGCTGGGAAGAGTTTTAATGAAATAAAGTGACAACGAAATGTACGGTGAATGAGATTCAACTTGGAGTCAATGGTGCAATCGTAAGGAATCAGCCGAATATGGGAATGTTGAGGCGAACTTAGTCTTAGGACGCAGGGGATGCAATATTCTCGATTGACATACAAAAACTGGCCGGAGAAGCATACTGAAGTCCATTTAAAAAGTGTACTAGATGACCAAGCAGTGAGACAGGCAAGAATTGCATGAAGGTACTAAAAGGAACTCTAATGTTCATAGGGTAGAGAATGTGAGAAGGACTAGTACCCCTTCAAAAGATGAAGTAATTTTCACGCAAAGTATTGAGTGTCATCTAACGTCGAGAAGCCCCAGCTGGCGGACTAAGGAAAGAGTCTCAAGACGTGAAGGAATAATTAGCAGGAGGAATGCCGTGTCCACAGGCAGAGAATTAACGCAAGGACTAAGGGTGAAGACCTTTGGAGCAGACCAGGTTACAGAGATGAAATGGCTACATATTATTTTGTTGAATTTTCTGTGGCTTTTCTGCATCTTTGTTGGGTGCTAAGGCAGGGGCCGGCTGCGGTTGGCATTCGCAATTTCATCATGAGAAGGAGGGGGCTACATTAAATCTGGGCCCTTCGTTATTTACATGGGGGCCCTTGCAAGGTGGCTGAAATGGCTTCGACATCGGAAAAGTCTTGTAGCGAGAAATTCCTGGTAAACCTCGGACCGGTTTACGCTGCAGTATCGAGACTAAGGGGGGGGGTTGGCGAAACCTGGTAGGCAGATGGTGTTCGTGGCAGTCAACGGCAGGTGCTGTTGTAAACGGGCAGAGAGGGAGACAAGCTGTGTTTGCGATGTAATACAGCCAAGCAAATCCACGATCGGGCGGTTATGAAGTTGTAAAAGAAATGATACCATCTGCAAGATGTCCAGCCGAGGGTTGGTATGAGAAAAATAAGGGGCAAAAATATGGAGGTTGGAAATGAGGCACAATGGTTGTGGTGAAGAGACAAGTCACAGATATTGTAAGTAGATATCAGTAAGGACTTACCGAAGTAGCAAAGCCCGGCAGAGAACTGCTTTATTTACTTATTCGATCCTACGAAAGAACATCGAGCTAGAGGCATTAGGCTAAGGAAAGCTTGTATTTTATCGCTGCCTTAGCATCATATACCGATAGAGGCAGTACTTGTCCAGTCATAGTTGTGAAAGCCGGTTGATGAATTAGATAAAGCGGGGTCTGGTGAGGACTAACGAGCAGTGGGTGAACGTGGGTGTTGCTTAGAGTTACGAGAGCCGGCAGGCACTTGACCACCCATAATAATAGTAATGACAATAATAATAGTGTATTTCTCTGCTGAGATCAAGACACATGCACAAGGCATGAACACGGAGTACAGGTCGTCAGAACAGTACAAAATATTCACAACTTTCAAAGGTAGGTTGTGTACTTCTCAGTAACAGTGCGATAGGACTAGACAGCGTTTAGCTTGACCAAAGTGAGAAAGGCTAACTCGGAAAGTGCAAAGAGGTTTCGGCTCCTGGAGCAGGGTGCTGTGAAGAGTTTGCCAAAGTCGAAGCAGCTGGTTTAAGCGTTATTAAATTGTAAGGAAGATGTAGCATATACAGGAATAGTTTAAACGATGGTTCACCAAGAGATCAAGGACACATCGGGACGCATAGAAAGAAAAAAAATGGACACACCGGCTCGTCGACAGAAGGACTGACGTCAAAAGACCGGGAGGAGACATCCACCAGTGAATATCCGGGCACGGAGGAGAGTAAAGCCAACATCAACTCATCAATCAGCAATGTCAGCGAAGTATTACGCCGTGGTTCGCTTACGTCATGTGGACAAATCCTTAGGCCGGTGGACAGTGGTATGGAAACCTGTGGGGCCAGATAGGTTCACTTCGGTTGTATTTTTCCAGGTAATTCCTTTGCGACTTGGAGAGAAAGACGTTACATTTGAAAGTGGGCATAAGGAGAAATACTTCACGAGGAACGCAGCGTACTATCAAACCAGCGTAATCCAAATGGAGCTCACTGAGAAGGCAGTCAGCTGAAACTAGAAGATGAAGCAGAAGAGTCAAAGCCAAGGTGAGGACAGAATGTAGGTACGCATGTCCCATGGCAGAGACTTGCAGAGGACCAGACCCAAGGAGACAAGGGATATTGTTAGAGGTAACGATAGAAGCTCATGTGCACACAGCGAAAGAACGTAGAGAATTTTCGACCAGCAGCGAGTGACTGGTATTTTGTTTCATAGAGGCCATGTTTGGCGTGGACGGCTGGTCACGAACTAAGGCTTGAGCATGGGCGATCTCACCGGGCGCGACTGGCTGTTCATGAGGAAAATGACTGGGTAGCAGGCAAAAATGGACTAAGGTTGTGTTGGCTGGCAAAATGGGGAAAGTGGGTTGAAAATGCAACGACGGAGGTAGGATTTTAGTCGTGATTTGGGAAGCACAACGACCGAAAAGCGGATGTACTGGAAGTAATAGTTAGGCCAGTGCGTGATATAGTTTGACTTGGGGAATCCGCCACTGTGGTCTCTTTGAAACTGGTACGGTGGCTTTTAACCTGGGTAACACTATTGTAATCGCAGTGGCTTGCGGTGCAAGAGGCTCCACACAGCATCGGCCAGTATGAATATTAGTTTAAAAGGTAGCAGTCCAGAGTGGAAAATAGTTCAGTCCGATCAGTCTGATTCATTTAGTTCGTGCAGTACCCCGAAATTATCGTCTAGTGGACCGATGGCCACCCAAGTAACCGGTAAGATCTGGAAGGAGACCGGAGATGCGGCCGTCTGGAAGATGTTTTAGCTGGGGGTTATCAATAGCGTACCCATAGAAATCCAACAACTATAATTTTAGAGGAATAATCAGGGTACAGAATAAACAATGAGATCGGCATTCTGGAATTTTTCCCAGCTTTGGGTTGTGATAGCTAATGGAGGCAATATATGACGAGCTACGTGTGTACAGGCGGCAGTGGTGAGACTTCATTTCAACGCTCGTTGGAGCATGCTTCGTACCACGGACTTTGAAGTCAAGTGTTGATAGCGGAAGCTAGGACGGAGCGTGTTGACGGGGATAAGTCTTAGTTCTGGCAGTATATAAACGGCAGCAAACTGATAAAGTCACGGAGTGGCGGAGTGCTTCATGCGTGACATGATTTGTTTAAACGGGAGGTGAGTAAACAAAATTTTTGACGTCATATAAGGGCAGTGAAGAAATGGATGAGTTTTTCCTGGATCATAGTGTCGATTTGGCTATAATTCGGCGGTTGACTACGAGCACGTACTTAACGGAAAGCATCATGTTATGGGGTGACTTCGATTTGTACCCTTTGTCAAGGTTTCTGATTTCAGCGAAATGTTATTAAGGCGTTGGCAGATCATGAACCTGCACAAGTAGTAGAATAGACGTGGTGTTAGTAGGGACGACTGCCAGTTTGACGAACGAAATCGTAGGGCCCTAAGAGAACTGTGTTGGATACTGTGGCTATCTCATCACCCGTTTTCTTTTATGTCGGGCGGCAGATGATCGTCTGGTTTTGCTCCGGTCGTCAGCGGAGGGTCAGCGCTGGGGAGGTCTATACTCCTGATGTGCGAGTTATAGACGGTTTGCACCTTGTGCGCTCATGTTTGGAGGATGAAGCCTGAGGCTACCGCGCGGGAAGTCCGTGCTCACACTTCATTTGGGCTAAAGACAACTTGGGTACATGGAAACCTAGGCAGGTAGCAAACAACCTATAAGTAATAAGGGGTTGGCTTCACGGGGATTAAGCTTTCGCGATACTCTTGCGCAGTAACAGTTGTTGGTGGTAATCGGTCCATTTATCAACAAGACAGATTTAGAACACAGCGGGCTTCACATGGATAAACTTTGGAAAACGTTCATGGACAACGAAGTTTGGCATTAGCCAGCGGCTCGGGAATGGGATAAGGAACCTGGAAGGGTTTGAACTGAGAGATGTGAGGTCGGGTTTTATGTGGATGGCTCAGTCGGCATGCTGATCACTCCGCGCAGGGTCAGGCAGAAGTACTGAGGGCTTAGATTGCCCGCGCTTGTCCTTCTTCGGGGCGTGCCATATTCAGGGTCGGTGTATCAGTCATGATGAACTGGGTGGGTAGTCCGTATCGAAATTGTCCCCCACCCAGAAATACGAGAACGGAAGTAGCAATAATACCAAGATCGCGAAATAGCACTCTACTCGGATTGCACAGTGTGTTCATATAAATATGTTCAATTCGATAATATAATTGGTAGGCTCAAAGATGACCAATCACAGGGGGCTTTTGTCGAAATTGTCCAGGGTGATCTTCATTGGTTGAGGCTTATCCGTGTACTTGGGTACGAAGCTGTATCTGGCCGTATCACGTGTGACAGCTGCTCAATCACCACACTCGGGAAGTGGCTGTACAGGGTAATTCACCCGTTACTGAAGGGACATAGAGCATGAGTCCAATAGCTTCGCAGCCAGAAGTACTTGTAATTTGTTTTTTAATTCAGACGGGAGGGAGAGTATGCCTTCTCCGTGGGGGGTATTTTCCATTTCTCTTCCGTCCGCCAATCTTCAAGAGTGACTCAAGGGATCAGTCATTGCTAAGGTTGGCTGCTGTCCCTTTCCCACCGGAGGTGTCGTGGCTACGAGCTATTGAAGAGAGAAAAGTAGGAGACAGACAAACGGGAGGCTTTAAACACTCGGGTAATGCATACTTGACTGCTCGCTTCAGACAAGGCCTGAGTCCGACGACCTTCGGTTTACATATGGGCCGGCCGTTGTTAGCTGGAGCTGTGGTGATACATCTGGACGATCCACAGATGGTTTGTGATTTTTTGGACCAAGCATCAGAAGTGACGCAGGCCAACCATGGTGGAATGCTAGAGTTATGCGATACTGAGGTAGGCTCTGTAACGAACGTTTGAGCAATGCGTAGCCAAATTCGCAACGCATCCTGAAATCAAAAGACGATTATCCGCGATATTCTACGACACTAGATTATTACATGAACAATGACATAAAAAATATACAAACCTCAATAATACGATCACAAGGACTCAACAACGAGAAGCCGAATAGCAGCGTGTGAGCAAACAGCACGTGCGTCACGCAGGTCCTGAACAAGGATGTGCCAAAGTAGCGGTCTGGGAGCGAACAAACAACAATTGGTCCAGAAAAATAACCAGTTCGTAAGGACAAGTCACCAGTGTAGGCAAATGAGTGATGTTGGGAAAAGCACTGAATCGCGAGGGAAATAGGGGGATTTTACACGACCGGATGTTACACCGCCCACCAAAATCCTCTTGGATCCTTAGCAGAGTCAAAGGTTCGGTATAAAGGTACTGATTCTTTCTACCTGCCCAGGCCCTGCTGTCAGTGCGCGCGTCTAATGCTCGTCGTCAACGTTCTACTGCTGGTCGCACCTAACCCATTGGCTACATAGACGTGAGGCTAGTCTACATCTTCCACGAGACCAAATGACCGATGGCGGGCGTGAAGAATCACATAGATGTTTTCCTCTTAAAGGGCCGTCCGGTCCTGGATTTATGTGCTTGAGTGTGTGTGAGTATTTGTGTATGTGCCGAGGTGTGCAATGAAATCACAGGTATGACTACACACCAAAGGAGGACTTTCTGCAATGTCAACAAAAGACAGTGTGGCAAGAAAACGAGTAAAATGTGGCACGTGTGTGTGACCTAGGCTCCGCTACTTCCACATATGCAAGGGGCATTCGGTAACGTCAAAAAAAGCAAAACAACGAACACTGTCACATGTTTGATGGGTGTGCGGGAAGTAGAGTGCGCCGTGCATGCGTGTATGTATCGGGATGTACAATGGGATCGCATTCATCACCACATATCGGTAAGAACCTTCTGCAATGTCAACAAAAGACCGCGAGCACTGTAACGTGTTTGACGGAGACCGTGTGGTATATATGGTGTTTCTTTACCCACCTCGTTGACTGGTGTGAAAAGGTTTACTTGGCCTCAGGGTTATAAGCTCCTCCGTCTTCGCTCTCGAGTAGGTTAATACTGCGTATGTCACGAATAAGCACTCCGTTAGCTGTCTTCACCTTCACCGTTCTTATCATTCCGTCAGTGCTTTTGATGGTTTCCGTAACTACTCCCAAAGACCAAGCGCTGAAATGTGCGCGTTCGTCGGCGATCATAACCACGTCCCCAACTTTGAATGGTCTTGATTTGGCCAGCCACTTCTGTCGAGTCTGCAAAGCCGGTAGGTACTCCCGTAGCCATCGCCTCCAGAAGACCTTGGCCAGATAGTTCGCTTGCTTCCATCCGTGGAGGTAGCTCCCACGAAGGTTTACCGGCCCTTGGAAACCCTCGTTCGACCTTAACATCAATAAGTCGTTCGGGGTGAGCACCAGGTGGGTGGGGTCGCCGTTCATTACTGGAACCAGGGGGCGGTTGTTCAGGATTCGCTCCACCTCAGTCATGACGGTGTTTAGCGTCTCGTCGTCAGGCGGCTGCTGCTCCATGATTGACAGCAATATCCGTCTGACGGACCGGATCATGCGTTCCCATACGCCGCCTGGGTGGCTGGCTTGTGGGGTTGAAATGCCATCGTATGCCGTAGGCCACGGTTCGATCCTGCAGTTCGTCCCTGTTTATGTTCTTGTGCCAACGCTGCAATTCCCGGTGAGCGCCCACAGAGTTCGATCCATTATCTGAGTATATATCGGCCGGTACGCCTCGTCGGTTGATAAACCTTTGCAAGGCCCGTAGAAACGAATCGGTCGTCATCGAATGTGCGACTTCTAGGCGTACCGCACGTGACTTCATGCATGTCATGATTCATCCGTATAGCTTTTCTAATCTTTTCCCGCACTTGATCCACAAGGGCCCGAAATAGTCCAACCCGGTGTCACTGAACGGCCACCAGCCCGTAGTCACCCTGCATTCTGGTAGTGGGGCCATGAGTTGTTTGCCTGCTGTGGCATTGCGTCTCCTGCATTGCACACACCGTCGGATTACGCGTTTTACAGTCTGTCGTCCTCTCAACAACCAAAGGCGCTTTCGGATGACGCTTGTCACGTGACTTTCCCCGGCATGTCCCTCCACGGCGTGGACGTGTTGAATCATTAGCTCTACTACAGGTTGTCTCGCAGGCAGCATTATAGGATACTTTGTGTCGAAGTTCAGGTGGGCGTTGGCCAGCCTACCATCCACCCGCAGCAGTCCGTCGATGAGTTTGGGGTTTAAATGCTTCAGCTAGCCTCTTGGAGATGGTATGTCTTTATTGGTCGGCCCCACTTCTTCCGCCCTCTTAAGTTCTCGGGCGAAAGCCTCGCGTTGTATCATTCTGAAAATATCGTACTCTGCCGCTTGTAGCTCATCGGGACTTATCGGGCCGACTCATATCCGGCCTGAGGGCCGTAGCCCTTTCATGACTAGTAAATTTCTCTTGAACCTGGTTAACCACACTAGCGAACGAAGCGTCTTCATCCAGGAAGAAAACCTGACCAGTCGCGATAGAATGGATGTCGCTTCGACGACGTTGGCCACCATCACGACGCCTTTGATCTCCAGTTCCACTTCCGTAGGGGTTTTTAATTCGAACACGGGCCAGTCCTGTTTGGGCAAGTGCAGGAAGTTTGGCCCTCTCGTCCACGTGTCCAGTTGCCTGAAGTTGTTCGCACCTCGGGAGCACAGGTCGGCCGGATTATCGCCAGACCTGACATGATTCCACTGGTGCGTGGCTGATTCATCGTGGATAATCGTGAGCCGGATGGCAACGAAAGTACTAAACCGGCTCCGGAAGTTGTTGATATGGTAAAGTACTATCGTTGAATCCGTCCAGAAGCTCACCGACCAAATGTAGAGATCGAAACATCTCTTCACAGCTTGCACCACCCTGACTGCCAACACGGCTGCGCTGAGTTCAAGGCGTGGGATTGAGACCGACTTCAGTGGAACAACGCGGGCTTTGGCGAACAGGATCCTCGTGGTATATTGTCCATCTCCTGCGCACCATCGTCCATGCACCACAGCTCCATAACCGACTTCGGATGCATCGGAAAAGGCATGTAGTTCTCCAGTCCGCGTCGTATGGCCAGGAGTCAAACATCGTGGAATCCATATGTCCCCTAATTTCTTCAAGGTGTTCAAAAATTCTTCCCAGTCCAACCGGTCCCCTCGGTCCAGTGACTGGTCCCAATCAACTTTCTTACGGCACAGCCGCTGCAGCAAGATCTTTCCGGGTAGCAGCCATGGTGAGACGAAACCGAGCGGGTCGAACAAACTTGAGACAGCAGATAGTATGCCACGACGGGTTATTGGCAGCTCGGGAACGTTCAGTTCGAAAACAAAATCGTCCGTTTCCGCGTCCCATTGTATCCCTAAGGTGCGCTCGATAGGAAGTGGAGAGCCGTCCAAATCTCCTACCGTTTCGGCCTTTTCGTGATACGGGATGACCTTCAGCACTTCTGAAGCGTTCGACATCCATTTAGTTAGATGGAAGCCGCCCTCTTCCAGCAATCTCGTCAGACCCCTGAACTGCTCTAGAGCTGATTCCACTTCATCGAATGACCCAAAGTAGTCGTCGGCGTAGAAGTTCCTGCTGACGCTTTCTACCACCGTCCGATGTGCTAGATAGCCATGTTTGTTCGCTGATTCTCGGAGGGCGTAGTTCGCACAAAGTAGTGACGATATGGCTCCGAAGGATGGACGGTCATCCTATAATTCACCACTGCGTTGTCCCGGTCGCTCCCTTCCCACCACAGGAAACGCAAAGCATCTCGTTCTCCTACCGGAATCTTCGCCTGATGGAACATTTTCCTAATGTCGGCAGACAAAGCCACTTTACCCACTCTGAAACGGCACGAAACATCGATCAGTGGTGTGCTCCAGTCAGGCCCCTGTAGTAGGCGATCGTTTAACGACTTGCCCTGGAACTTGGCAGCACAGTCGAAAACCACGCGCAGTTTGTTGGGTTTCTTGGGGTTGATGACCGGGTGATGAGGCAGATACCAGATACCCCTTTTGCTGTCGGTGTTAACAGGCACCTTTTCAACTTAACCGAGGGCCTCGTTTCGCTTCATCAAATCCGCGTACCGTTCCCACAGATTCTGGTCTCGAATGAAGCGTTCTTTTAGTCGTAGTAATCGTTGGAGAACATAATTTCTGTTATCAGTCCACGGGTCGACCGATGTGCGCCATGGGAGGGGAACCTCGAACTGTTTTTGAGGCCTCTGGTGCCTTGCGGCACCGTTTGTAGAGCGAAGTGATCCTCTCGAGACAACGTCGGTCTTTCGTCTCTAATGTCATGAAACTCCTTTTCATACAGCCGCTGCAGATGATACTCTATGCGGTCCGTTTCGGCGGATAAGTAATTTACGGAACCGCGTCCCCCTACTGGACCGTATAACATCCATCCCAGAGCCGTGCGTACGGCATAAGGTGCCTGGCGGTCGCCCACTCTCTGGTCAAGCACCCAATGCGCCTCTGGCACGTCGCAGCCGATGAGGAGATCCACTTCATCATCTTTCCAGTCTACAACGGTTATATCCTGCAGGTGGGGCCACCTTGTCAAGATTGCGTTCACCGACCTTGGTGCTCGCATGGGGAGATCCGCTAACGTGAATGCCTCCGTTGGTTCAATTTCCTCGTTAGTGTCTAAAGAGATGAGTTGCAGCCTTAATCTACCGGCAATCATTACCTGTGTTCCGCCCACCGTGCTCACTGCCAACGACGTCGCACCTTTAGCCAGTTGGTGTTTGTCAGCAAACCGCTCTTTCACTAAAGTGGTGTCGGATCCACTATCAACGAGAGCCAACGCCTTGACTATCCCAGTCAGAGTCACTACTCCCACGGCCACTACGCCTAAACGTACCGGTTTACTGGCAGATCGTGACGTTGAACAAATAACGCTGGGTTTGGTACTCGCCTCGGATATGGTTACTCTCGCCTGATGCAGCAGCCGATGGTGTCTGCCCGTGCAGCCCTCGTAACCACATCGATTCCTTGTCCTACAGGCTGCTGCCCGGTGCGTGGTGTTGAGACAGATAAAACATGCTCCTGCTATCCTCGCCATTCCCCACCGTTCGTCTATTGTGGCGTTGGCGAACTTGGGGCATTCTGGTAGGCCATAGCTAGTACCACAGGATCTGCAATTGGGTTGCGCCGTAGCATCTCGTGAAATGACGTGTGTATTGGTCCAAGGCTGGTACTTTGGGTGTTCCCGTACAGGGGTTTGGACTTGGCTAGTACTGGGCTTGTTTGCTCAGTTGCTGTCCCGGATGAGTCGGCCGAATCTGCTGTCAGCTATCTTCGTTTGCCTGTCCAAGTGTTCGGTCAGGTCTTCGAAGTTGGCTTCTCTGTCGCTTCGGCTTATCCGTTCTGCTTCTTCCGCCCACCGACCCTGTAGTTCGGGAGAGAGGTGACGGACTTTGTTTTCCAAAGTGTGCGTGACATCTAGGTCAGCTCTGCAACCCAAATGGTCGAGGGCTATTGAGCAGTTTCGCATCTTAATCACCAAGTCGGCCATGGTGTAGACGACGCCCTTGGTTCTCTTTGCCTCTGCCATCACGCCCTCTATTAGGTTACGGGCTACTTTGAAAGGTTGGCCAAACAAGTCCCTTAGAATGTTCCTTGCCCTTGTGTAGCCTTGTTCTGGGTCGGGCATGGTGCACCCGTCGATAGTTTCTCTTGCTCGGCCTCGGCAGTAGTGAGTAAGGTAGAGGAGCCTTTGCCCAGGGTCAGTTACCTTATTTTCAACGAACGTCTCGAGCTGCTTGACAAACTTGCAGTATTGCTCAGCTCGCCCGTCGAAAACCGTTAGCTCCACTCTAGGCAGATCGATAGATGGTGGTTTGTAGTCGGCGACCGGCATGGGGTTCCCTATTTTATTGCACCCTAATCTATCGGAAGTGTCGAAGTCACTGGTCTCATGCTCTCGCTCTTTCTGTGTACACTTCTTCTCTGCTTCCTGGGCCTGTAGTCTAGCCGATAGTAACTGTTGTTCTAGGTCTATTATTCTCAGCCTATACAAATCAACATCCTTACGATCAACATTGCTCTCATTAACACATGAACTAACATTGACAGGACTAGGCGATCTAGCAATAACTAAAGAATCATATGTACCCAAAACCTCCCCAGAGACTTGCCGTGTTACTTCTTGTCCGGATTCCAATGTTTTCGATCCAATTCTTGGCATTTTGTGTGTTTTTCTTCGTTCCAAATTGATCTACTGAGTATTGTAACGAAGGTTTCAGCAATGCGTAGTCAAATTCGCAACGGATCCCGAAATCAAAAGACGATTATCCGTGATATTCTACGATACCAGAATATTACATGAACAATGACATAAAAAATATACAAACCTCAATAATACGATCACAAGGACTCAACAACGAGAAACCGAATAGCAGCGTGTGAGCAAACAGCACGTGCGTCACGCAGGTCCTGAACAAGGATGTGCCAAAGTAGCGATCTGGGAGCGAACAAACAACAATTGGTCCAGAAAAATAACCAGTTCGTAAGGACAAGTCAACAGTGTAGGCAAATGAGTGATGTTGGGAAAAGCACTGAATCGCGAGGGAAATAGGGGGATTTTACACGACCGGTTGTTACAGGCTGGGCGACGGGCACCTAATGATTCGATCCAAGGTGACCAGCGGATGGAGGTTGAGGAGTGTGACATGTGCTGCATATCAAGTTGGAGAGGGAGACAGGGGCTAAATAAAACTCCTTAATGGAAATGTTTAAAGACCGTCTTTCATGCAACTAGAGGTACTTCAAATAATAAACTGCGTTTTCTGAGGCCCTTGCCTCAGTCATGAAAGTAACTAAGTTTGGGCATTGTAACCTGGTAGGTTTACGCTAAGTCCGTGGCAGCGATGGCGAATGGTAAGGCACATCCTAGAGACTATCGAGGGTTCCGGTTACTATCCAACACCTTCCTCGTAAGCTCTATCAAAAGTCATATATGGGTTTAAAAGAGCGATCATTTTTTGGATGTCCAGCGCCACGTGCGTTCTAGACTTAACTATGGTTTGGAAATCTGCGGAACGGATGTCAGTTGGTAGTTCATTCCAAAAAGTTGCGTATTTAAGGAGAAAGAAGTTTCACCTTCCGAAGCATGAATGTAAACTTGAGTAGAGGGGGCCAGAGGAGTACTGAGGATTTTCTGTCAAGAAGAACTCGTCCCAATCCCTGGAAAGAACTTGCGTGGGGATATGGTCCCATTTAAACTGACGGAAGGAGGGACCGCTACATGGTAAGCTATCAGTGTTTGGCCTGGCCTGAAATATGCCACTGACGATTTTATGGTCACTACCTATGCAGTCAATTAGTACGGAGGCGGAAAAGTTTATTAGATCTAGGGTAAATATAAGATCAAGAATTTTATTATGTCTGGTAGGCCGTTTTACGTTAGGCCCATTGTCCTAGGCGAATGCGTGGGGCGAATTGCAAATATTTACCGGAAGCAGTAGGGGCAACCAGTTCACGCCCGGGGCACTGAAGTCGCCTGTTATAAATTCATCTCCAAATGGCAGGTCGGTGATGTAAATAAACGCATCAATGTTGGGGTTAAATGTGGAAGTGCCTTTGCAATGGGGGGTATATGTAAAACCGAGAACCCTGGTCATGTGGGATGGAGAAATTGTAAAACATATAGAATCTTCAACGTAAGTCAGCATGGGGTTTCCCAGTAGGGTGGTAGGTAGGCTGCACTTGACATACCCCAAGCAACCTCCATCCCGGCGGCAGATCCATTGAGTCAATAAGGTTTGAAGACCGACCAGTGATATTTGGTCGAAAGGTGTGTGCTCGGTGATCCAGGCTTCGTTTATCAGGATGATGTCGACGTTGTGGACGACAGTCAGCCTTTTTATGGCGGAAAGCTTGTTCAAGACGGAACGAGAGTTAAATAGTGCTATGGAATGCATTTCTGTGGGAGGCTTTGTGTCCTCAATGGATTTGGTAGCCAAAATGTGCGCAGAGGGGTGGTGATCAACAGGGTCACCCATAAAAGAAGACCGGATCTGAGGTGCTGCTTCCACTTGGACAGCGGTATCCCTACGGCAGCAGAGTGTATATTGGGCTAAGCACCCATGAAGCCTGGTAGAGATTATCAATGGATGCTTGGGTGATTTGGTAAAGTGGGATAATAGGTTTGAAGGATAGAAGGCCGACTCCAGGTGGGATCTTTGGGGCGAATCATGTATAAATCGGGGGGGGAGTTAATAAAGATGCCCGGGGGATCAGTAGGCAGATAGAGGACAGTAGCGGTAGAGCATCCATGGTTTCGATAGCGGCCTTGTAGGGAAGACGAAGAATGGCAGGGTAAGTGGGATTTGGGTGAGGTGGGTATAATGTTATGGCTAGAGTTTTTGAAGCAGCAGGCATCTCACAGGGCTCCTCGGAATGAATAAGAGGGAGCGGAATAGTAGCGAAAGGGCTGCTGATGAAGAAGGCTTTGGTATGAGGGGGTTAATGGCATTGTGTGCAGTGGGGTCAGAGTAGAATACGGCGATGTCGGATGGTGAGGAGGCAGTTGTTGAGGTTGCGGAGGGGTCAAATGGGGCATACCATGGGGCGGAAAGGGGTCAGGCGCGGGCCACATGTGATACCGGTTGGCAACAAAGCTGGTAACCGGTCCAGCTTGATTCGGGTTCTGTAGAGCCAAGGATGGAGGAGATACTTTTGGTGGAAAATTTACGATGTGATACCGCGTCTATAGACTTGATGACGGCGGCGTCTGAGTGGATGGATGTGGCGTGTAGCAGGAGTGGTCTCCAGTTGTTGACGGTAAGGAGTTGTTCAGGGGGGTTGGGTGGCACCGGATCAGGGGGTGGTGGGAGTACTTGGTTGACGGCAATCGACCTAAAGACTGCCCCAGGCAGTGCGGTTTTGTCAGGAGTAATTTTTATATTTTTAATTGAAGTGGACTTTGCCACGGACTCTCTTTCTAATGAATTCCATGGCAGCTCTCTCCCGGAAGTTAAAACAGTAGCAGGCACATGTTTCGATGCAACCGTTTTCTGGGTTGTTTGCAATGGCACTAGTGGCGTGACACCACAGGCCATGAGCAATGACTGTTTGATCGACGAAAAAAGCAAATGATCTCGAACATTAAAAACTAAGGCATTTTTTGGAATTATTTATCCTTCCATGGATACGCATCCAGGTACGGGAAGCAGCTGGCTGATAGTAGACTTTCAGAGTTTTGAGGTTTCGAGGGATCGATGATACATTTGAGTGGCATCAGCATGGTCATAGATAGTAAATGATTCTCTGAGGGCAACAAGTTTTGCTGAAGCGCACTATATTTTTTAGTGGCTCCACTGTATATATCGGCCAGTGGTACTGAACAAGATACCGAGGAGATAGAAAGTCGGGGGCCTCCAGTACTTCTAGGTTGAACCCGGTTTGCCACTCGGTGAATGAGGCGATTGGTAGTCGATTTAGGCATCATATCTCAAAGAATTTTGGTAGAAGTGGATTCGTAAGTCAGTTGCTAACCTCGGATTTTATTGTCCAGGAAAAACCTGATTTATTTTAGATTATGAGAATATCTTGAGAAGCTGTTTTCAAGTTATTCCCCTAGATACCTTGGTGGAAACTCTACAATAACAGGACGCCTAAAGACGTAGTGTAGCGCGGTGATGCAGAGAATTACGTCCTACTGCGATGCAGATTATATGCAGTATACGTGAAAGAAGACAGTCAGCCTAGCCTCTATCATTAGGTGGTAAATTGTGGTTTTAGGATGTGATTCTATAATCCTGGTAATTTAACCCGTTTTTGAAGGCCAGCCGGAGCAGATCTTTGGCCATATTTAGGCTGGCATGATGGATTAGATGAGGAAAAGTCACGATGTTTTCCAGTGATCTCCTGAACTGAGGGATGGGACAGGACAGGAGGAGAGACGAAAGCTAAGCTCCTAAAGCTTGATGCTTTCCCCATAGGCCGGATTTTTAGGTGTGCTCATGTTGGTCAAGGACTACAGATGACTGAGAATTGGCTGTGATTTGAGGGTATGGCTAAACTGCTCAAAATGATGCTTATTTTCTAGTGGTTAGGGGTAGTTTATCCCAAATCTTTAAGTATTCGATAAGGAAAGAACTAAACCGTGATGAAAGCCTTGACTTTGGAATGGCATTACTGAAATCTCTGTGGCGTAATGGTTAGGATGAGCGTGAGCAAAGTCGCTCAGAATTGGTAGACTTGAACGCGCAGAAATGAACAGGTCTATATAGAAAACATAAGTCAAGCCTAATGTCCGAGCTATAAGCGGTCAAGTTTTAGTGGAGTAAAGGACCCTTTACAGCTCGTTGGGGAACAGTGTCCCATCAGCTTCTTGGAAAACCTAAGATGGACTTTCTCAGGGCGTACCTTATCCAATTTAGACACTCCGGGGAAAATAACGGGGCAGCATTCGAGTTAAGGCTCTGCAAGGGGGTGGTTTGTAAGGAGAACACTATTTCATTTCAAGTGATCTAGGGACAAGGCCTATTATCTTACTGGCCGCGGCCGTCCGGAAAGTGAACTTCCTAGAACTTCGTACTGCTGGCGTATTAAGGCCCATTGTCCCTCACTGATGAACTTGGGGCTTTGGGCACTTCAGTGAGCGACGGGGTCCCGGAAGGGAGGCCTGAAACCAATAGGTTGTGTAGAAGCCTTCAGAAGTCGAGAAGTACATCCGCCATGGATTGCAGTATCGATCAGGTTTCTTAAGATCACTACTTATATCATAAAGCTGTGCCCAAATCTTGGAGGTGGAATTCTTAGATGATTGTGATATCGTCAGCGGAGAGGAAGTGAGTGATGTGCAGTGCTGTGCTGCCGGAGAAATTTCGTCGGTACAAAGCAAGAAAAATGGCGGACCAAGTAGACTTCTTTGTATTACCCCACCGGTGACGGGCGCTGGTTGCGAAAGGTGAAAACTGGTGCACACTGCCAGGGTCCGGTCCGACAAATAGGGAGTGATCCGCAATAAAAGTGGACCACGGATACCACAGGCTTCAGATTTTGTTAACAACGGCGAGTGAAAAAGTCGGTCGAATGCCTTGGTCATATTGAGAGTCACGATAATCACCGTTTTGCTGTTTTCGACTGCTAAGGCCAGCAGATTGAGGAAAACAAACTGGCACGCCGTGCAGGAACGTGATCCTAGGAAGCCATGTTGGCTTCTGGTCATGAGAATGAAGAAAATAGGTCATCTTCTGTCTAACCAAATGTTCCACTATTCCGGCACCTAAAAGGGGGGTAACTATTAGGACAGTTACTTGAAGGATCGTACATCGCGGATAAGGATGAAGGTTGAATTTTTTCACTGGAACAGGAAAAGGGCATGTTGAGGAGATAGTTTGTAGAGATTTATGAGGATGTTAGTGACACCATTTCCACCGAGAAGCAAAAGTGATTGGGGGATGCCGTCATGGCTGGAGCGGGAGGAGCGTCTAACCCTGAGCAGTGGACGGGCTACAGCTTTCAAACCAAACTCAATATCAGAGTGAACCTGCTCGATGACTAATGGCGTGAGGGCGGATTTGAGGTGGGGCCAGCAGTCATGGATTCTGAGAAGAAATTATTGAATACTCCATGGATTGCAGCTTGAAACTGAACTCGCGTATTGTTTCCCGAAATTTAATAGGGTATCTCTGAAGACTGGCTCTGACTTCCGCGTTCCAACAAATGAAGCCAGTCGATAAGATCAATCGTGGAACCCAAAGGCCGAACGCTCTTGCTTTTCCAGCCGTTCGTTAGTCCAAAGAATAGTGGTTCACCCGGTAAATCCGTCATTCACGGTCTGCATTGTCTTCAAGGATCGCTATCTTCTTCGCATGCGTCGATTTTCCCCCCTTTTCTTCTTGTTCGAAATTTACTCCATCTGCAGAATCTTAGTTGGCCTCCGGTTTCCTTGGCTTGCATCATTCTTGTTCATAATGCCTCCTTAGCACTGCGTTACCGATTTTTTCGATATATCCACCGTGCACCACTGCCTAGCCCGGATTCGAAACTGGTTCAAAACTGCCGAGCAAACCATTATCAGAATGATCCATTCAAACAGTTGCTGTCTTTGTTTTTCCATCTCTGATACTCTCGACTTTCAAACTTAGAATTTGTGAATATTTCATCTTATTGAGTAACGTGTTACACCATGATCATGCGTTAGCGCGTGCGTCTCGACCATGGCCGAGAAATATACCAATATTATTATTATTATTATTATTATTATTATTATAGTTGTCAAAATAACGGGAAATCGCTGATTTTATTATTGGTCTGCAGTTTCTCATATTTATTTCGCGACCTTTAAAGGTGGGATCTTTGGGAGAGCGGTTGGCTCCAATAGTAGTGATTGCTGAGAAGCAGTTACGTAGTTTATCAATGAGTACGACACCTGGAAGTTGAGAGTCATGCTGCTAGAAACGGTCGTCCCCGGGTGGGGGAGCGAAGCGTAGGATCGAGTTTTATCCAGTTGATCGTGTGTGTAGACTGTTAGGGTGGGCTACATTAGAGATCCATAGGTCCGGCTGTGAATCTGAGAGGTATCATCCTATGATCATTACCTGGGAAAAGATCGAGGGCAGTAGTTATCGCATTCGACTGGCCAATGCTAAATACCAGGTCAAGTATGCCATTTCCTCTGGTTGGTATCAGTACGTGCTGGGCCCAGCACCCTGCACGTATGATCGAAACTGAGTTCGGGAACTACTGTGGTGGTGATTTGATGTCTTATCAGAAGCTAGACTCAGCGAAGTCGCCATCAACGATCTTCGACAAAGAGGGCAACAAAGCAAAATAGTCGGAAGCGTTGAATACTGCGGCTAGGTCTGTGATGTTTGGATTGAGTGACGGATAAGTTTAGCCTATAAAGTTTAGAGACTGGCCAGTACGATCGTTACCCGTATTGTGTCCCGGATTAAGTTCAGTGTTGGACCAGAAACAGGAATGGTAAGCAAGCTGTTTTTATTCTAGATTGAGTGGCCTCCACCAACCACAATTCTTTTTGAAGGTTTAGTAACCAGCAACAGAAATTCGGTGAGGTGGGACAGAGTCTTGTGGCCAGGTTTTAGCAGTGACCATAATATCGGAGTTGGACTATGGTACGAGATCACGGGCAGTGTGGATTTTACTCAGTAGTGGGCAAGCATTACTGAGGAGAAGGGTGGGTGCAGCTTCATGGTCACAGCGTGAGGTATGAGCTACCATCGGTGAGTGCTGGTGGCCGACGTTACCAAGATAGCAAATATCAGTAAGTTGGCCCATAATTTTGGGGTTTCCATGCGCGAAAGTGAAGGAGACAAAGTAGGAATTATAAATGGGGGGTTGGCAGCTTGCAGGTAGGGTTGCTGGTAATCAGGTGAGGTTGGGTTCGGAGGCCTTACAGTTGAGAAAAGATGTAGCTGTTTGTAGATGAGATTCCAGGAGTGGGTGAAATAACTAAGCGGGGGTTGTATGTTGGGGTAAGGTGTGAAGGCAAATGAGATGGTCGGAGGTGGTGCGGACTGGGTTTACCGGGATTTATAAGAAGCTCGCAGGTAACTCTGGACCGGGACCAATGAAACAACTGCAGTTCATTGGGTTGCTCTCCCTTGAGCCCGGCAAAGAGCGTGAAGTTCTACAATCGAGGCCGTCGGCTAGCATTCAACTGGGGGTTATTTTATGGTGTAAGTAGAATAGAGTAAAAGTTGTTACAGGGGCCAGACAGGGGATGCTGGTCCTCAGTTTGAGGGTTGGAAAACTGTTTCAGCTTATTTAAAGAGGTATGGTATGTTTCGGTCTCGGTGAGCGATGACGCTTTATATGGCTGCAGTTTTCGCTTGTTTTTGCAAAAAGAAGCCTGAAAATATTTGTCCATTATTCGAGGTACCACGCTAATACTGAGAGGTGGAGGTGGCTGCTTTAGGGGTGATGCGGGGTTGCATCCTGTTCACTGGAGATCGTGAGTTATGTGGGGTGTGCTTGGAGTGCTTAACGGAGGTTCCAGGTGAGGCTCCGAGAAGGCCCATGGGAAGTTGTGAGAGTAGCCGGGGTAGGTAAAGACTGTTGGGACACAGAACTCTGTCGGTTGATGGGCCGCTTGACGACATAGTAAATCATGGCTTTTGTGAACAGTCTTTGTCTGAAAGACGGTGGGACATGAGTCAGGATGGGGCGGACTGTCGGCACCAGGCTTCCCCGGGGCTCTTCAGTGATGAAGCCGTGGGCGGTAGGCAGGCATAAGCAGCAGCAGGCTCGAATGCACCGGGCTTCGGTGGATTCTGGCTAAAAGAGGACTGGCGGATGGATGTCCTTGCCGTTTATTGAATCTGGGGTTGATGGCAGAAGGAAGGGCCTCTCACCAGGAGCATGAGCTGGGGGGAGGTGGTGTTCAGGTCCAGGTCAACCGCGGTGGAGCAGACTGTTGAGGACCTTCGTGTTGGGGATTGCTCAACAGGCCGAGACGTGGCGGAGTGGCCGGCATTTCAGGCAAAGTTTGCGCTGGCGGAGCCGGAGTACTTTTTAGTTATCGAAATACCTCTGTTTGGAGGAGCGCTGCATCCGGTAATATTCTGACCCTCTTTGTGAGGTGGCTTTAGTGATGGTTTGTCAACTGCTTATGAATATCTGAGCTATCATTCCGCCGGTGAGTTGAAACCATAAAGGACAGTCGTTGAGTTGTTAACCTTTGCCCAGCCGAGAGCAATAGCACCTTTGGTGTGCCATGTTGCAAGCATTCGGTATGGCGGGCTTAGTTGGAAGCAGGGGCCGATGGTCAGGAATGTTGAAAACTATAACATTTTTAGCCACAGGTGTACTCCTTTGAGCTTCGGTGCAACAGAGTCCAAGAGACGAGGTGACACGGCTGTGCCTCGGAGATCAATCGCAGAAGTGTGTTCCTTTATGCTAGATATCGGGGCTACCCTTAACAGAACATCATCCACTTGTTGAATCTGGTTACGCAGGTTCGCCACATTTTTTGTTCCACTTCACTGACGCGGAGCCTGTATTATTGTGAAGTTGCTGTTCCCGAGGGTGAGCCTGCTGCTTTCCTTTTCTTAGCTACCCTAGAAATTACCGAGTTTTATTGGATACCTGGAAGTAACAGCACTACGGGAGCTTCTGGGGCTAGCTGTGCAAGAAACTGAACATCCATTGGCTAAGGCCGCAAGTCATGTGACCTGACCTTATCTGACCTGGCATGGGCGTGAGTATTGCACAGTGGGCGCTGAACAGCATTGGAGCATACCTCGCCGGTAGAGTCTCAGGTTCGGGTTGTGGGTGCGGCTTCTAGCGCAACCAGAGCATGCAGCGGTGTGCAGCGAGGGTCAGTACCAGGGCCCCTGTTATTCTTGGTCTATACAGATGACCTGTTGGACACATTGGCGGGTCTTAGTTTCTTGTTCGCGATCTAAAGATTGAGGGGGAACCATTTTCGAGCCGGACAGAGGAAGAAATGATGAGAAAACCAGAATGAACAGAAACATGGGAACTCTCTCTGAACACGGATAAGTGCAGACAGCTGCTCCAGGGGTGTAACACCGGTCGTGTAAAATCCCCCTATTTCCCTCGCGATTCAGTGCTTTTCCCAACATCACTCATTTGCCTACACTGGTGACTTGTCCTTACGAACTGGTTATTTTTCTGGACCAATTGTTGTTTGTTCGCTCCCAGATCGCTACTTTGGCACATCCTTGTTCAGGACCTGCGTGACGCACGTGCTGTTTGCTCACACGCTGCTATTCGGTTTCTCGTTGTTGAGTCCTTGTGATCGTATTATTGAGGTTTGTATATTTTTTATGTCATTGTTCATGTAATATTCTGGTATCGTAGAATATCACGGATAATCGTCTTTTGATTTCGGGATCCGTTGCGAATTTGACTACGCATTGCTGAAACCTTCGTTACAATACTCAGTAGATCAATTTGGAACGAAGAAAAACACACAAAATGCCAAGAATTGGATCGAAAACATTGGAATCCGGACAAGAAGTAACACGGCAAGTCTCTGGGGAGGTTTTGGGTACATATGATTCTTTAGTTATTGCTAGATCGCCTAGTCCTGTCAATGTTAGTTCATGTGTTAATGAGAGCAATGTTGATCGTAAGGATGTTGATTTGTATAGGCTGAGAATAATAGACCTAGAACAACAGTTACTATCGGCTAGACTACAGGCCCAGGAAGCAGAGAAGAAGTGTACACAGAAAGAGCGAGAGCATGAGACCAGTGACTTCGACACTTCCGATAGATTAGGGTGCAATAAAATAGGGAACCCCATGCCGGTCGCCGACTACAAACCACCATCTATCGATCTGCCTAGAGTGGAGCTAACGGTTTTCGACGGGCGAGCTGAGCAATACTGCAAGTTTGTCAAGCAGCTCGAGACGTTCGTTGAAAATAAGGTAACTGACCCTGGGCAAAGGCTCCTCTACCTTACTCACTACTGCCGAGGCCGAGCAAGAGAAACTATCGACGGGTGCACCATGCCCGACCCAGAACAAGGCTACACAAGGGCAAGGAACATTCTAAGGGACTTGTTTGGCCAACCTTTCAAAGTAGCCCGTAACCTAATAGAGGGCGTGATGGCAGAGGCAAAGAGAACCAAGGGCGTCGTCTACACCATGGCCGACTTGGTGATTAAGATGCGAAACTGCTCAATAGCCCTCGACCATTTGGGTTGCAGAGCTGACCTAGATGTCACGCACACTTTGGAAAACAAAGTCCGTCACCTCTCTCCCGAACTACAGGGTCGGTGGGCGGAAGAAGCAGAACGGATAAGCCGAAGCGACAGAGAAGCCAACTTCGAAGACCTGACCGAACACTTGGACAGGCAAACGAAGATAGCTGACAGCAGATTCGGCCGACTCATCCGGGACAGCAACTGAGCAAACAAGCCCAGTACTAGCCAAGTCCAAACCCCTGTACGGGAACACCCAAAGTACCAGCCTTGGACCAATACACACGTCATTTCACGAGATGCTACGGCGCAACCCAATTGCAGATCCTGTGGTACTAGCTATGGCCTACCAGAATGCCCCAAGTTCGCCAACACCACAATAGACGAACGGTGGGGAATGGCGAGGATAGCAGGAGCATGTTTTATCTGTCTCAACACCACGCACCGGGCAGCAGCCTGTAGGACAAGGAATCGATGTGGTTACGAGGGCTGCACGGGCAGACACCATCGGCTGCTGCATCAGGCGAGAGTAACCATATCCGAGGCGAGTACCAAACCCAGCGTTATTTGTTCAACGTCACGATCTGCCAGTAAACCGGTACGTTTAGGCGTAGTGGCCGTGGGAGTAGTGACTCTGACTGGGATAGTCAAGGCGTTGGCTCTCGTTGATAGTGGATCCGACACCACTTTAGTGAAAGAGCGGTTTGCTGACAAACACCAACTGGCTAAAGGTGCGACGTCGTTGGCAGTGAGCACGGTGGGCGGAACACAGGTAATGATTGCCGGTAGATTAAGGCTGCAACTCATCTCTTTAGACACTAACGAGGAAATTGAACCAACGGAGGCATTCACGTTAGCGGATCTCCCCATGCGAGCACCAAGGTCGGTGAACGCAATCTTGACAAGGTGGCCCCACCTGCAGGATATAACCGTTGTAGACTGGAAAGATGATGAAGTGGATCTCCTCATCGGCTGCGACGTGCCAGAGGCGCATTGGGTGCTTGACCAGAGAGTGGGCGACCGCCAGGCACCTTATGCCGTACGCACGGCTCTGGGATGGATGTTATACGGTCCAGTAGGGGGACGCGGTTCCGTAAATTACTTATCCGCCGAAACGGACCGCATAGAGTATCATCTGCAGCGGCTGTATGAAAAGGAGTTTCATGACATTAGAGACGAAAGACCGACGTTGTCTCGAGAGGATCACTTCGCTCTACAAACGGTGCCGCAAGGCACCAGAGGCCTCAAAAACAGTTCGAGGTTCCCCTCCCATGGCGCACATCGGTCGACCCGTGGACTGATAACAGAAATTATGTTCTCCAACGATTACTACGACTAAAAGAACGCTTCATTCGAGACCAGAATCTGTGGGAACGGTACGCGGATTTGATGAAGCGAAACGAGGCCCTCGGTTAAGTTGAAAAGGTGCCTGTTAACACCGACAGCAAAAGGGGTATCTGGTATCTGCCTCATCACCCGGTCATCAACCCCAAGAAACCCAACAAACTGCGCGTGGTTTTCGACTGTGCTGCCAAGTTCCAGGGCAAGTCGTTAAACGATCGCCTACTACAGGGGCCTGACTGGAGCACACCACTGATCGATGTTTCGTGCCGTTTCAGAGTGGGTAAAGTGGCTTTGTCTGCCGACATTAGGAAAATGTTCCATCAGGCGAAGATTCCGGTAGGAGAACGAGATGCTTTGCGTTTCCTGTGGTGGGAAGGGAGCGACCGGGACAACGCAGTGGTGAATTATAGGATGACCGTCCATCCTTCGGAGCCATATCGTCACTACTTTGTGCGAACTACGCCCTCCGAGAATCAGCGAACAAACATGGCTATCTAGCACATCGGACGGTGGTAGAAAGCGTCAGCAGGAACTTCTACGCCGACGACTACTTTGGGTCATTCGATGAAGTGGAATCAGCTCTAGAGCAGTTCAGGGGTCTGACGAGATTGCTGGAAGAGGGCGGCTTCCATCTAACTAAATGGATGTCGAACGCTTCAGAAGTGCTGAAGGTCATCCCGTATCACGAAAAGGCCGAAACGGTAAGAGATTTGGACGGCTCTCCACTTCCTATCGAGCGCACCTTAGGGATACAATGGGACGCGGAAACGGACGATTTTGTTTTCGAACTAAACGTTCCCGAGCTGCCAATAACCCGTCGTGGCATACTATCTGCTGTCTCAAGTTTGCTCGACCCGCTCGGTTTCGTCTCACCATGGCTGCTACCCGGAAAGATCTTGCTGCAGCGGCTGTGCCGTAAGAAAGTTGATTGGGACCAGTCACTGGACCGAGGGGACCGGTTGGACTGGGAAGAATTTTTGAACACCTTGAAGAAATTAGGGGACATATGGATTCCACGATGTTTGACTCCTGGCCATACGACGCGGACTGGAGAACTACATGCCTTTTCCGATGCATCCGAAGTCGGTTATGGAGCTGTGGTGCATGGACGATGGTGCGCAGGAGATGGACAATATACCACGAGGATCCTGTTCGCCAAAGCCCGCGTTGTTCCACTGAAGTCGGTCTCAATCCCACGCCTTGAACTCAGCGCAGCCGTGTTGGCAGTCAGGGTGGTGCAAGCTGTGAAGAGATGTTTCGATCTCTACATTTGGTCGGTGAGCTTCTGGACGGATTCAACGATAGTACTTTACCATATCAACAACTTCCGGAGCCGGTTTAGTACTTTCGTTGCCATCCGGCTCACGATTATCCACGATGAATCAGCCACGCACCAGTGGAATCATGTCAGGTCTGGCGATAATCCGGCCGACCTGTGCTCCCGAGGTGCGAACAACTTCAGGCAACTGGACACGTGGACGAGAGGGCCAAACTTCCTGCACTTGCCCAAACAGGACTGGCCCGTGTTCGAATTAAAAACCCCTACGGAAGTGGAACTGGAGATCAAAGGCGTCGTGATGGTGGCCAACGTCGTCGAAGCGACATCCATTCTATCGCGACTGGTCAGGTTTTCTTCCTGGATGAAGACGCTTCGTTCGCTAGTGTGGTTAACCAGGTTCAAGAGAAATTTACTAGTCATGAAAGGGCTACGGCCCTCAGGCCGGATATGAGTCGGCCCGATAAGTCCCGATGAGCTACAAGCGGCAGAGTACGATATTTTCAGAATGATACAACGCGAGGCTTTCGCCCGAGAACTTAAGAGGGCGGAAGAAGTGGGGCCGACCAATAAAGACATACCATCTCCAAGAGGCTAGCTGAAGCATTTAAACCCCAAACTCATCGACGGACTGCTGCGGGTGGATGGTAGGCTGGCCAACGCCCACCTGAACTTCGACACAAAGTATCCTATAATGCTGCCTGCGAGACAACCTGTAGTAGAGCTAATGATTCAACACGTCCACGCCGTGGAGGGACATGCCGGGGAAAGTCACGTGACAAGCGTCATCCGAAAGCGCCTTTGGTTGTTGAGAGGACGACAGACTGTAAAACGCGTAATCCGACGGTGTGTGCAATGCAGGAGACGCAATGCCACAGCAGGCAAACAACTCATGGCCCCACTACCAGAATGCAGGGTGACTACGGGCTGGTGGCCGTTCAGTGACACCGGGTTGGACTATTTCGGGCCCTTGTGGATCAAGTGCGGGAAAAGATTAGAAAAGCTATACGGATGAATCATGACATGCATGAAGTCACGTGCGGTACACCTAGAAGTCGCACATTCGATGACGACCGATTCGTTTCTACGGGCCTTGCAAAGGTTTATCAACCGACGAGGCGTACCGGCCGATATATACTCAGATAATGGATCGAACTCTGTGGGCGCTCACCGGGAATTGCAGCGTTAGCACAAGAACATAAACAGGGACGAACTGCAGGATCGAACCGTGGCCTACGGCATACGATGGCATTTCAACCCCACAAGCCAGCCACCCAGGCGGCGTATGGGAACGCATGATCCGGTCCGCCAGACGGATATTGCTGTCAATCATGGAGCAGCAGCCGCCTGACGACGAGACGCTAAACACCGTCATGACTGAGGTGGAGCGAATCCTGAACAACCGCCCCCTGGTTCCAGTAATGAACGGCGACCCCACCCACCTGGTGCTCACCCCGAACGACTTATTGATGTTAAGGTCGAACGAGGGTTTCCAAGGGCCGGTAAACCTTCGTGGGAGCTACCTCCACGGATGGAAGCAAGCGAACTATCTGGCCAAGGTCTTCTGGAGGTGATGGCTGCGGGAGTACCTACCGGCTTTGCAGACTCGACAGAAGTGGCTGGCCAAAACAAGACCATTCAAAGTTGGGGACGTGGTTATGATCGCCGACGAACGCGCACATTTCAGCATTTGGTCTTTGGGAGTAGTTACGGAAACCATCAAAAGCACTGACGGAATGATAAGAACGGTGAAGGTGAAGACAGCTAACGGAGTGCTTATTCGTGACATACGCAGTATTAACCTACTCGAGAGCGAAGACGGAGGAGCTTATAACCCTGAGGCCAAGTAAACCTTTTCACACCAGTCAACGAGGTGGGTAAAGAAACACCATATATACCACACGGTCTCCGTCAAACACGTTACAGTGCTCGCGGTCTTTTGTTGACATTGCAGAAGGTTCTTACCGATATGTGGTGATGAATGCGATCCCATTGTACATCCCGATACATACACGCATGCACGGCGCACTCTACTTCCCGCACACCCATCAAACATGTGACAGTGTTCGTTGTTTTGCTTTTTTTGACGTTACCGAATGCCCCTTGCATATGTGGAAGTAGCGGAGCCTAGGTCACACACACGTGCCACATTTTACTCGTTTTCTTGCCACACGGTCTTTTGTTGACATTGCAGAAAGTCCTCCTTTGGTGTGTAGTCATACCTGTGATTTCATTGCACACCTCGGCACATACACAAATACTCACACACACTCAAGCACATAAATCCAGGACCGGACGGCCCTTTAAGAGGAAAACATCTATGTGATCCTTCACGCCCGCCATCGGTCATTTGGTCTCGTGGAAGATGTAGACTAGCCTCACGTCTATGTAGCCAATGGGTTAGGTGCGACCAGCAGTAGAACGTTGACGACGAGCATTAGACGCGCGCACTGACAGCAGGGCCTGGGCAGGTAGAAAGAATCAGTACCTTTATACCGAACCTTTGACTCTGCTAAGGATCCAAGAGGATTTTGGTGGGCGGTGTAACATCCGGTCGTGTAAAATCCCCCTATTTCCCTCGCGATTCAGTGCTTTTCCCAACATCACTCATTTGCCTACACTGGTGACTTGTCCTTACGAACTGGTTATTTTTCTGGACCAATTGTTGTTTGTTCGCTCCCAGATCGCTACTTTGGCACATCCTTGTTCAGGACCTGCGTGACGCACGTGCTGTTTGCTCACACGCTGCTATTCGGCTTCTCGTTGTTGAGTCCTTGTGATCGTATTATTGAGGTTTGTATATTTTTTATGTCATTGTTCATGTAATAATCTAGTGTCGTAGAATATCACGGATAATCGTCTTTTGATTTCGGGATCCGTTGCGAATTTGGCTACGCATTGCTCAAACGTTCGTTACAAGGGGGTCGCTGAGGGTAATCAAGACGGCCGGGGGTTGTGAAAGTTCTACGAGTTCAGGTGCACTAGTCTTTTAAGCCCACCCAACAGCACATTGCGGCAACAGCCAATGGTAATAGGATGATGTTTCATCCGTGTTAGAAAGTCATTCTTGGGGTGCAAAAAAATACCGCCTCTTTACAAGACTCACGCTCGTCCCCACCTGGGCTGCTGCCGTCAGGCCCGGGCAACAAAACGGGTCAGAGACAAACGGCTGTTGGAAGTAGCTCAAAGACTGTTTACCAAGAGGAGTATTAGGATGCTGGACAGAGTATAGGCAGAACCCCTCGAAGCTCTCGAACTGTACTCTCCCAACAGGCGTTGTCCAAGAGGAGACCTGATCGAGACGTTTAAACAGCCCACCGGGCCAGTACCAGTCCTAGCCAACAGCCCGAAGCTCAGGTAGACAAAAAGAATTGGAAAAACCCATGGCTAACAGAAGGGTGAGGGCACGTTTCTTCTCTTACCTCTCAAAGAACCCTTGGAATAAACAGTCACCTCAAATAGTAGCGGCCAGTAACGTCGTCACTTTCAAACGATGGCCGGATGACTGCTGGAAGGAGGCCTCCCCGGACTGTGACAGGTCAAATTAACATTCCTCCGGGTATCACCTCTATTCCTTTCTTCCCTTCGAGGGCGCAGCACTTCTGCATTCCCGACACAATAAAATACAGCACATCAGGTCCTTTTCTGTCCCTTCAGTCTCGCTCAAGGGTTATTCTCTAAGGTAAGCGTGGCAGTTAGTTTAGACATTGAACCTGTTTATCCAGCGCAAATGCTGATTTCCCTGGGGCGAACACGATTTTCGTTCTCTTCCCCGCACTCCATCGCTCCACAACCACAAGATTGGGACCACCTTGCAGTCGACACGAGGTGCGAACTCTACAGCCTTCAAGTACAAAAATCTGGACGCACAACAGCCAGAACTGCGGTTCCTATGATCTGATTTAAGATCCGTGTATTTCGAATTCCTGTGCTTCCAATATATATGTTTGGGGACATAACAGTCTTGGTGTCTGGTTTACTGTTTGATGAAAAATAATTCCCTCCCCAGAAAATGTTGCTCAGCAGGAAAGCCAGGAATTATTTTCACAAAATCATTCCAGTGAGTCCCCCCTCCAGCAGTGCGACCGTCACCTGAGCGTCACCTGAAGGTCACCTGAGTATCTCTGGCCGTCCGCTGAGAGCCCTCCGACCGTTGCTTGAGTGTCTCCTTTGAAACAAAAAAGGGACATTCAGGAGGCGGACAGGGGACACTCAGGTGACGGTCAAGGAAGCCTATCGAAACGGACTCCTCTGATCCCATCAAATACGTAACACTGACTTCGACACCGAAACATGTACATGCTAAATAACATACTGGTAATCCATGGAATAGCCGAAGTTCAGCTCAAGCGCATAAGCACGACCATCTTACAATAAACCTACCCATAATTCCGCATACATCTAGCGGAATTAATCCCCGGCGTTCAGATAAAGTACAGGCTTTACGGGGAATAATTATGTGTTTCGTTATTGGTAAATCTTTGTACACTGGGCTCGTCAGCAAACAATCGTCATCCAACCATGGGTCATTTTTGTGTACTTTGCATACCTGGAACCAAGGAACTAAGGTGTTTGTTGAATCGGTGAAGTACAAGATGTCTTTATAACTTTCAACGCTAGAAGTCGGCCTATGAGAGGGTTCGGCAATTCATAATATATTACCGATGATCAAGTCAAACCTGACCTCAACACTTTCGGTTTGGATGGTGAATCAGTGCTAATTACCTCTGTCGGTCTGCATCTTTGAATCCAACGTTGGATCTTTTGTTCATAGAAAGTGTTATAGCTTCGGGGAGATTGTGCTTCGTCGCTGCGTCTGCGAATACAGGGTAGGATAACACAGAACGGCATACTCACCGACAGTTACTCTACAGACTCCTGTGTTGGCAAAAGGTTGACGTCCGCGGACACCGTGCCAATTCAATTTGTGCAGAAAGCAATCGGAGATCAGTGCGCGCATTATTTGACGTACACAATCCCCAACTGTTCGCGTTCCCGATGCAACAAGGAAATGCAACCGCTAGTCAGAAAGTTATGAACAATATAAGTCACCATTTGTTCGTATAAGGCTTCATCTTCCAACTTTTCATTCAACCTCTTGAACTCCTATGCTTTTCGCACGGGAATGGCGCACTGCATGAACTGCATCGAAACACCGGCAACAGGTTCAAATTCGCCCAGTTCAGAATTGGCGTCCTCCATCGTTTTCTGTGGTTCCACAACCCGAGTGTTAAAATCATTCATCGTAATTAATGAACGCAACATCCGAAATTAGACATACACACCAAAGTTTGCCCATAAGTAAAGTGTCCCGAAACTCGATCTGTTGCCTTCGTTATCTTCGCTGCTGTTTCCGTTTTCCCAGATATAGAAAAGGTGTCAATCTGTTTTAAACATGCACGTAATGTACAAAGTGCCTCCGAGTGTCTCGAAGAGGGGTTGATGTTGCTGGTATAATGGAATGAGTTGTGACTGAACTCGTCACCAAAATAGATAAATACGTAAGTGGTGACTCCTGGACAACAAAGATAGCTGACATTAACAGCTGTTTCCAGCTGACTCCGTTTCGGGGGCGTAGCGGTGGACATGTCTTCCATAACCGGCAATGGGAATATGCCCAACTGCTCAGAGGTAATTGGGTAGTCGAAGAATTCGTCACAGTGTTCAAATAAATAAGCGTGCAATAGTGCACCTTCCATTATTTGGATGACGGCCGGCCTGTGGTCGATCGGTGCACAGTTGTTTGGAGTTCTATTGCTATAAATTGTTGAATCGATGCCGATCCATTGACCATTCAGAACCCCCCCCCCCCGTCTCACGGACCCGGAGAAAGTGTTGCCCCGGAGTCTTACATTGGTGCACAGATTGGCCCCAACACATCTTTCCTGAGTGCGACGAAACACTTGTTCAGCAGTCAGGTGTCGACTGGTCACCCAAATGCGAATGATCTGCATGTAGGACTGAAACGGAAAAGCTGAGAAGTTATCCAGTGGTCCATGAATCCGCACATCAGCACTGATGTGCAGCCAACTGTGCACGTTGAACACTACCTCTTTTTCTCCGTACAACGTCATGAATCTATGGACAACCCGGGGTAACTGGCTTTCCGTATAATCCAAGTAGTAGGGGGACCACTTGGCGCTACACAAAATGTAAGTGAACGGAGAAAAACACATGAAGTTCTTGTAGTGATCCGCCGGCAATACATTCTTGAAAACCACAAGTCCGAGACATAGCAGGCATTGCCTGTACTCCGTTGCTTTCCAATATTCGATGTCCTCCAGCTTTCGACACACGCGAGGAAATTCACAGGTCATATGTTTCTCTATAGCTCTCAAGTGTTCACCTACCTGTCGCGCACCACTAAAATCGAAAATCTGTCTATGTCCAGAACAAGATTTGCGCCGAAGACCGATTATTCGGAGACAGACACTGTGCACGTAGTCGTTAGGAAACAGGGCTATCATATCCACCGGTAGTACTTCGAACGGGGAACTACCTTGGCGACGATTTCGAAAGTCGACTTCATTGCGTGATCTTCCTGTGGTTGATGGGAAAATGAGACGGCGCTGGACGCAATAGCCGCATTGTGTGCATCTGTGACAGCTGCATAACCCAGAATGATGCCTAACCTGTTTAGGCATTGCCTTCACTGGATTATCTACCGCAACATCCGGCGAACCGATTCTGCAATAAAGCCCACTCCCACGAATAATGATGCCAATTCCTGTATCAGGTCTTCCAAATATTGATGCACGTCAGTAGGTTTGAACATTCCACAATAAAGACCAACAATAAATACTCGGGAAGTGGGGTCCGAGAGGTGACAAAACATTGGCCACAACTGGTGCGGTGAGCCACGGAACAAGCTCCTGCCGTCAACATGCAACCGGATATAAAGGCAGCAGCCGGCTGTGACAGGTCTACACCCTAGATCTCGTTGCAAGGTTCACTTAGTCCAAAGTGTACGTATCTGCCGGCGCCAAAGTTTTTTTTGATTCCCCTTGGCGACCCCAGAAACAACCTCGGATCTAATGGCGAGTCGAACTTTAACTGTCTCAGAGCTCGTAATAAAATCCTCAGGTCGGCCATTGATGATTCCATTTGCATAGCGGCCTGCCTCACAACGTCTCTGGCCGAAGGAACAGCTGGAGAGAATAGACTTTATAATTCACTTACCTTCTGTGAGCTTGGTTACCACCTTGGTCGGTGTTGTGAATTTCACTGCTCCATCTATCAGTGATGATTCAGTTGCATACACTGGTAATCACCATGAAGCTTAGTTTTCGTGTAGGTGGTCGCAGCCAAATAAGTTGACTCCCACTCCTCTGGTATGCACGTGTTATCCCCCCTCGTGTTCTCACAACTACCCACACTTGGAAATTCACTGTGCTTTACCTAGCAGCGGTAGAGGTTGTAGCAGCTGTGACTTGTTGCTCCTCAACTGCTGCCGATGAAAACTTGGGGTTTTCAGGGCTGTCGATGTCATCAATTAAATCATCGGACTCGTTGTTCGTTAAAAAGGAACAATTGCCTGGGAGTTTTTAACGAGCTTCATAGCGGCTAACTTTTTACACCATCAACCCACGTGAGGGATGAGTTTAAATCACCCCCTGCGAACTGCGATCTGCTTCTTGCGCCTCCATGTTGTAGTTCTGGAACAGCCACGCAATTTCGGGTGGGTCTTTTCCATCTACAGATGAAGAGATGAATGAAAATAAATGTGATTTAACCGGAGAACACTAGAAGCCGTTCAGAAGAAGTGCAATGATTAACACCGTAGCCCGAGAGGCAACAACGAACAGCCACCACAAAAATCTGGCCGCCATGATAGGAATGCATTAAAACAAACAGAGCATCCAAACCTATAATACACAATAAAATGGACGGTTATTGTGAAATTTTTTATTTATTACTGTTTTCAACACGGAATATTAGGTTCGGGATTCTCATGCTTCCGCGATTCCATAGATTTCTGCATCTAAAGCCAGAGGGGACCAAGCTCTCAAGTATTCAGGAATATGGCTTAACAGAGACTCTCGTTCCAAATGTTCTGCATTTATGATGGATTCTCCGGTATTTATAGAGGTTTTGCTCGTTTTTGGGGGTATCGTACTGATTTCCTGCTACCCTTCCCTAGGGGACCGTCAGGTCACGGTCGAGTGTCCCTTTGTGCAGCCTGGGTCGTTGCCACTGTGACAAGGCAAAGAATGCGCCAGAGACACGACGGAAACGACGCAGGCGACAACTCCAACGACGGCCGTTCGGCACAGCACATACAAACGGGGTAGCCCGATGTGCTGGACGCAGGGCTCTTCCGTGGGGGTTGCAAGTGCACGATCAGCAAAGGCATAGAAAGAATGAAAATCCGGCGAGCCGAAGCCCGATCAGTCTTTAAGCAGGTACCAACACACAGTAGAGTGAACGGTAATGCCGATTTTTGCCAACTTCTTTAAGCACCACTCAGTGTTGTTTTAGTTGACTCTAAAAGACCACACGCTCGTGTCGCGGTTCGTTCGGGTGTTTTTTTCTGGCCAGTAAAATGAGTCTGCAGAATATCCGGATCAAGACTCCAAATGAAGAGAAGACGGTTCAGGTTCTCGAAACTGCAGCAGTAAAAGAGGTAATATTCTCCAGTGGCGTTAGACTTGTTTCAGCTTCGAGAAGAGGTCTCGAAGGCTTTCAATGCTCCCGTGGAACGACTGTGCCTTATCTTTGCGGGTAAAATCCTCAAGGACGAAGACAGTTTAGAGCAGCACAAAATAAAAGACGGTCTTATAGTTCATCTGGTGATAAGGGTGAGTATTGTGAATGCATTTGATGATTTTGTTGTCAGAATCCCAAACCTCAGGTATGTTGTTTTGAAGTGGTGAGCGTCATTTGATAGCCTGCTGGATCTGGTTCCTCTACAACTCGGTCTTCGACCGTACCAAATTCGGGTTCCACTACTGGACCGTCGCTTCCCCCTTTCGGTGGATCAGATTTATCTGGTTTACAGAGCATTTTGAATGCTGGGAGTAAGTCTTGGATGTAACTTGTGATCCATTACCGGTATGATTGACATCACCTAAAGCACTAATCCCACACCTTAGTTGTTAGTAATCCGGTCAGTTTTTCGTACTTTACTCGACCTTCTCAACAAAACGTCGCGCCGATGATTGGTGAATGTCACCATAGTGAGTTGAAACCCCGGCCTCGTTCCAAAGTGTCGGCTTTCGTGATTCTACGCACGGTAGTTTGATTGGCTGCGGATATCTCTTGGATACCACGCGATGGCTGTTTTCATTAGTAACGACGAGTTACGAGTGAATTGCTTATCGGAGGTAAGTGCTACGATATACCAAAACGGAGTAACTGGCGGTGGTCGGACTCGAACAATTGATCTCTGAGGTGTTAGTAATTTCACTGGAGGGGCCCCGTTCGATGCTGCAGTTGCGCCCGTCATGTTAAGTAAGAAGGATATTTATTTAGAAATGGGAAAGCGGCAGTTCGTTAGATTTGTTTCATAAGATGGGAGACAGTTGTCTCCAAATTCCCCACCTAGCCAGATACTCTTTCCATCCGCTCTTTGTTCCGGTGCTGCTCGGAATCCCTGAGATGGGCACTACTTGTAGTGGGACTAACCAATAGGCGCAGGCGTGATACCGCCAGGTTGCCTATGCCAAAGCAGACGATTCTTTAGGCGTTCACAGCCAGGACTATCCAGAGTTTAACCCGCGACGTAGTGGTGTGAATTGTACGATCCGTTGTTCACTTGGAGCCGGTGACTGATTGCTAAGTTCATACGCCCTTCGAATCCTGGGTGTCCAGTACATCCACCGCCGTAGATGCCGGTGAGCATACGGTTGTGCCCCTCATATGCCACAACGACGACGTTAACAGAAATGAAAAAAGTGAAGCGCAAATCGACCACGAGCGGGGTGATTAAGAAAAAGTGCACCTTACATTGCAAACATTTTCAGTTTTGTGTTTACGGGGAGCAGAAATGACACAGATGGAATCGACAACAATAGTGCCACTAACTTCTATTCTGAGCCAGGCCTCCAACGTCTTAAACCGGCGACTATCCTCATTCTTTGGGCTCCACTCGAAAAGGCGGGTAGCACCAACCAAACCTTCATACCCATACACCAGGTCCTGGCCTAATCGCATCATCGCGTTCTTCAGACTTGCCCGGCGCAGTCAAATAGAGCAGGAACGGGTAGACAGTAGGCAGGCATACGTAAAATATATCCGAGCCTTTGGAGGCGATGTAGGGTGAACACGCTTCAGATAAGGACTGCCTGTAGGCAGCACACGGAGATAAACTTTTGTTATTACTCACTCGGTGTTCCCACCAGACGCGAACAACGCCTCGGAGACATCGATTGCCAACACGGAAAGTCACCAAAAATCCTCAACGTGGAATGGCCAGGTCTCGCAACTAGTGCCAAACGCTGCGTCCCTCAAGAGAGGCGAATGTCTCGATGGGGCTACATGTGTCGCATATTAGTGAAAGCCGTTCTGACTCTCACTGTGGCGTGATGTTTTCCCCATCACAACCCTCGGTTGCAATCGAGCTCCCTGCACTCACCACAGTCAGGCACAGGCTCCTGCCAGTCTCGGAATGGCACTTTGCACTTGGATATCTCAGAGCGCATACCGTATCTGGACGCCAAAGTCGCCTAAAGGTTCAAAACGTGTTACATTGTCCGTGCATTATCACCCAGTAAGGCGATGTCGATGGCGTATTTTAAGTCGGGAACTCTTCTCTACAAGGAGTTCAACACCACCGTTTAGTAGATTAGATAAGGCATTGCTAAGTACATCCTCTGCGACAACCTTGGATGAAGATTAAATATCGGGCAACTCTGTGGTACTCCACTGGAGACGGCAAAGTGGGCAAAAGATGGCCCTAGACTTCAATCCGAGAAGTGATGTATACTTATAAGGTACTTCGTTTCCTAAGGAATAGTTGTGCGGCTCTACCGACAGTCGAAGACCACGTGAATGTTTAGAAACACGATAATCGTTGGTCCTTGGACGGCGTGACGGTGCTATGCAAACTGTCGGAGAATGAAGATTTGATCGCTGCATCCACGATCGGTGCAAAGCCCAGTCTTCTCTTCACGTGTGTACGCATTCTCCGAAATACTACACGCAAGCAACTTCGATGCTACCGGATAGGGGCTTATGCCCATGTGATTGACGCAGTCACTGTAAGCCATTCTTGAGGTTGGAGGCAACAGTCGGATCCCCAAAGATGGCGGACCTGCTCGGAACTGAAAACCTTCGGGAAAGACATTGTGAGTCTACGGAAGATGTATCTGTGCTCTAAGGTTTGCCGTAGAGTAAACATGTGGTCGATACAACCCCGATCTGTAACCGGCTTGATTCTCACGTGTACACATTTCGCTGGCACAAGGTAATCGGTGGAGAATAAGACCGGTAAGCCGTTTGGAAACGATACTTACCAAGTTAATTCCTCTGTGGTTTCCACAAGAGGGCTTATCATCTTGTAAATCGGCACGGTCACCGATTCACAACATCCCATGTAGATCTGCTCACTATCCCAATTAGTACGGAGGAGGTTTGGTAACTCCGAAACCAGAGCTTCGCCTCCATCCCTGAAAAATGATGGAGACAACCCATCCGGTCCAACGACTTTGTACCTTTTCAAGTACCCTATCTCTCGCCTAATCTCCATCTCTGATGACTGACATGCACCTGCATCGTTTCTCTGGCAGATATATTTGGAAGGTCCGAAGTTGAAGCGGACCAACTAAATTGTTTCCTAAAGTGCTCCGCCCAACGCTCCAGACGACGTCCCCGAGAGTGAATCAGTGAGCCGTCGGATTCCTTAATTAACTCACTTACACCAGGCTTCCGTGAACCGGTACCTCTAGTCAAACGGATAAAGTTGCGAGCATTGCCAATGGACGTAGCCTTTTCCATTTCCCTACGTTTCGGAATCCACCACTGCTCACGGTTATTTGTCAGGCTCCTAGTCAGTTGGCGTCTCAGGGATTTGCGCACTTAATCGAATGTGGCATCCGGAGAGATGGATCTGTGAGCATCCAGCAAAGCAGCTGATGTCGAAGATATCCATCGTTTGTGAGACCGACTTGAACCGAAGTTCTGGGTGGCATTTGAAGCGGCATACAAGGCTTCCTTGGTCTGTTGCCAGCGGCGTTCGACTCAGTCAACCGCACAGTTCTGTGGCGCTGCCTCTCACTGAAGGGTGTGCCAGAGAAGTTAATTTCTTTTCCTCACTGCTTGAGTGCGGACAGCCAAAGCCAAGTTCGTGCTTACGGCGATCTTTCCCCCGAGTTCACCACGGAAAGTGATATTCGTCAGGGTTGCCCTCTTTCACCTTTCCTCGTGTGAGGATAGCGGCGTCGATCTTTGCTCGGGCAGTAAACTGTCTGATTTGGAATATGCAGACGATATTGTTCTGAGCGAAAACCCAGGTAGGTTGCAAGCTCTTTTAGATAGCCCTAACAACAGTGTAACAATGTTTGGGATGCGTTTTGCACCAAGGTGTAGAATGCTGTGCAGGACTGGGTTAGCTCAACACCAAACCTTGTGTTGGCAGGGGAAACTCTAGCTGAGGTGGATAAATTTTGTTGCCTAGGCAGTTACATCTCACCAGGTGGACAGATATCGGATGAAGTGTCATCTCGTATGCAGAAGGTCGCGTTTGGTTTTTTTGCCAACCTCCGTCTTCTGTGGCGTCGGCGTAACATCCGACTGCCTGCTGCGGTGGTTAGGTCCGTTTTTTACGCGGTTCCGAAACATGGTCGTTTGTTGTAGACGATAGGTGAAGACTCGGTGTTCGAGCACCGATGTCTCCGTCGCACTGCCCGAGTGTGGTGGGAACACCGAATCAGTAATGCTGAGGTTCGGCGTAAGGAGTTGGGAACCAGAGGTCAGTCTCTGGATCAAGTACTGAATCTAAACAAGCAAAGGTGGTTGGGACGTGTTACACATGTCAGCCAATAGGCTTCCTGGGCGTAGGCTGTTCTCTGAGGCAGGTGGTGATTCGAAGGTAGGCTGAGGTGGTCAGTCCATGACATGACAAAAAGGTATGAAAACCTTGACCAGTGGACTCGACCGAGTAGGACGTGTTAGACTTTGAGGTTGGGGTCCACGTGATCCGCCTACTAAATGGTTGGAGACATCAAGTGATATGACTAGGTGTCGCGACCAGTAGCGTAGTTGCATTCGGACTCTTTCCTTGTCGTCTTGATTTCCGATTAATACTTTGACTTTTTGGATCTTCATTATGCTTGTTCTTTTCGCCCTTTGTTGGATGATGCCGGAAGGTAGCAACTGGAATCAGAGCACAAATGCGAGGTTAATGGTTGAATAAACTGAAATAAACTTGGAAGAGAAATGGGAAATCCTTTGACAAAGTTGCACTCCACCATCTGTCGTAGTCCGGCGCTTTGTGAGGTTCTAAGACTTGGATTTCCTTGTGGATCTCCGCCTCAGTAGGTGGGTCTGTCGAAAGAAACTATTTGATGACTACCGGTTTAGCTGTGTATAGAGCTGACATTGAGGGTCAGCGAAGCTGGCTGGAGGCGTTCCATCCGGCGTTTGAGACGCCGCTGTTGCTTGTGAGCGTGTCTAGAGTCAAGTATAGTGTCAACATCACATACAGACAGAGGCAACCACGAGATAAATGTAAATATTACTCTCGAACAAATTGGATTGCATATGAAGTATCTGAGGTGTTATGAACTCAATCGCCCACTTCAGAGTAGGAGGACGGCTGATGGGACCTCGTCCGGCGCTTCCAAGTATGCACCTCTGGTTTTTGCACAACCCAGCCGTTTCACACGAAGTGGGAGTCAATGGAGTGGTTCATTCGCCTCCCATGGAATACCTCGGGTACATGAAATAAAGGAAGAAACGAGCTTTATTTAGTAACCAACCACGTATGCGACATAACGGTGCTGTTAGACCTGAATAATGTGAGGTGGCGCTTGCTAATCGGAAGACCCACCAAATACTAGAGCCAAGGTCGCGAACGATCTACAGACTGCGATTTGAATCATGGTACCATTTTGTTCAGATGGGCGTCTAACGAAATCGCTTATGACGAGTAAAATTAAGCGTTGACGAAAAATGCATACACTGGAGCAGGTTCACACTTCAGTGGTGATCTGTCGTCGAACTCGTTATCACGCTATGCCTGCTCCATCCATATCTCACGGTTATCGGTTTTCCCCGGTATTTCAACACAGTCTGTTGTTCATTAGATGTGTTCGTTCCAGTGACTGACCTCCGGATTGAGAAGTTTAGCTTTTTGTCTGCTTTATCTTGTTTCTTAAGGACGTTTTTGGCTTTTCATAAAATCAACACCTGAAGTGTCTAGTGTTGCAATGTCTTGTCTACCAAATTTTAACATCAGATGGTTCATTCGCCAGTATGCAACAGTCTTTGCAACAACAAGTTATGCAGAACCCAGAACTGCTCCGAAATATGATGGAAAATCCTCTAGTTCAATCCTTGATGAGCAACCCTGAAGTTCTGCGAAGCCTTCTCCAAGCCAATCCTCAGATGCGTGAGCTCATGGAGGTTAGTCCACTGATTCGCGTGGCCAACAATTTTTCCCATTGGTTTGTAGTTTTGCGCCATCCGTGTGTGATTTTTCCCGTGCTACTACGTGAGTAGTCTGGTGCATTAAACAGCGGATTTTTTTAAACGGAATAGGTTCACGCTGGTTGTGTTCTGTTAATTATCATTATTATTATCGCTACCATTATTATTGCATGCTGACCCACTGCGCACGATTAGGGATAACCGACAGCCAGACTCAGACTTGAAGTGGATAACCACACAAGGTCCCAACATGTCAGGTGTGGTAACGAGCCGGATGACTGAAGATTACTGTCTACCACCGAAGTGATCGGTGATGGTGATGATTCGAATCTCTAACTTCCGAGGTGGGATTCAAACGCTCTTAACCGTTTGACCACTATCTGCCCTATCACAAGATCAATGGAACGCTATAATCAGGGGGTGATTGCTCACGTATTAACCAATACGTGTTCAGACTTCACTGACCCCTCTGGTATTACCAACTTCAATGTCACCCAGCTCCACCGAGCTATGTGATAACGACTCCATGGAATTCAGAATTAGGATTCAGTTTTTTAACTGGTTACCTATCCCAAGTATGAAGCGAAGTTTCTTACGCGCTAAATGTTTTTTCTTCTGGATGATTTCCCGGGGTAGAGTCATCATCACCATCATTGCACAGCAATAAACAGCAGCGCATGCCCCACTGATCACTGTCTTTCTCGCCATGTTGCACGTTGAAATAAGAAAGTATGAATATACAAGATAGATAGGGAGTGGACCTACACGAATGGGAAAAGAAAAGAATGCCCTAGTTGCCAACACACGGAATACAGTCTAACTGTACAAACGCACATCGATCAGTCATTCTGATTCGATAGAAAGTGACAACACGATCGCCACTGTTGGCGGTTCGCTGCCATATTCTTCAACGTCTCCAGCCGACTGGTAGACGGATCTTTCGGACCCCAACCACGATGACGTGAATCACCTACTTTTCCTAAGTTTGCTGTACATTTTCTCATTCCTCGCTGTCACGTCATCTGTTGACCACCACGGGGTTTTTCCACCCGGGGTAGATTCTGACTGGGGACATCAAGCTTATACAATCATTAGCGATGACAATTGATCTAACAGCGGCAATTCGCAGTACTAGACGGCCACTGGGTAAAGAACGGCCGATTATCGATATTTCTATGAAGCATTTTTAATTCTGAACATATCATTAATGCTGAGATCATGCGTTGTGTGTTAGCAACCGGACACCATTGTCCGTATCAAACGCTTGTCCATTATAGGGCACGATATTTGCGAAATGTCCCCAGTGAAATTCTCACACGCAAGAAGCAGTTAAAAGATGAGTCCAAGTGATCAGTCTATGACGACGTCGTAAGATATGTTCGGCTTTCAGGTTGTGGTCCACAAGAATTCCAGCCGTTTGTTTAGAAATCCCAGAAATATTGTGATAGGTTGCAGTCACTTGTGCGCTTGCCTTCCCGACTACTAGCTTGAGCGTGCATGCAGTGGAAGGGGTATATCCCATAGCTGCAAAGGTCCACTGCACCATTAGTTATAACCGCAACCAAACCTTGAAACTCGGAGTAAAAAACCACATGAAGTCTCAGTGGGGTCAGGTGTGGTAATGAGCTGGACAATAGTGGGTCAGTATCTATCACTAAAGTGACCGGTGGTGTGGGATTCGAACCTCTGATTTCCGAGGTAGTAAACAAACTTCGGTTATGCTTGCTTGCTGTGCTTTGGTTTATTTCATTTCGACTGGATGTTGCTGTGTGAGGAAACCAGTACGAGTACGTGCGAGGTTAACGGTTGGTCAGTTGATCATGTTCATGTTTCTGGTACGCATGCGGAGTCAAAGTGGTCACTAGATGTCTAAACTGAGGAAGGGATTTGTCCTAGGAAGCTTCTCTCTAAGCCGTCAACCAGAAATCCGATTCATGCGGTCACGAACTGAAACCAAGTGGTATCGTCCGTTAAAACAAGATGACCGGAACGTTGTTTGAGCGTCATCGGGTATCCACTGTATATGACGCACCTGCTGGTCCTAGATCCGTTGTCCATCAGAGACCTTGGATCTCGCAAGAGTCGCTGAGTATATTGGAGTAAATGCGTCAGCTCTCAAACTGTAAGGAGATGAATAAGATACGAAGAAATCTACAGAAGCAAATTATGAAAAGCCTCAAGAATGTTCGCGAAAATTGGTGGGTCAACGTAGCCGAAGAAATGGGAATAGCAGCTGGTTCAGGTAACAGACAAAGACTGTTCAAACTTATTTGCGACACTGGTGGACGGCGCATCCAGGTCATTGAAACGATTTGCGATAGGAATGGGAAACCCATCCATGACAAACAGCAAAGGCTTGACCGTTAGGCCGGATAGTTCAAGGAACAGTTTAGCTGGCCGCACGCTAGTGTAGTTACTTCTGTGTCAACAACTGCGACTCCTTGGGTGGTATCACTTGAGCCCCCATCGTAAGTAGAAATAGAGTCATGCATTCAATTACTGAAGCGAAGGAAAGCGGCCGGTTCTGACAAACTTCTAGTTCTTTTCGAACTGCGTGCAGATGCTTTGATAAAGTCACTTACCGTCTTGCTCCGTGACATCTAGAACGAGGAGCGTATTCCGTTAATATGGAGTGAGTCGTTGATTGTTCCCATCTTCAAGGGGGGAATACGCAATGACTGTAGTAACCGTCGTGGGATTAGCCCAATTCCGATAGTCACCAAGTTATTAGCCTCGCTTTTGCTGCACCGTCTTACACCGGCTCGCAAGAGGAACGCCCGCGACCAACAGGCCGGATTCCTCCCAAGTCGAGGATGCATCGACCAGATTTCTACTCTTCGTCAATTACTAGAGATGCATCACACACACCGCCGACCGACAACAATGGTTTTCTTAGATTTTGAAGGCGTCTTCGATTCAGTTGATCGAACAGCGCTTCACCGAATAGGTATGACCCAGAAAATCGTGAACCTACTGAGATCATTGTATTCTCATACTTCTGGCCGCGTAAGCGTTTACGGCGATCTATCAAATTGGTTCGGAACGAGTGGTGTTCGACAGGGATGCTCAATTTTTCCATTCTTATTTAACTTCGTCATGAACGGGAAAATGGAGAATGCCTTGGGAGATCTCCAACATGTGGGCATCGAAGTTAGGAATAGTGGAAAGCTATGTGACCTAGATTACGCGGAAGACCTTGTCTGCTTGTTCGAATCCACGGAACATACGCAACGTGCACTAGATAGAATTGGGAAAGCTGTAGCTCCATTCGGCATGCGCTTTGCACCTTCAAAGTGTAAAGTGATGTTACAAGACTGGACGCCAACGATTCCGATCTTGATGCTCGATGGAGAGAAACTAACAATTATTGACCGCTTGAGTTACCTCGAAAGCAGCGTGACGACGGATGGGAGCACAGTAGTAGAGGTGAACACGCGTGTGTCCAAGGCTCGTACGCTGGACTGAAGCAATTGTGCCGACGACTCGCTATTCACTGAAGTTGAAGGGTCGCGTGTATTGTGCTGTAGTACGTTCGGTTTTGTTGTATGGTTACAAGACTTCGGGTCTGCGTGCTAAAGATATTCGTCTTCTTGAGGTATTCGATCATCGATGTTTTTGTAGTATCGCTAGGATTGGGTAGAGTGACCGAGTAAGCAATGATGAGGCCAAAAAGCGAGTATTGGGCAATAATTCAGAGGACGTTTTGTCACAGCGAATCCAGGTTCGTTGGCTAGAACACGTGTTTCGTATGGCGTCGCCGTCTGGTACTTCGAATTGCCGCTGTTAGATCAATTGTCATCGCTAATGATTGTATAAGCTTGATGTCCCCAGTCAGAATCTACCCCGGGTGGAAAAACCCCGTGGTGGTCAACGGATGACGTGACAGCGAGGAATGAGAAAATGTACAGCAAACTTAGGAAAAGTAGGTGATTCACGTCATCGTGGTTGGGGTCCGAAAGATCCGTCTACCAGTCGGCTGGAGACGTTGAAGAATATGGCAGCGAACCGCCAACAGTGGCGATCGTGTTGTCACTTTCTATCGAATCAGAATGACTGATCGATGTGCGTTTGTACAGTTAGACTGTATTCCGTGTGTTGGCAACTAGGGCATTCTTTTCTTTTCCCATTCGTGTAGGTCCACTCCCTATCTATCTTGTATATTCATACTTTCTTATTTCAACGTGCAACATGGCGAGAAAGACAGTGATCAATGATGCTTGCCCTACTGTTTGCCGGTATACGTTGAAGGTGGATTTTCTAGGTGACTGTAGGTAAAGACATACTTTATGCGCTTCTAAAATACCTTTCCGCGTGCTTGAAGTAATACGGGAGATTGGATGAAGGACCTAATCTGCCCCGTCATAGTGCCTCTCGCTCGAATATGATAGAATACTTGTCAGGCGTTAAGCCCACGCAATTTCGGATGCCGCCTCTACCCATCAGCAATCGCTTACACAGTCTATTTTTAAACAACTTCATTCTCAGTTGACTACCAAGTTAGCGGTCACTCTTCTCAACCAGAGTATGCGCGTGGTAGCATGCAGTGAACGTTTATGGATCTGGTTCGTCACCTTTCCTTTTGCACTGGATCATCTAATTGGTCTAATTGTTTGGTCTTTGATTTCGCTTTTGCTCGTGGGAGTCTGGGAAATACGTTTAATGCATGTTATACCTGTAAATTTCATTTTGAATGGTGGGTGATTTTTCATGAAACTATTCATGCGTTAGCAACGTTCAACCCATCACCGACAACCAATGAAAATCAGCAATCATCGTAGTTGTTGCGACCAAGCTACTCGGGCTGGCCGAATGGTTTGCAATGCGTCAACAGTCCATGGTATTGTGCCCACTCGTCGCTGGCTCAGCACGGTAATAACCTGTAAATCGTGTCCATCGACTTCTGCAAAAAATGCCTAGATAAAACGAATATTTTATGAAAGACTCGCAATACTTAACTACTGGATCAGTGGATAAGCCTTACTGGTGATTCTTAACGAGAATGAAACGGATGTACTATGCTACTGTGGTTTGCATTGTTGAGTTGAGTGTTGATTTTACATAAAATATTTGTTTCCTTGCACATCTCACCTTTTACGTGTTGTCTTTGTTCACATTTCAGCGCAACCCCGAATTCAGTCAAACACTGAACAATCCAACTTTGTTACGGGAGTTGGTTGAAGTTGCGCGTGATCCTGTAATGATGCAGGAGATGATTCGCAACTATGACCGCGCTCTGTCAAACTTGGAATCGGTTCCTGGTGGCATGAATCATCTTCAACGAATCTTTCGGGATATTCATGAGCCATTGATGGATGCTGCCGCTAGTATGGGACCCGGTGGATCTAATAATCAGTCATCTACGAATCCATTCGCTGACTTGGCTGGTATGTTGCCACCTGATTGGCCTGCCATTGTATGTGCTTAATACCACATAAAGGATTTCTAATGAGCGTATGTAGTTTGTCCTGCTGTAGTGACATTCGTTGCATTGTTGTCCACGTATCATCGTAATCTTTATCAGCTGTTATAGTCTAAATTTAGTAAGACCATGCATTTTGCGTTTAGGTGGTGTTCGGCGAGCAGCTCCCACGAATGAACCTATGCCGAATCCCTGGGCTCCCAATTCCAGCTCTTCATCTACCACATCGACCAATCCAAATACCAACACCAGTACGTCATCGAATGGACAAAACAACAATTTGATGCAGAATATGCTGGACCAGCTGTCTGCGCGACCGGAATTAGTGTCTAATGCATTCCAGGTGAGCTGAGGCGTTGATTTCGCTGAAGGAAGTTGCGACGTACGCATACTATCCAGGAACGCTAGCATTTTACGGTCATTTTCTTGCCAAATCAACCCTGCATCGGAATTGATCACATTTCAGTTTCGCAATTCCAGATCGCTACCTCATAATTTTTTTGCATAATAATCATCGTCTCATCAGGTTCCGTATGTGCAGGCAATGCTGGAAGCAATGAGTGCGGATCCGTCGGTGATGGAGAATCTGATAATGAGTAATCCAATGATTGCTAGCGTTGACCCCAGCGTCCGTGAACAAATGCGCCAGATGCTTCCACAGTTAACAACACAGCTGAACCAACCAGCATTTATGGATATGCTGCGGAATCCCCGAGCACTCCAAGTAAGTTGCCTTTATTTAAAGAAAAAATCAGGTGGTACTTACCGGTCTTTCCTCTCGGTGAAAATCGACCTGAATTTGGAAAATTAGTCATTCAGCATTCTTGTAGAAGGGTGACCTCGAACTTAGATTTTTCGATTGGTACTATCATCATTTAATGGAGTTCGTATTCTAACTTATTAATATTTATCTCAATGCCTTCGTATTCGATAGCACAACTTTCATCACCGAATGACGCGTACATTTTTCATTATGGGAATTGCCGCGTATATTATGGACTCCAATTCAGTTCGTTCATGCATGAGCTTTGCACATCTGTCTTCTGGTTTTGAACTCCTGAGTTGTTGTTTGACCAATAATGATCATTAAGCTGGTGTACTGGTCCGTCAGTCAGTGATTATGTGGGGTGTTGATTCTTGTACCCAGTTGTTGCACAATATATTAGTTTCACTGGTGTGGACAGCAAGCCTTTTAATCGACTGGCGTTGAAACTAACCACCGCTTGACAGGATTCATATCTCATTCTACCGATTTGCTCTTTTTCGCTCATAGTTCCATTGTCTTCACCCCGATACTAGACAGGCCCACAAACTCAGTTTTTCTTGAGGCTAAGGCGACTTTCGACTCAGTAGACCGCATAGTTCTCTTCAGTGCTGCTCCTTGTTGAAGGGTATACCAGAAAAATTCCTTTCCATCATAAATTTCCTGTACGCTAACAGCCGTAAGCGATATCTGGTGTACGGTAATCTTTCACCCAAGTTTACCACGACAAGTAAATGCGTCAGGGTTTCCCTCTCTCTATAGCTGTAATCTCACTTGAATCGAATAGAGCGTGCATGGACGGGTAGTCGGTTTTTAGAATCATACGGTGATTCTTCCAAAGTTAATCCATCGGTTAACACGGCTAACTTTAAAAACGAGGATACGGTCTCAAGTATGGATTTTCAATGTGTAGTATAGCATTGTATCTGGATGACAGATGAGATTACAGCTGTGAACCAACTGTGGAGTGCCCAAGTATAAGGATTATTGGGCGAAGAGTACCGGCTACGCATACCTGATTAGCAGCAATAACCGCAAAGCCGGTCATGCTTCCGGGGAAATTTTGTCCTGTCATCCAGATACAATGCTGTACTTTCCCTCTCTCTCCTTCGCCTTTTTACTTCGTGGAAGATATGGTCTTAGAGACCGCCCTTCTGTCAGGTGAGTATAATAGTGTTGAGCTTTAACTGGGTGGGAAGTTATCAAACCTTGAATGTAGATTACAAAAGCTGCGCTAAACACAGCTGTCCTCTCGAACGCCAACTGACCCCTCGAGCCTTAGAGCACATAACGACTGTTACCAGGTTTCCGGTCAAATAGGACAGCTTCACCATTGTCAGTCAAGACTAATCCTACGCCACTTTGACCCACAGCTCTAGCCGCTTCGTCTCCTGAAGTGCACAGATAATAACTCAGTGAGATACCAGGAGCAATTAATTGGATCATTGCTCGAGTCCTAGATGCGCGTCTCACTGAGGCAGCAGACATCAATCTTCAGAGGATTTATTGTGAGGGCTAGACACGCCTGCTGACCGGTCTGCATGTGTACGCACGTTAAACGAGCCGAAGTTCGAAAACTGACGAGGCTTGAGAAATTATAAGTTGGGAGATAGGCGATTATTCACGACGCTATTTGAGAATGAACCTTTACGAGTATCGGGCGTGTTATCAGTGGGAACATCACGGGTGGGTAGAGAGAGCAAAGAGGTGGTCGGGGACAAAAGACAAAGGTTGAATAAAAGAGAGGGAACTCTGAGCAGTAGCCCCCGCCTTAGCCACTCGATGCACTAGACAGAACAGTCCTCATCATCCTGAGTGAGGGCCGATGCAGTATGGAATTCTTTGTATTCCCGCATATTTTATAAGATGTTGGACGGGTAATTCTGGGGATTCCAGCCGGTGAGTAGTTATACTTCTCGCTCTCTTGATACTCTTTTTTATAACTTTCGATCGAGGCTACTGATGAGAGATAACAACCCAAGCCACCGAACCTTGTGCATGGTAGTTTGATCCGGAATGAACTGTTTACGCTCCCCGTGTGTGATTGTTTTGGCGTTGGTTTGTTAGGAAAAACAGGCTGCATGTTCAGCAAAAAGCTGTTCGACTTATCAGTGGTCTCTTCGAAACTCCAATCTGCGGACACTTGCCCATCGCCGAAATTTGCCTCACTATCTTATTTCTGCCGTCAATGTTTTTAAAAAAATAAAAACTCGCAAATCCCCTTCCCTTTCCCATGAAATTTCTATTTATGCGACTGTCTCCTAAGAAGGGATAAGTCGGTTTCATAGATATCGCAGATCACGCCCGACGGCGAATGCAGTCAAAGGCGAGATCAACTGTACTGTAGCGGCAAAACCCGTGAAGAGTCTTAGGAATAGTGGTGCTACAGTGGCGTCCTCAGCGTCACTCGGCTTTTTGTTCAAGTTTGCACCTCTAGCCCGTGCACAACCAAGTGCTAACCCGTCGGGCAACAGGAGGTTCGAGTGTTTGGAGCCAGTGGCCGATCGAGTGGTTTATACGCCTTTTGGATGGTAGTCTGCCAATCCGGGACATTCATCGTATCCATTGTGCACGGTCGCCGGTTGTTCTAGTGAGCTTCGTGTAGACTGCGCAAGAAGGGAGTTCTTACAACTCCGCAAATCAATGTGGTCTCGCAGCGAAATGAGCCTCCACACGAAGCTGCGCATCTATCGCGCTGCCGTCCGCCCAGTTCTTACGTACGCTTGTGAAACTTGGCCGACGACAGGGAAAGGCTGGAAAGCTTCGACCACTGGTGCCTCCGCTCCATGACCAAAATCAAGTGGTATGGTCGCGTCACAGACTTCGCTGTGCGTCAACACTGCGAATACAGAACGACTTTCTTCCTTTCTTCGACGGCGTCGCCTACAGTGGTTTGGTCATGTCCTACGACGAACCGCAACGGAACTTACGAGGAGGAGCCTAATACCATCACCTTGCTTGGATTAGAAATGTCGCCTTGGTGGCCAACTAAAGACATGGGTTAGCACATCAACGTAGACATGAATTGCCTGGATCTCCAGCCGGTCTTCGGAGTATGTGACCGCCGCAGCAACTGGATTTTTCGGTGTGGTGACCTTGCCACAGACCGGAAGGCGTGGACAGCTACTATCAGAGACATCCAAGAAGTCAACTTGTCCTCTTGCAGATGGTCGCATAAAAGTAGAGTAAGTATAGGTCTACATTTTGACACTGTAAAGGAACGGTGTATCTGAAAAGTCTGTCGGTCCTCAATAAGTTGTATCGTCATACTTCAGGTTAAGTAAAGGCTTATGATCAGCTTTCGCCACCCTTTGCCGTCTCCAGTAGAGTACGACGTTATCCCCGTTTCTTTTTAACTTTGCCGTGGAAGATGTTCTACAAAACGCTCTGTCTGTTGTTCAAACGGTAGGGTTAAACTCCTGCCAAAGAACATTTTCTGGCTAAAAGTCCGCCGATGATATAGCCTTACTGAGCTGCTGTGCACAGGATATTCAACACGCACTGGACCGCTTGGCGAATAAGGTGTCCCGATATGGTATGTGCTTTGTGCCTTCAAAATGCAATGTACTTCTTTAAGACTGACAGAAGCCTGTGCCTGCACTCACTATTAGAGGTGATCAGTTAAAGATAGTCAGAAGCTTTAAGTACCTGGGGATCTTGATCACAACTGTTGGTGGTGTTGTTAGGGAGATGACACCAGTAATTGGGAGAGCCAAAGCAGCTTTCGCGAACCTGCGCCATCTCTGGCGCGGCCGTAACATCCGGCCTTCTATCAATAAAAGGGAGTATAGTATCACAGTTCGTTGTGCTCTTTACTGTTGCGAGACCTAGACCCTCCGCGTTGAGGATGTTCGGCGGATTTCTGTATTCTACTAATGGTGTCCGAAGCATTGCGGGTGTGGTGGGAACATTTGGTGAGCAATGGCGAGGTTCGTCATCGTGTGTTCGTTGTTGGTCGTTGCTCTCTGCCAGATAATCGCTCTGTACCGCCTCCGATTGCTCGGGCATGTTTTGCGTATACCTGCCCGTCGTTTACCCTTGCTCTTATTGCACGTGATGCGCGAGACCGGAAGAAACAGCGTGGCTTTCAGGCTATGACTTGACGCTGGGGCACGAAAAAGCTACCTTCCACTTAGACCTCGGTTTGGTACTTTCTGCTTTCCTGGTTGAGGCCCAAAAGATGATAGCTATTGGTTCGAGACGCTGAGGGATATGGCTCGGAATCGAATCCAGTAACCCTAATGCTGTATGACCTGTCTGTTGACTTCCCGTTCCTCATGAACAATTGAAAAATGAAAAATCACAGAATATGTACGGTGGAAATACTGATAAAAATTGCTTTTACTTTATGTCGACTCTTGACCCCCTGAAACTTGTGATATTTTTCTGTTGTTTCCATGGTACCATGTCAAGTCGGTTTTATATAATATATATATATATATATATATATATATATATATATATATATATATATATATATTCATTAGAGTCTAATTTGAATCGTCTGGAGTGTGAATGGGTACTCTTCATTGAAGAGCCCAGACACGAATAACTGTGAGAAATCACAGTTGTGATTCACTTGTGGGCTCTTCAATGAAGAGTATCCATTCACACTCCAGACGATTCAGTTTAGATTCTAGTGAACATATAACACCGGAGTGTACAAGTATGAAGACGAGTGGGCAGAGGAGTACCGGGTACGCACACCCGATGAGCGGCAACAACCGCGAAAGCGGTCGTGTGATTCCGGGGAAATTTTGTCCACACGTTAACACACTACTTACTATCAATATATATATATATATATATATATATATATATATATATATATATATATATATATATATATATATGCATGCTCTAGGTGCATGTTCGCCATTCGGTAGAAGTGCACATGACCCATGTGACCCTGGTTTTTGAATAATTTTCCTTTTTGGCCGTTAGATCTATCAGTGAATCTTGTCCAGCCCTTCAGGAGCAGCTGTCTTCGCATGCTGAACACCGCCCCACCGACGTTCTTGGGCCTCCACTACCGTCCAACCTGGTTTGGCCCGCTTGTCGAGCAGTTTACTAGGGTGTGGCCGCTGATATGAGCTTCAGTTTTTTGAAGCCACAGGTGAGAGTTGAGTATCCAATGAATAGCAAGGAGATGAAAGATTCCTGACCGAGCACGACAGACTGCCGACTCAGAGGTGCTACTTTCAGTCATCCCATACACCCATGACTTGCTTTGATCTCATGTGCAAGTGGTCAGTCATCCGTACCAGGTCTCTAACCTCATAATAAACTTCATTATTTCAGTCTTTATTCTCCGCACAGCAAGGCTTTGGGACGCGCTCCCTCTTTCCGTATTTCCAACCACCTACAGTCTTTCTGTTGTCGAAGCCAGGGTCAACGAACTGCATCTTGAATATTCCCGACGCAGCCCTCTCACAGTATGTATTTCAACTTTGGGGTTTACCCCATTCACTGAATCAATGAAAAAAATGTTGGGCACAGATCAATCACTACACTCAACTGGGTTTCTTTTTTCACCTCAGCCGCGCATTCAATAGATCAGACGAAGTTCTGCCCAGGTAATTTACCAGTGGTGACCGAGTAGTATTAATGAAAATAACGAAAGACAAGTTTAAAAGATTTACACAGAGAGATAACAAAAATGCTGTTCCCGTTTTACTGTTTAATTACCCGATATTATTATGCTGTATTTCTTTCATTTTTGTTTTTTCGTTGGCACTGCTTAATTCTAGGCCGGCGTGATATTTATTCTGGTCAATAATCGAGGTCGTCGGTTCCGCCACTGCTGTGTAGTTTTCCCTAGAACTTCCAAGTTCGGGATTATTCCCCTGTTCCATCCCTATATTATGACGCCGTGCGAACAGCGGCGCTCTGTTTGTGACTTGTGATCTGCAGTCAATGATGTGCGAAGTCTCTTTTTGTTTGCAGGCCATGATGCAGATCCAGCAAGGATTACGTACCTTGCAACAAGAGGCCCCTGGTGTTCTTACTGGTATGAGTATGTCAGCTCCACCATTTGGCCCAGGAGCCGCAACAACAACCACGGCTACAACAACAGCAACCACAGGTGCTGGCACTCAATCTACAGGCGCTTCTGCACCTACGACCTCGCCCAGCAGTGAAACCACCACAACGGCAACGACAGCAAATGACTCAAGTACACATGCACCAACAACGACTCCCAGTCGAAATGAATTGGCCACTTTAGTGGCAAGCATGTTGAATGTCATGTCCAGTACTAATCCACCCGGCTCTACAATACCCAATTTAGGCGATGTTCTCGGTTCTTCCCAAACAAATCCGGTAACCGCGGTGAGTTTCGGTTCAAATACAGTTTGAGAACCTCAGTGTAATCTCTTTTTTGAGCAAACTAATGTGATTAATCCCATTTGTTACCCTTCTCATCTCAGGCTCCACCCGAAAGTCGATATGCTTCACAGCTGGAGGTGCTTGCCAGTATGGGCTTCATAAATCGTGAGGCCAATTTACAGGGTAAGGATTTATCACCAGAGTTTTTCGAAACGCCATATACATATCAGACTGAGGGACAGTAAATTATAGTTTCTTATTCCTCTGGTTAGCAGAATTAAAGTGTGGAACCCGCTTAGTTCCTAATTTTTTTTTAAACTTCCGCCTTCCCCACTAGTGTATCCCAATAATTTCTGTACTTAATCTTCGCTGTGCCGCTCTTCGTTTTGTCTCTCATATTTCTGGATGCAGTAATTTGTATTAATACCGTATAAAGAGTACACAGCCGCTTACTGGTAACAGTTAGAAAAAATAAATTCTGACTTCAGGACTTGGCCAGATGGTTGAGGTTTGGATTGCAAAATGTGCATACTCATTTGTCAGAAACTGACATCGTCCGGTGTTGCGATCGGTATTGTGACTGCATTCAGATTATTCCTTCGATCACAATTTTTTTTGTACTTATATTCACATTATTTTTACCTTGATGGTACCGGGAATCAAAGGAGAGGACTAAACTACGAGATTACCCTACAGTGGGTGGTATGTAGTAATCGAATTTGAAGCATGAATCTAAACAAAGTCTGAAGCAGAGCCGGATTTCACTCTATAGTTCGTGTACGCAAACCATGCTGATTCCATCACTGGAAGGTTCGATGGACTAACCATTTGTTGGCCGCAATCGGTGTTGTGATTGCGTTCACTTTGATGGATGATCTGTGAGGGTCCTAATTTCGCTGTGAGATGCCCACGACTATCAGTCTGGTTTCATTGTTCCCCATAATTCTCTGGGAATAACCATGTCTTTATCCTTCGGCTTACAACATTTTTTTCCAGCCCTTATTGCTACTTTTGGCGACGTAAATGCCGCAATCGACCGTCTCTTGCAATCGCAGCAGCGATGAAACTGCCCAGTCTGTGTTGCACCGAATTCACACCGTTCCTATGTCCCCTCGACATCCAGCTACGCCGTCCGTGTGAACCGGGGATCGAAGCCGTTGGAGTATTCATGTCCACCGTCCCTGAAACTTGTCCATCTATCGCGTTCCCTGAAATGCACACGAAAAATAGCCTCACTGTCGGTGTAATTTCAGTTCATGTTTTTCCAGTCTTCTTTCGCCTTCCCCATGGACTGATTACCACTCAATAGTCAACGTTACCTAACCCGAGGTACATCATAATTCTTCCTTGCGCTGACCCTCGTTCCTGATTGTCAAAATCTCATTCTACTCCGAGTACACACGTGTATGTGGTCTTGAGCACGTCATTGATTTGTTCCTTTCCTTTTTACTTGACCTAAGTCGATGGTCTCATACACCCACTCACGAGCGTCTAACCATCCCCATCCAAATCGCCCTTCTGTCCTTTATGGTTCTCATTCCCACATCCTACAAATGTTTGTTGGATGTTCTTTGTTACAGCGCTACACATCACTTCTCGTTTACCTGCGTTCTGCAACTGCTGCTCATGTAGTTTTCCAAATAGCTATTGTTGGTGAAAATGTCACTGAGTAATCAGGATTAATTATCCGAATTTGCGTGCGGATTTCGAACCTCAAGCCTGATTAACGTAACAGTTGGTTGCCACATTCATCCGAATCGGTATTTATGGGACAACTTCGTACTGTTGGCCTAATAAGATGTCTTGTTGATGCCACTAGTGTTTCACCGACGTATGCGTTCGTAAAATGCAACGAGATACGAGTTTCTCCACGCAACAGGTTCTGCTAACACTGTTCTCAGTTGAGTCAGTATGATTCAGTTGAAATATCGGCTAACAAGAATGCCTGGTCAAATTGTGTACTGTATGTAGCCATGCGTGTGATTAGTTGTCACTGCGATCCCCAACCCATTTGTTGCAGAATTTAGACCTGCAAGCCGTCGATTGGTAGAATGTAGCCTATTTCACCAGTCTCACCTGTGTACGAGACCACTAATTCCCTAACCGAGTAATTCATTACCTACATCGTGCGCCGGCAAGGCTATCTGAAATAGTTAGAGGAAAGTAAATCAGTCTAGGTTTTGCTTTGCTTGTTGTGGGACGTTTATGGTGGTCACATTTCCATGTCGCTATATAGCTGTACTCTTTGAGTAGAAGTGCTTATAGTGACTACTCGTCGTTCTGTTTTATCGGTTATTCCGACAAGCAACTAGTTGTAACTTCCAAATCTGGATATCGAGTGTCACCGTTAGTGTATGAACTTCGAACAACATGTGGTCTGTGTCGGTGTGGACCCGACTACCACGCTCACGTTGTTGCCCCTCGCTGGATTGAGTTGGCGTGACTAATCAATAAGTAAAATCGCAAGTGGTTGACATCATAACGTCAAGTAAACAAACCAACGATACCGTTGTCGTTTTTGCCGTGATCTTTCATAAGATCACGTTGATACCTACCAAGGGGCCTCACAAAAAGCAACAGTCTATACTCTCAAACGCGTTCAAATGTAAAGTAGAGTTCGCAACAGTTTCCACAGTGTAGTTGGTCAGGTCTATTCTTCAAGTTGTCCTGGGATGTGCGAACGCCATCATCATTATCATCGTACAACGGTGAACAGTAGGACAAGCCCCACTGATCACTCTCTAATGTCCCCAGTGAAATTCTCACACGCAAGAAGCAGTTAAAAGATGAGTCCAAGTGATCAGTCTATGACGACGTCGTAAGATATGTTCGGCTTTCAGGTTGTGGTCCACAAGAATTCCAGCCGTTTGTTTAGAAATCCCAGAAATATTGTGATAGGTTGCAGTCACTTGTGCGCTTGCCTTCCCGACTACTAGCTTGAGCGTGCATGCAGTGGAAGGGGTATATCCCATAGCTGCAAAGGTCCACTGCACCATTAGTTATAACCGCAACCAAACCTTGAAACTCGGAGTAAAAAACCACATGAAGTCTCAGTGGGGTCAGGTGTGGTAATGAGCTGGACAATAGTGGGTCAGTATCTATCACTAAAGTGACCGGTGGTGTGGGATTCGAACCTCTGATTTCCGAGGTAGTAAACAAACTTCGGTTATGCTTGCTTGCTGTGCTTTGGTTTATTTCATTTCGACTGGATGTTGCTGTGTGAGGAAACCAGTACGAGTACGTGCGAGGTTAACGGTTGGTCAGGTAATCGTGTTCATGTTTGTGGTGGAGTGGACCTACACGAGTGGGGAAAAAAGGATGCCCTAGATGCCAACACACGGAATATACAGTCTAGCTGTACAAACGCATATCGATCAGTCATTCTGATTCGATAGAAAGTGACAACACGATCGCCACTGTTGGCGGTTCGCTGCCATATTCTTCAACGTCTCCAGCCGACTGGTAGACGGATCTTTCGGACCCCAACCACGATGACGTGAATCACCTACTTTTCCTAAGTTTGCTGTACATTTTCTCATTCCTCGCTGTCACGTCATCTGTTGACCACCACGGGGTTTTTCCACCCGGGGTAGATTCTGACTGGGGACATCAAGCTTATACAATCATTAGCGATGACAATTGATCTAACAGCGGCAATTCGAAGTACCAGACGGCGACGCCATACGAAACACGTGTTCTAGCCAACGAACCTGGATTCGCTGTGACAAAACGTCCTCTGAATTATTGCCCAATACTCGCTTTTTGGCCTCATCATTGCTTACTCGGTCATTCTACCCAATCCTAGCGATACTACAAAAACATCGATGATCGAATACCTCAAGAAGACGAATATCTTTAGCACGCAGACCCGAAGTCTTGTAACCATACAACAAAACCGAACGTACTACAGCACAATACATGCGACCCTTCAACTTCAGTGAATAGCGAGTCGTCGGCACAATTGCTTCAGTCCAGCGTACGAGCCTTGGACACACGCGTGTTCACCTCTACTACTGTGCTCCCATCCGTCGTCACGCTGCTTTCGAGGTAACTCAAGCGGTCAATAATTGTTAGTTTCTCTCCATCGAGCATCAAGATCGGAATCGTTGGCGTCCAGTCTTGTAACATCACTTTACACTTTGAAGGTGCAAAGCACATGCCGAATGGAGCTACAGCTTTCCCAATTCTATCTAGTGCACGTTGCGTATGTTCCGTGGATTCGAACAAGCAGACAAGGTCTTCCGCGTAATCTAGGTCACATAGCTTTCCACTATTCCTAACTTCGATGCCCACATGTTGGAGATCTCCCAAGGCATTCTCCATTTTCCCGTTCATGACGAAGTTAAATAAGAATGGAAAAATTGAGCATCCCTGTCGAACACCACTCGTTCCGAACCAATTTGATAGATCGCCGTAAACGCTTACGCGGCCAGAAGTATGAGAATACAATGATCTCAGTAGGTTCACGATTTTCTGGGTCATACCTATTCGGTGAAGCGCTGTTCGATCAACTGAATCGAAGACGCCTTCAAAATCTAAGAAAACTATTGTTGTCGGTCGGCCCCTGAGGCTTTTTGATGAAAGCTTACCGTCCAGTCAGATCTTCACGCGGAGTCGAAAGGGGATTATCTTTCGAGACGACTCGAAAGTGCGATGAAAGTCATTGCGAGGTCGAAGGTATTCTTCGTAGTGGCCTTATCATTTGTGCCCGTCATTTTACTGTTGCAGTTCAATGCAGCTGCCTTTGATTAATAATCACAACATTCCAAATATATATTAAGTTCGGTTATTTTGGGTGCTTAGGTATGATAGTTGAAGCTACTATTTTTCATATTGTTTCGGGATTTTGTCGGAGTTATATTTGTAACCCCACCCAAATGGCTGCTTGTGGTGTCCTCCTAATTGGTCTGACGACCGGCGTATCAATCACCCCTATGCGTCCCGCGTAGGCGGCACCCCGCACTCATCGTCAGTACGTTGCGCAATAATGTGCGACTAAGAATATGCACGTAGAATCGAACCCTGTCCTGACCAGAGCTAAGAGCTTAGTAGCTATCCCGTGATCGAGAGGTCACCAATAACGAAGCCGGTGGACAGGAAGACCGATCAGTCGGCCTTTGCTTCCCGAAGTAAGCGAAATTGCCGAGGCAGGTGAAGATACATTAGGGTCACAGACTGACTTCTAGGGTGACAATGGGGAACGAGAAATGTGGTGCTGTCACAGTGGTGCAAATGTGTTCGAATTCCATTCAGTCTTCATCGTAGCCGCGTGGTGATGAAAACTGGCCACGCTATGATAGGTCTTTTTCGGCTCGGTCCTAATTGGTAGCCAGGAAACACCGAACTTCATAATCGGTAAACAGGTGCATCAGTTATGAGCGTGGTTTTTTGTTCATCGCCTTACTGCAGCTCGTTCGAACGAGTCAATCGGTGGTCGCAGTATGACTTCACCTGCTTTGCCCACTTGGAACGCGAAAGCCTACTGGGAGCCATGCGTCCGTTTACCGGGCTTGTTATTCGCCGTCTCTCGACCACCCGGTTCGGTCACGGGATGGTTACTGAGGCTCTTAGCTCCGATCAGGTCAAAAGTGGGTCTAAGTGCGATGCGCAGACGACGATTGCACGGCGCGGCCACCTACACGAAATACGTAATGGTGATTGATGCACTGGTCTTCAGACCAATCAGGACATTTGAAACAGCGAATGGGGAAACATTTCTGAATGCTTTTTGTTTAATCTAGAAACAATGCGAAAAATAGTACAGTTGCTTACCACTTGCTAACTACGGTGCTAGCCGCCACATGGTGTCTCCTAGTTATTTACATCCGGCATTGCTTCATAATTTAATAGGTAAAGTTATTCTGAAAGTTTGATACTGAAAACCACGGGATTTGCTATTTTTCCGATCCCGTAACGTACGGGACCGCCGCGGTTTTTAGCGGACCGAAAACATTCTTTTTACTTATTGTAGTGGCTGATTATTGACCTTAGACTTTTCGCATGCCCATTGGGCGGTGTGAGGGTGGGGACTGGCAGCCAAGTCTCTCTAATATTCAGCCCGTCAGTGCCTGTTCAAGATCCAGGTGAAGTTTCGAGCTTTGTGGATCACGCATGATAGGACACTAGGTCAAACGGTAGAGGATTCCCATCAAGCGGTGGCTAGTCATACCACCAGTCGAAATAGACGCTAGCCGATGCCAGTTTGAGCCAACTAGCTAGTGGCGTAACCGATGATGGCAATGATTATTGCATCCTATGTGAACTGTCTGTTTTCTGCTAATGCAGTGATACGAAGTCAAAAACTTATTAGAGCTAGTGGGACGAAACAGAACAGGCGGAACTTTTATTTAGAGCTGAGTATGGTGATAATTCTAACATCAATGTGCTGCCGTTCATCAACCGACTTGGAAAAGACTGAAAAGTGCCTGGTGAGTATTTCGTGACCAGACTTGGCCTATCTTGAATGCAAATGGTAATCTGCTGTGCATCGGAGATAACAAACGGGGTTTGGCACTCGTCCGAATCTCAGTCGTATCACTGATGTTTATCGGCTCGTCTTCATCGATGATAACTATTACTGGATTTCACCAGTTTTGTTTTCTGCTAACAGTTGCAATACGGAATTCCCGTTCTAACATGGAAGTAGCCCCATCGCTCACACTGTCCGCTTACTCGTAGACGGCGACCAGGTAATTACCGGTCTTTTTATTTATCTTCGCCAATAGTTTAAACGTATGCGATGCACCATTTCGCTTCCGTGGTTTTCTGTTCATATTCCACTTGGCCCTTACACTTCTTGTTTTGATTCCATTAAAAATAACGAACTCGCTGAAAATTCGTCCTACATCGGTTCGTAAAGTCGTTTATTGACTCGACCACCGTCGCATTCGCATGTTTTTTTTGTTGATCCACACAGCAGTTTCAATATAAAGAGTCGAAGTTCAGCCGCTTGAACGTTCGCACCAAAACTGTCCAATTAGGATGCATCTTTATAACCATCTTGTGGTTCCGTATGTGGTGATATAATCCATTTGTACTTATTTCTATCCGACAGAATTGTTTACCCGCAAAGGGATTTGTTTTGACCAAGTACCTGATGTCCCAGTGTAATAGAGGCTTTGTTGTTTCGACTGATCATGAAATGGCTGTTGGGTAAGTAAGCTGTGATTGGTAGTATTTTCAGTGATTCAGAGTTTTTTCTCAACATATGTCACTCCACCACCACTTGCATCCCGGTGCGCAATTCCAAAATCGCCACCAAATTGCAACTGCACTTCAATTATCTACTCACAAGTAGCCTAGTAAGTAATGGTGGACACGAGAGGTTTATACCTGGTTCTATGCCACTACTTCGGCTGTGGACTGGCCCGGATTTTAACATGTGCTCACTGAGCAGAAGAAAATGCGTTTTTATGGGTTGTCGATCAGTAGGCTCTCATTTGTTCAAGTTGGATTAGTATAGAAATTTATTCTCGTAGAACTAATTACAGAAGAGCAAGTTCAGGAGTAGCAGTGGCATTTCGGAACATCCTCACGGAGAGGGTAGGCAGAATTATCCAGACTTTTAAACACAAATTTTTCACAGGCACCAATATGCAATATATACCCTGTTGGACAATTAGAAAAAAATGGTGACAGTTTGATGCAGCACTTTAAAATCCTTCTTTAGTGCTAGGAAAATTACGGGAGAGCAAATGAGCAGGATTGGTAGAAAGCATTTGGAAACAAAGGAAGATATGAGTGGTGACCCAACTCGAAATTGTCTGAGCTTTCGAGTCTGAAAAGAAATGCGCCACCTTTGCTCAAGCAGCTGGCAGCATGAGGCAACCAGTGAAGATCAGCATTTCATGTCACTTCTAGGTACGTTATAGATTCAGCTCCATGTAATTGAATGGTGCAAAAAGTAAGAGGATAATTCAGGAAAACTGAGTGAGATAGGGAGAAGATACATTCAGAATGCTGTCTTCAGGAAAAAGCTCCATGTTTTGAAAATTAGTGAATAGGTTATTAAAATCTTTCTCTCAGTTTGATACAACATGACATATAGCTACATCATCAGCCAACCTAATTACAAATCCAGGGGAACTAGAGGGGAGTTTGCTGACATAAGTGAGGAAAAGAAAGGGCAAGATAAAAGCATTTTGAAAAACGCCAAAGTTATCTATTAGAAGTTCGGACATCTTTTCCTCAAATCTAGTTTTTGTATACCCCAGAAATAAACAGTTAGCCATGCGAATAATCCAGGTGAGTAATCAAACATGCAAAGCTTATATCATTAATAAATACTTCTAACTTCATTTTTATTTAGTATACAACAAAGTACTGCAGTTCAGGATGGGAGCCACAGCCGATGAAAGGCTGCAAATGGGGGAGGTGCCCGCGGTAGCGGGAACGAACCTGCGTTGTTATTGTCCAAAGTCCACGATGATAATCCTTTGGCTACCAACGGTCACAGATTCTGTAGTAATGATGATCTTTGCGATAAAATCAAAGGTAAAAGAATAGTTAAGAAATTTCGTAGAACTTGAACCTACTCAGACTACTGCGTGTGCTAAAATGGCTCGTACCCGGAACTATGCACACCGGGAACTGAAAAGGCAAGGATAGTGAGTATCATGTATTCTTTCAGTTATATTTACGGTACATGCGTTTATATATGAAGCAAGGCATGGCATACTGCGCGGTACAGTTTTGAAGCGATCTGGCTGTATCAGGTACGCCTGAATACCAGGTTCTGGTGACGTCTGATTCGTTGAATCCTGGTTTTAAAACTAGCGCACAGCAGCGCGCACAGAAGAGCTCAAATCACCAAGATTATGTACGATTGACAGGTAGAACGAACTGGATGGGGACCAGCGTCGAACGTACTCGTGTGAGGTTTATGAGTAAATTGGGAATTGTCTGGTTAGGAGGTTGAGTATGACACATCCAGTGAGTTTCAGAAATGTTGAAGTTAATGGAAACGTTGTGGAGAGTAGTAACTATTGTTCCCTCGAGTTTTGGGACGTAGGTTGTGGCTTTCCAATAATTTGGAATGGAGCATGAATTTAGGCAGTTACGGTTGGAACATGGGAAAGCATGGGGGCAAAGCGTTCGGTAGGTGTAACTTTGACAGTGTTAAGGAGTTCGGAGAACCCTTACTTTTGTGTGGTTTTCACGTCAGTACAGTCAGAAAAAGAATATGGTGATGGCAAGAATCAGGTTAGTTGGACGAAAGCAGCAGTAAGGTCCTCGACATTATCGGAACAAGACAGCAACTCCCCCCTCTGGTTGCACAGCATCCGAATCCCCCGTCCACAAGTGTTTCTCGTCCTGACTACTTGGCAGTTGATTGGCAAATGTGGAGTCCAAGCTTTTGATCTTGTTTTTTGATCAGTTGGGGTAGACATTTAACGGCGATATTCTACGCGTGTTCTGTCCTTCTTCGAAAACTCAATGTATGGAGCTTTCACACTTTTATTGTGTACAGTAAGGGTTTCAACGTGGCAACATAAACCAGAGATGCTCAGTATGTCGGCAGAAGTTTCTACGAACCTGGGCAATGGGTATTCTGAGGGAAACCACGGAGAAGTAATATTTAGGTATCGTCTGGTTAGTGAAACACTGTTAAAGAACAAGTTGCGTAGATGGAAAGTAATCTGTCGATATTGGGCAAAAACACCACTTACTGAACAGGAGTACATTTTCGACCTAATAAGAATGACACACTGATCACTGCACGAGGTAGGAGCTCGCAGTCCAACAGAAAACATGTTGACTTGGTTGGTGAGCATTCTGACAAGACGTAGACTCCCAGATGGAGAGCGTAATGAATAATTCAAGCCAAATAAGGTTAAATGGGTCATAAATACACAGGTGAAATTCCCTACCATTAGGTGTCGAGAAACACGGAGGAGTATGAAAGAACCAAAGAACTGTAAGAAGAACTGAGAAGTGGATGGAACAATACAAATGTCACTAACAACAACGCAACCGAGGTGGCGACAGATGGGACCACAAGAACAGATAAACAACCAATGTTTATTTCTATGACAAAGCGGGGAAAGTACTTCCCTACCGGTTTAGTTTTTTATTACAATATCATAAAAGTATGTAGAGGAATACGGTTAGTGAGCTTAGAGGTGTAGTACGCGTTACTCATCCAGGATATGATCTTCGAAATAGGTGCAGAGCTCTAGTGACACTTAGTGACGTACTCAAATTCATACCATATCTCTAATTATATGATCCGCTTCACTCTGTTGATTTTCCCTTTGAACTTCGAATCCTTGAATTTTCATTGGAGTGATGCAACGCAAAGCCGTAGGGTTGAATTACTAAGTAGATGCATGAGAAAACTGACCAAAATAAATACTCAATAGCATAATTCAATTAATAACCTCAACCGGAAGTAAGGTCTTGGTATCACTATATGAAGGTAGTCACGGTAGCAGGATCTATTGGTCGTGGACAACAATAAAACGATTGCACAGCGATGCAGACTCTCAAAGTTATCGAACATCAGTGACGCTTTGACTACGCGACATTTTCAACTTAACAAATGGCCTCCCACTGACGGATAGTTTAGTAAAGATAGCACAAGGCGTCGGAGATAGCTGTATTCAGTAAGCAAGGTAATACCACAGTGCGGCTTTCAGAAGGAGACAGAATAGCGCGTGCATTGCAATCAGTATACAGATACCATACTTATGTATTCAAATTTCAAAATCTCTGCCAAGTCAAAAGGGAAGTGCTCAATCAATACAATCAAAACGGGTCTAAACAATGATGTGATTGGTTAGTGAATTAGATAATCTTCGGTCGCGCATGATGTTGACAAGTCCGTATTTGGGACAAGCAACGATGCGATCGTGTGCGTAGGCCAGGTGCGAGTGAATAATGGATGTAAAGTGCCATTACCTCTCTCATCCTGATGTCGTTACAACAAAACGTACAACAGTATTCCGTGTCCCACTCTTTCAGAGCTCTTTCACGCATGATAAACAACCGACATCTGATTAGAAAGCAGAGCGGTGGTTTGAGTGAAATTCTGTTAGACAAGTAAGTGCTCAATGTACAATCTTCCAGCATGTCCTTTCGAATCATTTTTCAACTTCTATAACAAAGAATACACTCCTGTTGTTCACATTTAAAGTCCAACGCCGCGAGCATCTGACCGGTAAGCGGAATGTCTCCGGTTCGTTTCTGGCTGGCGGAGTTGGACCTTTGGATGTGAAAAATGCAAGTGGATTCTCCGTTGGTAGAATTTTATTGTCTAATAACGCAGCCTAGTCGAAATCGTTGGTAGGGTGTCGACGTTTCGGTCACCACGGGTAACCTTTTTCAAGACTGGTTTTACAACCGGGCTGCTGCTCGTAATCATAACACACTTTGAATAAGTTCCGTAACCGTTGCGTTTCAGAAGCTAAGCCGGTTGTCACATGCGATCACGGAGGGAGGACACTTTCTTCCTTGTAACCATATGCCTTTCTAACGTGTGTGTAACTTACCGCCTTGACCTTCGGACCATTTCGTTGATATTAGGCCTGTTACATCCTTCCTCCGTTCCCGTTCCTCCTCGTCGTAATTCATGCTTCTCACGACTGACTTCGGATTGCCGAGAGGAAAGTAACTGGCTGCGGCGGTAACAGTGGCAGGATTTGAACCCGCAACAACATGGTCTCAAGTTCACCGTGACGACCGTTTGATCACCGCCGGTCAGTAGTTATATGGAAATGATTTGTTCATAGTTTCACTGGCACAAAGAATTTTCACAGCTCCGGAAATTGTCGATTCCAATATCGGTTTGACAACTGGAAAATATATTTTTTCCTCTTTGTGCCTATACTGAATAAAGTAGAACGGTTCCCCCGTATCTAGACGGGTAGTCTAGGGACACCAGTCACTGTGAACAACCAATCAACTATTGATCTTTGAATCCATTGTTGTTGTTGTTCTTATTATTATTCAATATCGCTGTTATTGTTTAGCGACGAACCGTTTGAGGTTAACAACACAGCCAATAACCAATAACACAATGACAGAGCTCAAAAGGAATGATAGAAAGACAGACGCATCTGCTATCTACTTTAGTTAGGCTATGTACCCTCCACGAAATCAAATTCCATATCGATGATTGCGGTCGTTATATAGCTAACGATTGTTGGTGCTTGCCAGTGAACTTGTTGAATATATCGTTTTTCTTTCCACTTTGTTTTTGATACTACATTCCTTATGTGGATGGAATCAAGTTAGAGAATTAGGTGAGTTAACTTTTCTGTGACTGTGCATATGCATACGTGTAAGAGAGAAGAAAAACATCTTTTTATTTTGGTAAAAGTGAACAACATGCTGAACAGTGTGATATATTGATTTGCAAGAAGGCTCTGTTATCTTCTTAGCGTATTTTATCATCATAGCTTTATTTCAGTTCGTAGCCAGTCATAATATATCGTGTGTGCGCGTGTGTGTGTAAGTGTGCGTGCAGGGGTGATGGGGTAGGTAGCTTTCTCGAGAGTTACAAACCCAGCTGGCCCCAAAAATTGAAGTCCGCGGTAGTGACCCGCCGAGTGCTCTCCACTATAGAATCAGAGGGGTATTAAACAAGTTTCCCTTGTTTCTTGGCGACTATTCCTCATTTTATGGAATGAAATAAAATACAAGCAAAAAAGCTGACCTCAGAATATGCGAGTTTCTTGTTCTTCCATGTTAAATATTCTCGACGCTGCAGCAGTTGTGGTTTGGATAAGGAATTGAGTCACCTAAAATGTAGAGGTATCTCCAACCAAAACACTTCCGTAATAACTGACACTCTCAAGGGATGAGAACTAAAGGCTACAGTTTTAGTATTCGTCAACTTAGCTGAAGGACACCGGGTTATAAGTATTATGGTATCGTATTTGGATGACAGGACGAACTTCCCTTAAAAACACACGACCGGTATGCCTATCCGATACTATCTTGTCCATTCATTCCGGTGCTTGAAAACTCGACCGTGGGTTCAGTACCTTTATATTATTTAAGTCACAAGCAGCGCGAATGTTAACCAACGAAATAACTCTGGGAGAATCATCGTGGGATTCCAAAAATAGAATCATCGTCCGTTTGTGCTCCTTATGACTGAAACGGTATGAAGGTGGTTACACTGGGTTACTTTTTGTGACACCTGAAAGGGCACGCCCGTCCAGGAAAATGGGAACGTCAGTATTCTGTGGGGAATTGATCAATATACTACTCCAACGATTTTCCTGGTTCAATTTCGTCGAAGTATGACAAGAAAAAACAGTTATAGAGTAGAAGTGTAGATGTTATTGACCTGAGAAATTGTGATTTGATTGTTAGTTTCGATAACTTCAGTCAATAACCTCACCATTCATTGCTGTGGTTCGCGTTGCTAACCTGCTTCAAATACGGCATGAATCAGGGTACAAAGGTGGTAAAGCTATAAATAAGTGTGAAGCCTTGTAACCTAAAAATAGCTTGAAAGAAAACACACTACTGATGGCTACATTTGACTTCTTCTTTCAGTGTCTCTTACCGTTCTGTATGCATCTGCCGTAGGACTCAAACCTACACGGTTTCTGTACCCTAGTCCCTTCAATTCATCTTATAATTACGGCACGCCATGGAGGACAATGCACATCACAAAAGCATGCGCGGAGCCATGCGCAACACATCTAAAACCAGCGTTTATTGAAAGCTTGCTGCTTTGACCGAATTGCACGAAATGAAATCAGAGGATGCGCGAACTAGCATTGAAACATATTCGTCCTCTGGCACGCAAAATAGGCTGCTTTTGTAGCCATAAAATATATAAGGGGAAATATGCGCACTTAATAATCCGTGGATGATGTTATTATTAGGCAAAAACCTACCAAAAGCTGTCGCGTGATGTGAAGGCGGATCATGCACGCGAGATGTGCCCACGGCGATAATCCAAATCCAAGGTTACACTAGAATGAGTTTTACACGTACGACGGATTCCGTCTTGTATGAAGATGCATGAATGATGATCGGAGTGGACACTGGGCAAAGAAACAGTGATTGATTCACATGGGATTTACCGTTTTGCGTGCGAGTAGGACACAAAATCACCACAGTCAGTATTGACTGACCGGTCGATACGTCTGTCGGCATGGTTATGACGCAATCAGTAGTTCGATCAATGGAGGGACCACACAACACTACCCATGCGAAAGTCAAAAACTGTATATTCAGGGTTTGCGATGTATGAGCCTTGAACCCAGATGCGGCCTGACAAATTTGGTGTTCAGGTAGGTTGACTGTCTCAAAAGCCACTACCATACGTGACCTTATGGGGCCTCAGGTTCACAGGTACTGGTTCTCCTTGCTTTTGTAGTAGGTCCCTTGTTAGTTTGCATGTTAAATAACAAACAAGGGACATTCATAATAATGTACGGCTTCTTGAACACGTCTAGGCTAATTCAAATATGAGGAGTTGTAGCCGTGACGGGTCATACCATAAGACAATGAAGCGAATTCCGACGAATACCGTGGCAGCTATTCCACTGTAGAGCTAGTAATCTTGTACTACAGATCCTAGCATTAGACCAGATGCTCACCTGAATATAATTGCTGAAAATCGTTATTGAGGCTCCATCTCACGATAGCCGCTGACTCATTTAGATGCTGTTTAAATCTGGTATGTAAAAAGTATGTGCACCAATAAATCCCAGTCTTTATCAATGTTAAAGCATCGGAAATAGGTTTAATTCACTGACATCCCCCTCTCAATACAAAATAAAATATTACGCATATCAGTTTGACAGATACTGACAAACATCCTAGGTTATCAAACGATTCGTTATACTGTAACAACGCTCAAATCGCCACTGAAAATAATGAGAGTATTCATCAAGTAATCAAGCCCCAAGGCTCTCCTTAAGGTAATACCTTTGACCTCACTTGGGCTTTCTACGGAGAAGTCGTCCGTCGAAGGAGTCGGTCCCTGAAAGGTCTAGAAAGCCGGTCACAGGAGGGCGCCAGGTCAAATAGTTTTGATGTCCAACAAACCACCGAGAGCCAATTTGGAGGATCAGGTTCTTAGGTAGTCGACTCACAATCGTTCACCCCGGGTTCGGGTTCCAGTGGGGCTCGGTGGATGTGCGCTGCAGACGATACTTCCTAACAAGCTGGATGAAACGTTTATGTGTTTGTATGGTTTCAATCCGTGAGCTGAGTGTCGGTACAACAAGAAGAACCATTTGGTAACCAATATAACATCACACTACTCTCATTTAACACAAAAAGTACTGAAGCCCATGTAAGTTTTAATCCCAGTGAAGTCGAGGACCTGTGATACCTCAATCAAACGCATATCAAAGAGGCAACTTCTGGCTTAGAATGAATAAGGATATGTTTGATTTACTGTGGCTGACCATAAAGCTTATCAAAGAAGCTTTATAAAATCTGTAAACACTAGTCTAACAAATGTATCAAATTTATTCAGTTACATTTTTTCACAAAAGTCCGGAATTTCGACAGAACTTGAAACACAACATTGTCGTTCCTTTTCAGTTTGTTTACAGCTTGTGCCCTTCTGAGAATTTTCGTCTGATAAAGTAAGATAACCAGGTATTCAGAACTGGTGTTCTGCTGAATCTGAACACCCAAACGGAATAAGGCAGACAAAATCCAACCTAAAACCACATCAGGAGAAAAGCTTTGATCAGTCCCATGAACACTTACAGTGGTTCCAGTTGGCACTGGTTTTAATTATTTAACACTGAAAATGCGATAGGTGGTAGGTTTTGAATTGCAAATCTGTAGTCACATTGCGCTGCAAACCCAAAGGTTGCATGGATGTAATCTCATTTGACTCGTAAGGGGCAGGCATGGACGAAGGATTCACATTTTTGGAACCACAGGGCGATTCTTTTGAAATTATTTCATTGGGTAATAAGGCACATTGCCCAAGTTTGAGCTTTCGATGTAAATAGCACTGTACTGTATATGAATGAAGGGACGAAATTCCCCTGGAATGATACGACCGGCTTTGTGCTCGTTGCGCCCATAAGAAATGCATACCACCAGAACACTGCTTGTTCCCATTTTATCTTCTCAAAACTGGATCAAAAGTTAACTGCTTCGGATTGAGCGGGTTATTTTAAAATCACGAAAGGGAAATGACCGAGTTTCCCTATCGATCAGTTACAACAGTTCTGATGTCACGATTATCTGTTACCGATAGACTTTGAAACCATTATCGCTTTCTGGATCTTTGACACGAAAGTCCCCTATGATCTGAATGAAATTAGACATTTTCAAGATTTTTTTAGAATTCGTAAAAGTGACTGTAAAAAACTTTTTACAGATTGAAGTACGTAAATACAATCATACAAAGCCGTCAACAACCACATAAGAACCACCATCGGGAAAGCAAAATTAATAATAAGAACCTTCCTAATCATCTTTAGTATAAACATTCTAGCTTTGGTCGCATGATTATTGAATATTCTTTTCGGTGATTTCATTCTCAAGCCAATTACAATCACATTTATATGAACCAAATTAAGGGAAGGAAAAGGACAAATTTAATCTGTTAGTCAGTCAGTGCGTCAGTCACTCGATTGGTTAGCCGACTCATCGATAGATGAACAGGGGACATGGTGAAATCACGTGTCGTCGTCAGAGGCTTGGGTCGGCATCACATTCGAGCATGACGTCATTGACCTTCGGCCACGGAAGTTCAAGTGCTTGGACCAGCTTCTTTTGTGAACAAAGCTTGGGCCGCAGTAGCCGGATGCTGATTGCCTCAGCCGTCGCTAGTGTCCTATATCTGACTGATTTTGACTCGTTCGGTTGAACCCTGTATAGGACACTGAATGATGTAGCCGGATCAGCCTTGTGGCCTGTGTCTAACAGATGGGCGAGAATGGAACTCGATACAGCCCCTCTTCCTCCATGTTGAAGCCAACGTGGTTGATGCTCTTTAATGCGTTTGGATAAATGCCTCGTCGTTCGACCCACATAAGTGGCACCACAGGTGCACTTGAATTGATAGATAATCACTGAAGAGGTCAACATGTTCGCCTACGCCTTGTTTTCTGATGTTAATCAAGGGCTTTTTCCGTTTACTCAAGAATATTCTTTTCCTTTTGGTCATGCGCATTTTACTCTGGACCTAATATTGAACAACAAAATTATTCTTCTACTACGGTAAATTGCTTTGTCAAATTCTTTTGACGTGATTAAGCAGCATTTTGGATATATCCTGAGTGTATACAACCGGCTCCCTTAGAGCTCCGATTATGTGGTCATAGGAGATGATTTGCTCTGACAAGAAATGTTTACGCAAAATAACCGAGGAGTTCAGGGGGGATAGCTGTAGTGTTTTGGTTTGATCAGGATGCATTATTAACTGTCCGATAGTATTGGAGACAATGAGGCGGATAAAAAAAAAACACTTATCTTGTTACAGTATTTACAAGAGAACTCGAAATTCTGGATTATTAAGGTTTTACTGCTCCGTAAAACTGCTGAAAAACAAGGCACTTGGTGCTTTTCGATTGAACTGGCACGGAAGCACAGGAAGGTCCTAAAATATAGGTAAGTTAATCATGAGACGCAATGATGATCTAAATGCACTCGTATTCAAGTGTAAAATCCGATAGGCAGTCATTTGCTTTAGTGTTTTGTGGAACCGAAATCAGTTCGGAATGTATCGAAATAACGATGCGCCATGTGATATGTTGCACTTAAGTGCTTATTGTTCCGTAGCAAAATGTTTCTGGAAATGGTGGTAGTCAGTCGACGTTTCATTTACCGCGGGCAACTTTCCTCAGGATCGGTTTACAATCAAAAGGTTACCCTCATTAACCTATCATCAATTAGGACAAGGCTGTCAGCGAACAATAGACAACTGCGTAGGTCGTGAAAGTTATGGTGCTAATAACACAGCGTTTTATTGATTTGAAGATAGCTCACATCACATGGTTTATCAACTGAAGCACAGACTGAATATCAGTTCTATTTATGAATGTCCGTTAGAGTTTCAATGCTTACACCGACTGGTTTTTACAATAAAAGTAGAGTAACTGTTGGATTTGCTAAAGCACTAGGAAAGAATGGAGCGTATATTTTATTTGAGTTTGTTTCATGACTGATTCCTCGAGTCCAGTGATGCGGGCTGAATCGAAAGGTTTAGTTTTTCACACGGCAGATATGTCGTAAATACCTTAAGTTATCCTGACAAAAACTGAGGTAGTGATTATTTTATTCTGATAATACACACAGGACTGATTTTTATAAAACATTGATCCCTTGTAGATGAGTTCGTGTTCATCTGGCCCATATCAGTATCAGAAACTAGTGATTCCAAAGTGGGCGATATTTTCCAATAAAGATACTTTCGAATCAAAAGAGGAGTGCATGGTGCTTACGGTCACAAACTAGTATACAAAGCAGATTGTCGATTCTTACCCGTGTTTGCCAGTTTACTGACGTAATGCCTGGCAAGAAACTTTCCGAAAGGATTTACCTGGAAGATCACACCGTCATTGTTGAGATCGGACCTACTAGCTCTATTGAAAAGACTTCTCTGACTTCGGATCATCTCGTTTTAATAACAAAAAACAGTTTATATAGGGTTCCAGGTGATCTTAGTCCAAAACCTTGCACGAAAAGCATTGATCCAGAAAGTTTTCCATAACCGGTTCTTCTGACTGGCTCTTTTAGTCACAAACTTGATTGGTCGACTTCGTTCCAATTGGTTAAAATAACTTGGCCGATGATTTGGGTTTTTCGTTACGTTTTAGTATTAAATGATTAGGACATCGATCCGCTTCACTGGCTCCAGTTTTGCCGGTAATTTTGGATAGACGATGATGGAATATCTGCTAACGGAAAAAGACCGTTTATCAACAAAGTGCTGACCCATACTCTCACTGACACTAATTAGGAAAGTCTGCAAAATCCCCAACGTTTGCAGAGTCGGGGTAGGGAGACACGAGAATAATATAGATTGAGTTTCATCATGTATTTATGAACAGGGAATAAATAGAAATATAAAAAATAAACAAAATAAATGAGTAAATTTGTCAAACAATGAGTATTTGAATGATCTCACTCACATGACGACCGTGGATCGGCGTCGACCAATTATATTACAGACCAGACAGCTGTGGCAACAGTAGAAGGCAATTATCAAACCAGTCATGTCAATCATCCAAGAACCACAGACCAAAGAAAAAGTTGTGACTATTGCAGAAGCATCCCGCGACTAACGAGAACGTCATTACTAATAAGCAGGTGAACCTCAACTGGATTCCAGACTGGCAGCAAGGTGGCCCAAGTTGAGGAGAGCTGAAGATCAACAAGACAGTTGAGGCGGTTTGGACAGAACACCAAGAATGTTGCCTATGAGAACAATCTCGAAGTCCGCCGCGCACGGCTAAACGGGAGCCGAAATTTGTAGGCAGTTGAAGGATGGATCTTGGTGCAGAGTGGGGGTGAAATTGAACCATTTATACAGCCGTATATATTTTAACATTTTGAACTGCTTAACCGAGCCCATAATGATGTCGATATGGGTAGTGGGAAGGGCGAATCATATGTGGTGGGTTTCGCTACGCAACATGAAAGCTCAACTCAAAAAAAGAAACGGCAGAAGTACCACACAGATTTTCCGTCTGACTTGTTACGAATCAACAACAATGCACATACAGGGACCGCTCACTGGACCTAGAATCCGAGGGGAATGACGGTCAGTCGAATACTCAAGGGCCAGGTTGTCCCAATTGGTTCTCAACTGCTTGTTGGACACTAGCACCACATGATATAGCGCCCCTCCGTGACTAGCTTTTCTAGAGGGACAACCCGTAGGTCGCACAGTGATCGACTCCTGTAAGGGATGACATCGCTGTGGGTGCCCGAGTCAAACTTTCATGGTTCCCGTGGTGAGCTGGGCGTTGATGCTGTACGACGAAGCATATAATAGATACATTTATGTATCACGCATCCCACATTCTCCTGACAATCCCAGTGGCCATTATCCGGCAAAAGCGAAGTTATCGGGGGACAGCATATCATTATGAGTAGACCACTCTAGTATTGTTTGTTTGTTCCACTTTTCCGTCGATCATCCGTAGTAGCCCTCTGATCTATGGTAAATTATCGAGGCTCCCTGGTCTACTAAACAATAAAGTCCGGTTTTCAGCAGCCATTTCTTAGAATAAATATTTTGGTTTTTTCTGAGGTTGTCTACCCCCCGGCCGCAATTTTATTTTCCAAACTATGTTTGGGTGACCACTGTAACCTTGGTGAATATCATTTACACTTCTGACAGGTTCCATCCCGTTCCAAAAGTCGATAAGAAAGTTGTTATGTTAGAGCTCCTCAATTCACTCTGAAAACTATGGGATTACTGACTGGTTATCCATGTATATCATAATGTTACCAAGGGCTTTGACAAAAATGGATTTAAATTCTCCACCAAAGATGATATGTTTAGCTTGTAATTTTATTTTATTTATTGATCAAAAAGTACCCACAGTGCTCATTCAAGAAGCCGACCACTTATGCACACGAATTAGAACTTTGCGATCCATAAGTCGAAAGCCTTTACCATCATGCCGCCACCATGAACATTAGCCATTGGTTAGTCAATATAACTGCATGAGAGAGTCTCACTGATCGCCAAAAATACATCAACCTTCTCTCGGAAGAAGCGTGGCATGATCACTAGGCCCAGCTGATGCTTTCCGACAACAATGAGACAGTTATACAGTACTTATAAAATATATTTACTGATGATGGAAAATGTATCAATGCACGCAAATTACCGTTCATAATCCTCAGCTGATTCATCTGGGTTTGCGCAGAACGTTAGTTTTCCAAATGCGTTCCACAGAATTTCCCTAACTCTGCCTCAGTACATACCACAAACATGAGAACCATTATTAACCGATGACGGAAGTCTTTCACATCCAATCAGACTTATTCGGTAACAGTTAGAACGAGTTAGAGACAGTTGTCAAGATTTGGCTATTTCCTGAAGTTATGAGAGGGCATGCATAATTCCTGTTCAGTATTTCACAATAAGCTAATTACGTTACCTGAAAGTTAAAATGGTCACATGGTAAAAATTATTGACCATGACAGCAGAAGTAGTAGATTTTGTTTGAATTTTGATAGTGTTATCGGTGTCAGGAGAGTTACTCGCAAATGTTTATGACGGTTATCTTTAATTCTGTATGCGAAATACGTGTGGAGTTTATTGAGCTGATACCACGAGTGGATTCAAAGTTATTGTGCTCTGTTCGAACAGATTTCACTCCGTCCTGCTGCAGATCGCGCATAAAGCTTGACTCCACTGATACTGAGCGAGCTGCCTTGAACGGATAGAGGAAATGGAGGCAAATAACAATAAGCTTCTCTCAGCCAGAGTTAATTTTCATAATATTCACTTACTTGGTCAGGTAGCTACCTCCTCCGACTGTGAGGTCTGCGTTGCTGATTTTAAAGAGTCATGGAGTTGGTTCACATGGTGTGCGTAGTGTGAGAAATGAATAATTAATAGCAAAACAAGAGCTGGAATGAAAACACTCTGACGGCTAATGTGTCAAGACCTTCAGCTTCTACAAGCAGTTGCCCCAGTCCAATCTCCCGGAATCCTATTCTGGCATTTTTGCAGCAGTGAAAATGACAAGATCGCACTGGAATTAGTACCGATATGCAGTTCGAGATTTACTTTTATTTTGCACGCACCAGTTGGTAATGTTTGAGGTAATGAAAACCCATTCACCGGAGTTCGCTGCGTCGTAAAATGAGCAGTAGGCAGCTTTGAACGTCAGCTTTGCAGAGCTGCAAAACCACTTCAAACCTCACTAGATTATATGTGTCCATGCTAAGGGCAACAACAATTCTGTGGGCCCTGAACTTCGGAGTATCAGCCACAGACCTGTACCTTTCGTTCACGGGCAACATTATCACGAGAAAACATTTTGCTGTTCCTGTAGACGGAAAATAAACCAAAAGTATAAACATGAACTTACTGAAAGCAGTTGTTTGTGTGTGAGCACATGAGCATCGAAATTCCTTCATAATGTGTCAGCTCTCCGTATCACTTATGGTCTACGTATCCGAATAATTCTGAAAATATGAGCTGTTTTAATTCTTATCAGTCAAGACGACGTCAAAGTTATTGGAATTGGGTTTAACAAATTTGCCGAGATTTTAACACTTCCGTTCTCGGTGGGATTCAATTCTGCGTCACCTACTTTTCTGTGCCGAGTGAGCTCCGCTAACCGTGAACTACAAATCTTTTACACGAGGGTTTCGAACATTTCTCAGTTAGACTAAATTACTTTAGATATAAAAAAAAGAAGATAAGTATTATTAATATTCCCTGCTCTGGTAATCCTACGATACTGAGACTGAACTACTGCTGCGTACAACTAAAGTTTATTTTAAAACGGAAAGAAACAACAATTTAGACGGAGAAATTTCACGCAAAGGCCAATTTTGTTCAGAAATCTAAACGGATCAGAGTGAAAATGCAGTAGGAACTTTAAAAACATTCAGAACTGGGGTAATTTTTCCCGGGGTTGTTTTAAGTTGGTAGCTTATGTTATCGAATACGAGATAAGAAAGCTTTATTCAGTCCAACTTTTGTAGCAAATACATAAAAGTGAAGAAAAATACATTGAAAATCTTATGAGTACTGAGTCCTAATTCTCTATCTAAAAAGCTTACTCTAAAGATGGAAACGATTCTATTGGACAGTATCAAAAAAGTATAAATGAGTGCTAACATGAAAGTTATCACGCAAGATGGACTGTTTAGACTGGAAGTATGTTATTTTTAGGTGATGGTGGTCATCGTTTAATGGATAAAATTTACAACAAATTTCATTTTCGACTTTTCGATCCCCTGATGAAGATCAGTGAAAGACCACAAACTGATTTGGTTCTATGAGTGCGATCTGTTCTGTTTGGGTTTGTCACCCGATATCCTGAGTTATTCAGTCGACTCTTCAAGCTACGCATCGATCTATGCTCGCTCGATTTAGACTGAAAATCAATACTGGTTAGATGACATTGATACAACTTGTGTACTTGTTTCATTTGCGCTAATAACCGCTCTTCTCTGGAGCCTTACGTCGAGAGTTCCACGCGAAAACCCTGTGTTTGGGGCATAAAGATGTGCACATATCGTGTCAGATTCCGTCCGAGATTGTTCTGACTGTTGCTCTGGGGCATCAAAAGTAGGCCAAGTTCTGCGCAGTACGTTTGATGTCAGTGCTACTAAATGTATCTACGGGAGTAGAGATATGGTCCACAAATTGTCTGGGATAGATATCCAGTGCCCATGTGTCTCAATTAAATTGCTCTTAATCAGGTCATATTTTCGTTGTGAGACCTTCTCACTCATCTCACAGTATCGCCAATCCTTCCTCATTTTAATAAAACTGAAAATTCATCGCCTTGTGGTTCAGTTCATTCACAAGCAATAATCTGAAATCGTGATTAACTGTTCACTATTTAACTAGAATGTTGTTACCATAAAAAATTCAACGCCATTCAAGTGGACTCGGATTCACTGTGCGAGGTCAGTTAGTTTGAGTTTGCATTATACTCTCAATAATCTCTCTCCTTGTGCCAACCCCCGCAGTGTAAAAAGTCAGCTGTATGTCATTTGAGTACGTCTGTCCTCTAACTGGTTGATGTACGACCGTACATACTCACTGTATTCTCAGTGAGGTTATTCTTGGTTTCACGATTCTCTGTGGATTCTCGACTCACCAATACGAAACGTTTGTCGGCAGAATGCTTCTTCTATGTGACTAGCTGTTTTTACGGAGATTAAATTTCATCCCATTTAATTTAGGGCGAGAACTAAGATAGTAATAGAGCCAAACTGTACTAAAGTCTTCATTGTATGTTTTGTTTTCAAAATTTTCTCTGGTCATGGCTCAGCCGGGTCCATTCTGTAGAGAAAAATAAAACTTCGATGTCTTTGTATGAGAACAATTTAGGAGCTGATGGATAGAAATGGGGTTCAGACTTTCCTACCCAGGTACTTAAATCGACAATTTAGTGCGCTGTGTCGTCAACGGACAGACGAATTATTTCTCAAAAAACGAATTTCCTGTTTTCAAATGACAAGATGTATACTTCAGGCCATTCGAGATAAATTTATGCTGAATGAAGCAGAATGCGAACATCTGAGAGCACTATAAATAACCACTACAAGAAATTACACAGCATTGGCTATAGTGATAACCAATCAGAAATCCTTGTAAGCTGATTAAGTGCTGCGGCGGGTACAGATAACAATCAATTTATGGGCGACCCCCTTTGGTTCAACAAAAGTCAGTTGGAGCTCAGGATATCGGAAAACTGTACTATGCTGCCCTGAGATTTAGTCTCATAGAATACGAAATTGACGGTGAGTGACAGGTGACGACGGTCCATGGTAAAATCTTCTGGTTTCTCCCATCCTCCGTTATCTTGTGATCAAATCACTTGGTTTTCCTCACAGAAAAGAATTCGCGTTCTTGACAGGGCTCCTCCAACAGATGAGTTGGTGGGCACTGTTGTCGGTAGGCAACCGGTGAAGTTCTAAAATACTTTAAGACGATTTACATTCTCTAGATAATGAATAACGTAGAACTATGCCCACTATTTCTTCGGGCATCTAATTTTCCGGATGCCACCTTATCTGATCCGTCTTGTCTCCTAGTTGACGCAGAAGCCCTGTAGTGATCCGATGGTGGTCGAACAGTGTTCAGCATTTGCCTACTATTTCGGATGTCAGGGGTTAGAATCTGGCCAACACCGGCCATTGACATCCTGTAAGATACCACACCTGACTTATTGGAATCTTATGCGGTTCTCCGCTCCCAAATATCAGGGTCTGACTGCGTGCTATCCCTAATAGTGCCGTGGGTCTTTAAGGTTATGGGGCAAACCCCTCACATAACACTTATACACAACCAATAATAGGTAATAAACAGGCAAATGTTTGATTATCCTCTCGTGTGCAATTTCTCTATCGGTAAGACCCACTTAGGGGTCAAATCATTGAAAATTGCCCTACGGAGATGCTATCGTTTGGTACCGGGAGGTACCTCACTAGGTAAATCCCAAATGAAGCATTGTAGTAACAACGAAGTTCGAGAGCTTAGTGGTCGAATTATTGACATCGGTTGAAGCTGAGTTCCTTTCAGTAACATCAACCACGTAGGATGGAGAGAATATATAGAGATTCATGGCTATGAGGACCCAGTGTACTAATAGAGAATAGAGTTAATCTTGGCGCTGGAATTTTAAGTGGTTGACCATTTAAAGTTCCAATGGCTAGTACCGCTCTCCAGCCAATGGTACGATTTATTCAGATGAAATTTGTAACCTGATCAGTCACTGTGGGGTTTCTGGTTTCATATTTTGGAGTTTTTTTATCAGTTTCGTTGGTTTCCTAAGAATTTGGGTTTTTCCATTTTGTGCTCAATAATTATATCAATGGAGAGAAGACTGAAAACGACTTTTTTCATTTTATCCATGGAGCTTGTTAACACAGCTACATTTTTTCCAGCCAAAGCAACAGCCCCTCGGAAAAGCAAGACAAAGACCAAAACAATCCAAGGTATTCCTCTCGGTGTCAAGGTCACACTTCGATCCAAATAAATGAGTGAATCTAAAACGGAAGCTGCCAGACAAGACAAAAATGTTTTGCTACCCACAGATCAGCTGGACTACGATTCGCAAGCTTCATACTGCAGGCCTTCACAATTCAAGAGAACGGACGCAAACAGAGCTGCTCTCGGATCGGACAGTCTGGATGAATCAGGATCCAAATCTATGTCGACCGGTTTCGGCGTGGACATGACTGAGTTCACGGAGCGTTCAAACCCGGACTCGGGCATCGGTGTGGACTCCGCGCACACTTCTCGTGCTCCATACAGTAGAGAAACTTGGGAGAATGAGGTGTTAGAGTTTCAAAAAGCAAAGAAACAGGCTGTCACTAGTTCGAGTAAGTCTTATGTACAAAGAACAATTTTGAACGTTTGGCGAGTGTCATGTTGCGCGTACGAGAATGCCTCACTTTTGTCAGTGGCCAAATATAAGGGCAGTGAACATAGATATCTTTTCTCCCTATTATGACACATTGGGTTTCCTTGATCCAGTTCATCAAAACAGATAAAAGACTGCGAGATGCAAGCTTTTCTTTTAATCTTCTCAATCGCATGCGTAAAACGTGCGGATACGTGTTCGAATGGGGCACAGAGCAGCACAATGAAATAAGCGGTGTCCAACGAAATTAGGAAATGGTCCGGTAAACTTGATCGATTAAAGCAAAAGCAAACACACGTTGTGGATTGTTTCCTAATTTCGTTTGACACTGTCTATTCCGTTGTGCTGCTCTGTGCCCCATTCGAACACGAACCCGCATGTTCTATTTACGCGATTGAGATGAATAAAAGAAAATGTGGCATCTCGCAATTTAAGTCTTCTATCTGTTTTCCTTAGTTGCTGTTTTTCACTCTCACCTTGATTGATGACCTTGCTACAACTATACCATAATTCATAGTATTCATGCGTAATAAATGCGATGCATTGACAGGAAGTAGAGCAATCCTTAACCAATCAAGTTACACTTTTTGTTTTGTAAATAAGTATGTTCACAATGTGGTTGATTTGTTTTTTGCACTGAAGTAAGATGCGGAAAAATTAAAGTTCTACAAAAGGTATGGAATATCTTAATGTTAAGTGGTCGGTGCAGAACCGGTTTGCTGACCGACACCGAGGTCACCACAACCTGAAATGAGGTTTTAATCCGGGGAATCACCGATAAATAAAAATGAGTTTTTGAAAGGTGTGGTCAGTAATATGAGGACCATTAACCATATAATGACAATAATAATGATAGTATTAATAATTATAATTATGATGACGATGAAAATAATGAATATGTGGACGGCGTCTCGCACCGTGACTGCTCGCTGCTAATACATAAGTTATTGTGATTAGTGCTCAGGTTGAGCACTTCAGTGTGGTAAATACTGCTGTGATTTTATTTGGTTAACTAAGGTAAAATCAAGTAAACTAATAGACATTTCCATGTCTATCCCGTCACTCACTTGTCCCCAATCCAGTAGTTCGATTTCTTTACAGCTACTCTAGTGACTCATAACGGAAAACATCCTTAAGAATGCGCTTTTAGGTCGTAATTGGTGATTAACTGGGATAGATTTTCACCATGAATTCGGTAACCCTTTCATTTTAGAATTCTTTCGGGGTCAATAAATTCCACTTTGGAAAATCTACTCCCCTGGGAAGCGTTACAATATAACTTTGGTCTAAACTGTCTTTCTCACTACTTCTTGGTGTCCAAAGGTTGTATAACCAATGAAATTGATCCCATGATTAATTGCTTTTTTTGTAAAACTTACAGACGGCTATGATACGTGGAGACAACGCTTACGCAGAAGATTGCAGGCGGAATTGGAACAGCGTGTGCGCAAAGCTGTACAAACCCCACCTCTCGAGCGTCTACACCGACGCAGTCAGACAAGACAAGAACAAGCCACAGAAGCACAGACTGCTCAACGACAGCACAAGCGTCAACTTGTGACCAAAATGAACGAGATGGTTGGTGGCACTCGATCTGTTCATCTAGTCGATGGCCCACCGAAACCGATGTTCTGTAACACCGTGGACTTACGCCTGCATCCAGAAACACATCAGTGGAGAAAACGTTGGCATCGAAATTCACCTCCTACCATCAGACAAGTGGAGCATTTAAATGGGCTGATTTTAAGCTCAGAAGATGAGATACAAAATGAGACCCGGCCCCGATGGACTCAACAAAGTCTAAACCGGTGGCTGCATCGGAGTCGAATCAATAATTGTGATACTGCATCTGACGTAGGTGAAAAATGTCTGTCCGTGGTTCCGAACTAGTCTATTGATCTTAAACGGGGGCGAATGGGTAAGACTTTTTTACCCCACGCTTGCGTTATGGTATGGCGGAAGTGATGCATCGCACTGAGTGTGAGCATCATCACCGAGTGCGAAGTAAAAGGGAAAAAATGATCAAATACAAATCACAAAAGCAGTAGAAGCATCCGACATTATAACAGGGAACAGCAAAATAAACTGTTTCACTGAAAAATTCAATACGAACAGTACGACTGCTACACGGACGGCTTCAGTTTTTTCAAAAAGTTGCTTACATACAATAGAGGAAATGTTCTCCTGTTGTTCACATGTGTAAGGGCTGCTTGGGATCCCGGAATGTCAGGACCATTATACGTTTCTGCGAATAGTAACCATAGAGTAACAAAGCTCAATTCACCAAAAAAAAACTATGACGATGGAGCTTGGCTATTTTGTTGTTGTTAGGAATAACTAGCGATGAATCTTAGCCGGAACTCAAACCCACATCTACGATTACTCTATCCGGGCCTGCTCCTCGTACGTACACGGCAGGTCGAAAGTCAGCTACTGTGAGAAAATTTACCGATTCCTCACCCTAACCGCGGCTCGTAGGTTCTAGGTTGTTGATCTCCGTTGTCTGATCAGTCGGGTGGTCTAACGGCCTTCATCGCTCATTTCAGATGATTTTTGACATTCGGTTGGTACTTCGGTGCGCCTTGTTCGGTCCAATCATGTCCTCAATTCGGGATATAGAAAGAGGTTCTGGCTGTTCGCCAAACCATCGTGTTCTCTGATAAACGAACAGGGCTGGCTGTTGATAATGTGCCAGTCCATTCTCTTGCAGGAACCATCACTTATTTTCAGAACTGCTGTGTTTCCAGGTTCATTTTCGATCACAAAACCACAGCTTCTACACTGATGGAATAGAAATCATTCAGCAGCCTTCAGTTTTGAAAACCTGAGCAATTCGTAACAGAAATTTATAGTTGGTGTCAACCATATTTGGTCAGGTGGAATCATGAAATGTGTTCTTTAATCCTTTATACCATACCAATAGATTAAACCACCGTTTTAAACAAATCGGAGGCAAATCTGGGAGGATATAAACCCATCTGCAGCTTGTTGTTCAACATGAATAGCACGAGGTTCATTTGCGCGTGAAATGGCTCATTATATCATATCAAAAATCAAGCTAGCAATGGAAAACCCACATAAGCACTGTGCAGCTGTATGATGTGGCTTGTCAGGAATTCTCGAGTGTGCTGCTTACCCACCAAGTCCCAATTGGGGCTGGAACCCCGGGACCGTAACCCCGGGCTGCATGAGCATGAGTCACACCACTTACCGCCGAGCTATTCGAGCTTGTCCTAAGATGAAGGATACGTTTTCGTCCATGGATGAAATATCCAGGAGAATGAGGTAATTGCATACCCTGAATTTGCAGACAGTTTGATTGTTGTGCTTGGAAATGCTATCCCTGGACTGCAGAAAGATTTTCGATAATTTTGGTGGTGTAACTTATCTCAAATGGTCGATTTTACGTTCGAAACGGCTTGTTTCACTTGGCTGGTATACATATTTGACTTTTAGTTTTACTTTCTATACGGAAGTCATTACTCAGTCCTTCAACAATCTCCTAAATTTGTCGTCGCAGACTGCCGAATGTTCCGCTAAACCTTCGGATACGTTCAACATAACCAGTTTTCGCGGTAGAACGGGACAGAATACCTTTCGCCAATATCAATCAGAAGATACGGAAGACACCAGTATGAGCCGGTACAGAAACGACTGGAGTCCTGAGGAAGAGCAGACGCTTGATAACGATCTAGCCAAATCATGCAGCAGTTTGAAAAGCCACCCTAAGCCGCGGTTTTCTTCTACGAGAAAGCCCTTCGTCCGTCAATATGCAAAGCTTTTTGCGGGGAACGTTTGCCCCTGTAATTATTCGCAGTCCGACGATATTGGCTGTGAACATGATTTATATGGATGTCCGTGGAAGGCTGCGCGCTTGGATCGGAAAGTTGATTGGTTCTCTTTTGACTGGGACGTAGATGTAGAAAAAATGGGATTCAACGAAGATCAAAGAGCTGGTTGCGGGCAATACATTACTCATGAGGACGAGAAAATTCTTAAGGAACTGAAAAAGTTTCCAGTCAATACAGTGCATGCAAAACGAAGATGGGTTACCAGACAAGATGTACTTCAGAGGTTGCCTCGTCTCACTCCAATGGAGACTCAAGTACGTTGGAGACATTTTCTTTCTTTCAAAATGCTAACTATATCTACCACAGATTTTCAAATCTGAGTGTTTATCAGAGGCCCTAGGGGGAAATCTGTTAGACGTAGTTGACTCATTAAAATGTTATGAAACTGTCACATTTCACACCGAACAGAGGAAGCCAAGAAAACGAGGGATTCGATAAAGTGAAACTGACGCAACACTTCAGTAGGTTTTATCTGTTAGTATTGATCCAGATAAACCAACCAGGAGTTTTAGAAATATCAAACATAAACAAGGCTCATGGGAAATCAGTTGATGTTGCATGATGAATCATATTATACAAATCTAATCCCGTACTGCTAATATGCATACTTACATCACATGTTCTTTAATTCTCGGTGCAACCCTGTCCCAGCTGTTCAGTTTTCAGGTAAGGTTTTACGGACTTTATTCATTATAGTCATTACGGTTAGTTCCATTTTACCAATAACCTGAGGCGTTTGACCCAGTGCTGTCTATTTGAACAGATGTTCCATTTCAGTGCAACTCGAACAGCTTTCCTAGTGGCCAGTTTGCACAAGCAACATAAACTACCCGATGGATCTGCGATGACGCAAACCACACTAGAGCAGTCTCTGATCAGTGAAGTGTATTTTGGCCGTGCTCAATTGACTAAGAGTCAGGATCAGGAATCATTTACTGAATATGTACAACAAAACCCGACTGAGTTTGCACGTTTACAAGAAAGCAGTCGAGGTAAACCCAGTCATGTGATCTACGAGGACTGGTGTGGTGTCGTCCGGGATCATCATGGTCCATTTTGGCCCCCTGGGATTGGACCATTCTATCCACCACCGCAGCATATCTATCCGGAAATGCAACCTCTATCCAGAGTTTCGCGGTCAACCAAGCACAACGAAAACAACAGTAAGCTGACTGCCAAAAGTTCAAGCCAATTTTATTTTTTGTAATAACAGGAAGAGCCTAACCCATCTTCTGTGATGAGCTATGGATTGCATGGAGCCTTTCAAGGTGTCGTTGCTTTCACATGAGTTCGTCAACAACATTAGTGAAAAACGAATTAAATAAAAGGTTACACAGACGAACAACCTGTTTTCCATAAAATAACGAGCATCCTTATCCCAGAAATGACTAGAGTTGAGATGCACCATTTCACGGACAATGATTCATAAGTATTATCGGTGCACGCTTATGCTCACACAAATCACCATGTAATTTGCTTATAGCTTGCGATATGATAACATGATAGTAAATAAGGTAACTTTTTGACGAAAGATTGAGAAACTCAAAGATCTGGAAAAGCTAGTTGACAACTTAAACGTTGTAATTGCGGTCTTCTCTTGAGCAGATTCCTAGGAACTGAGCAGCTTCCTTCTGTCTCCCTGGCTCAGGTCTAGTGCCTTTCTGACCCGCCGGGGTTTTAGGTGGTTCCTCAACCCAATGTAATTTTGTGACTATGAGGTATCCAGTTTAATCACTCAGGAAACGCGTACATATAATGAGGAATTCTTTAACCGGGTCTACCAGATGCCCTTATCATCACTGCCGCTAAAGAATGTGTGTGTGTGTGTGTATTGCGTGACAGAGCCCCAAATCTCACACTTTATAAGGTTTTACGTTGTGATTACTATCCGAGTCCCTATTAAAAACTACTCATCATCGTTGTCGCCTAACCGCACTGTAAAATGTAGCATAGAATTAGAACAAATGGCAGAGGATGTCGGGTTTGAGTCATCTTAAACGTGCCAGAAATTTTTTTAAATTGATCAAGCTAGAGTCACTTGTGAGTGCTAAATGAAACAACGAAGCAGCAAGAACATCACTGATAGTCTGAATTAGCAACGTCGTTTTCTTGGGTTGTATGAGAATATGGTCCGACAATTTCCAACAGATGGCCTGGTTCATTTGCAGACAGCACGCCGTCGCCCGTCCAGAGTCACCAGCGCGGCTGAAGACAGTGAAGCCGACTGTGCGTGGTTGACTTTCCAAAACCGCAAACAAGAGTGGAGCGATCAGCGTACTAGTCAGCGGTAATATTTGTCTGAACCGACCAGAGCCAAAACAACCTGTCTGGGTGCAAACAGACGAACAAGGCGGATGGGCTGTTTGGGACTATCAATGGACCACCAAGCTTTCACGCAAGATTTTGGTTATGATCAGTACACATCTTATATCAATGATTTATTTTCCGCCAATAAACTGACATGGTTCGAGGCCAGAAGATTCTCCTTGATAGAGTCATTGGGGGGGGGGGGGGGGCTACAGAGCAGATTACTGTATTGCTGTACTACTGTTCGGAAACGTTTTGGGTATCTGCTTTATTATGTCGTACTTCATTTGTCCAGGTTCTCTGCTAGCAATTTCCAAACAAGCGGCCAGATTTCGATCGCATAAGTGCATGCAATTTCAAGAGCCCACATCAAAAGCCGTTTGGGGTGAAGCACGTGTGGTCTTCGATTCCGAATGCAGTCCTCGTTGGACCGCTGCGATGCTGGAAGCGATAGCTGCCAGTTCTCAGTTGGTCACCAGTATTATAAATCCCGGATGGATCCCACCAACTCTGGCGTTCGAATCTCGTTTCGAAAGTGGCAATTTACGTGAAGCACGACGAATGTGAGTAAGAATAGGCTCACTAAACCGGATGCCACACGGCTGTTTTGGAGAGCGTTTATTTCTGATTTGGTTTGGTGATTAAGATTGACATTGGAAATCTAAAATGGGCATGATGGGCTAAAAACGGCTCTGATACTTCTGGGTTACTTGGCTTGCCTAAACATTGCTTCCAGTGGTTCGTAAGTACTATTGCTACCCGCTGATTGTTATCGTGTATCAAATAAACTTATAGCTGCATTGGAAAAAGTAAGTTATTGGCTGGACACCAAAACTTTGTCATAAGCAGTTGCACACTCAAAAACATATGAATGATGACCTTATTGGTACTTCATACTGTTGTGTCTACTTCACTTGTTATTCATGCGTACTCGGCCAACGCATATGATCGCCCCATCATTCGAGTCATGAGTACGAACGGACCATCACCATGCGCAACTGAAGATCATATTACAAACAGACCAATCACATCCCTCTTCGAGCACTTATCAGTTTTATTGATTCTGCACTTCCCCTTTGATATGGTAGATCAAACATTTTGCATTTGCTTGCTCCAGTACTGTCGGTATATTCTACGTTCAACATTAATGTCATTCTACTGCTAACCGGTTTACTTCTGAACACAACATAAAAGTAATACCGAATAGCTTTGTCGCATTAGGCAGTCCGAAACCATGGATAAAATGACGGTGTTCAAGTGATTAGTAGTAATATTGATTTCTCCGTCGGGGCGGAAAAGTGAGTATGGATGGAACCGGATTGATCGAATAGTGCGTGGTACAACCGCGATTCAAGTAATTTTTTGCTTTTTATTCCATTCTGTTTTTATTACCAGTGATTCTTTGCTAGTCACAGGGCTTATTCAGAAGATGTTTATTAGTCTCGCTCAGAACTCAGAATATGTCGTGTGATTTTCTTACCTGTAACTGAGATCCCCTGTAAAGCTTAGATTTTCAGTGAATTAGTTAATCAGTCAGTCAGTTAATCTATCTAATATTCTGTTCATCATCATCATTTCAGTGGCCCATTCGAATACGAGCTCATCCTGAAACCAGATCAGTACACAAAACGGCACGTCCAGTGGTTCTATTTTGCCGTGTGCAATGCTTCGCCGGATTACGTGTACCGATTCGTCATCACTAACTTCACAAAACGAACCAGTCTGTACTCAAAAGGTTTGTGGCAGTTCATTGCACACCTTATTAACGGGCAAATATTCAGCACTACTTTCCTATTTGTTGTTCGTTTAGTAGACGGGAGTCTATTCAGTCTCGGCCCCCTTATGACTGCTATTCGAAGCAATCACAGATTTCGGCAGTAGTTTCATAAACTTGCTACCGTCCTAATCAGTGGACAACAAATCTTACAAACAGACTCACATTCAGCAAGCTTCGAAAAATCTGTGTTCATAACTTCGGTTTTGTTAGTCATCCCTCGTTCAAGGGTTTTGATCTCATCACAGTCCACCGCGGAGGATTAATGTGGAAGATACTGAATTCCAGACAAGTTGAGACAATTTGATCATGATTCTGAAGCGATCGCGTTATCTTGTAAAAGTTGTAATGGTAATAAGATAGCGTTACTGGTAGACGTGTTATTAACATTACAACTTTCACAAAAAATGTAACACACGGCTCATCGAATTTTCGATATACTCGTTACATCATTTGGTCCGGATAAATACAGTCGCCTTGTCAATTACTGGGTGCACTTATTTGAACGGCCAGTCTGTCTTGCTGCCGCGGACGGTGGGTATCACACGTGGCATGAAAGTCTGGCTCACTTCAAGGCCAAGGTCATGCATGGGACAAATGATCGAGGCTCTGACGAGCTCCTTTTGGTTTCATATTTTCAGCTTAGAATGTGACGGGCTTCAGTGATATTTATGCTGTTTACATTATGATATTCGGTTTCGGGGTCTCCGCCGTCTAGGGTCGACATAGGCCGAAATTAAGCATCCTGAACTGGTTTATGAACGTATGTACTGTGGATCAAGGAAAGAAATCTCTGGATGCGCGGATATTTTTCCTGTGGCTAGACATGCTCAAAAATAGGAGGTGAATCGTTAGCCTTATTCGCTGAATATTAGGACCATCAAATGGAAAATCATGTGCATAACCCAGACCTCACCAGCTTGAGACAGTGATGGTCAATAATCGCGGTCTTTAACAATGATGATTAGTTAATTACCTCAAAAGTTTGAAAATCTCGGTCCCCTTTATCCACTTCAGCAGAAAAGGAGTAAGATATAAGTCGTCAGATGTAAACATTTCGTTTGCCGAAGCGCACGTAAATATGTCACTTTACATACAATAAAGCAAAAAAATATTACATTGAAATCGCATAAATTGAGTACTATTACAGTGCTATCGGTGTCTGAGGGGGAGAAGCAGAGAAACATTTTGCGTCGACCTTTTTTGTGCACAAAGCTTTGGCTGTTAAGCATTGTCTCACTGAATTTCAGCAGTTTCGGTTTGAGATTGTGTAACAACACTTTGAAAGATTGGGCCAGGTCAACTTTGTGACTTGATACAATTGTGTTTCGAAATCGAAGAAACTGGAGATCTGGCGTCGTCTTCTGTGGCCGAATCGGGTTGCGTCATCGAGTTTGACGACCATTTGGGTATGTGTTCCGACACATTTTGAACCAAGCAGAGATCTGTTCTGCCAATGTACACGTCACTGCAGCTGCAAGTGAGCTGATAGACACCATGTGAGGCATTAGGATCAGGAAGATTGTCGAGATAATTTTTGGCCGTCTGCACCAGAGGCAATGGTGCCGCTGTGTATAAGCTGTGTGTGACTGACCCAAGATCTCTGTTTACTTGGTTAAATGAACGGTTGCTGATAGACAGTGAAGTAATAAAGACTTGCTTCTTCTCAACCGAAATTGGTTTTTCGCATGGTTTTCTCGGCTGTCGGTATTGTTCGATGAACTCTTCGGGATAACCATTGGCCGGCAACGTTCATTCTAGGAACTCTTCTTAGTGTTGCATTTGATCCTTGGTGCAGATTTTCTGCGCTCTGTTGAAGAGAGTTCGAACTAACCCACTTTTGTAGGCGATCGCTCCGAAGTTAGAGCAATATAAGTAGCATCCTTCCCAAGATGCTTTACTATAAATCAGAAAGTCTGGTTATTAGTCTACCTGAAAGAATCGACTGTTGCCATCTTTCTCATGAATGACAGAGAGGTTAGGACCAATAGATTTTAAGGTGTTAGTAAGAGGAACAAAATGCTCCTCACTTGAACAGAATAAAATGTCACCAACATATATCGTCCGTTAAGAGGAAGGAGAAATATTATCACAAGGTTGTCATTCACCCATTCCCAAGAATACATCTGCCAAGGTTGGACCTAGAGGACTTCCCAAGGCCAGACTCACAGTCTGTCTGTAGGATTTGGCCCAAAATTAAAAAAGAATTTTCCCTGCCCATAAAAGAATGAGGTCTTTCACGTAATCAATAGGGATAGGCAAATGAAAGCCATAAGAAAAAATAAAATCACATAAACAATCTACTGCCTCACGAAGAAGTACATTAGTGGAAAGGGATTCAACGTCAACTGATTACATTTTATCAGAATTCACTAAAATCTTGTTCAAACTGTCTGCGAGTTCAAACGAGTCCTCTAGACAGAAAGGTGCTAGATATTTACGAATGAGGACAAGGATATCAACAAGACAGCATGCGAGATCACTAATTCTGAAGATAGGTTTCAATACTACTAGCCTTCATCACTGTCGCAATAATACTAACTAATCCTGCCAGTAGTAGTTCATCATTCTGCATTGATGACCATATCTTTTCCTAGAAGAAATAGGAAGAACAATGCGAACAAAGTGATGGATTACTACGCAATCTTATGACTGAAATGGACGTGTGAGTCTAACGGTAGTTTCATCCGGGTAGAATTTATAGCGCACAAAACCTTAAAATCAACTTCATACGACCAAGATCCAATGAATACTACATTTTTTGCCAGTTTGAGTGGAATTCTGACGAAATCCTGGAAATTTCACTGTTTTAGCAACAAGGGAATGGGCAATATTTTTCGAGCCCATGGGGCACGTTTTTCTGTGACGAACATTGTTCGTAATCTATTCGTAATTGACTGTGCGCATCTTCTCTCTCATTCATGTAAAACATGACACCACGAAAGGCTCACTGGGCAAAAACCAATGATTCCGACTTGGATAATTATGTTGTCTGAAGCATTATAAAGATGTCTGAAGAAAAATGTATCTATGTCTAATTAGGAATTCCCATAAATTAATAATGGACTTATATTGTATCGCGAATTGTTTTGGTCATTAATTTATATTTTAAAAGCAACGGTGATCACAAGAGGGCTCAGGAAACATGAATAGTGTTGAAAAACTCCCCAAAAGTTCACCTAAATGAATATGAGACTGCAAAACTCAATCCACTGATTGATACTGGTTGCACGGGACCAACGTTAAAATTGTCGGGGAAGTGTTGTCAAAGATACTTTGAACTGCTCAAAATACGTGCAAGCTCAAACTGTAGACCTTTCCAGTTTACTAGTCGAAAATGTTCTTAGGAATCCTATTTTGCTGCAAAGTACGCTCCGTTCAACGTGCTACAAATTGTTAGGTAACTTACAGCCGCAGACATAACTATTCATTTTATTATCGCCTTACAGTGGCACTTTTAAGCTTCTATTTTTCTCGACTGTCGCAAATCAGGCCAGATTTAACCATGTTAAGAAGCTTTTGGGGGAAGAATTCAGTGCCTTTTCTCCTTATTTGAATTTGGAGACCGTTGTTGGCCTTTATGAGATGCCAACGATTAATTTCCAAAAAAGCACTAAAATGATACGAATTCCTGTAGCATCTGCATTTTGTGTCTTCCTTCATTATTTGGTACCTGATTTTGTTAAGTGTAAAATTTCACTTTGGAGATCTTAACAGAAATATAAGACTCACATATGTAACTTTCATTCTTGTTGCTCATGTCAGTTTATCGATCCTGCGCTTTTCAAGGGTGAAACTTTTTCTGACATCTTCTATGGTCCATTTTCACTCTGAACATAACACGTTTACTTTTCATGAACTACAGATCAATAAGATATATCCACTGAGCACCAGCTGCGTCTCGGTTCTCTGCTTGTGGAGTTTTGAGTCATGTCCTTTAGCCACTAATCTATCTGCGCTGGCTCGAAAACGAGAAATGTTTATTTCTATCAACGAGGAAAGTGATGTGAAGTTACCTAAAGAAAACACTTATCGTAATCATGCTGTCAACTCCTCGTCGTTTTGTCACATACAGGGATGAAGATTTTACGCTACTCCGAACATGATGCAGCAACCAAGAAAATCGGCTGGCAACATGTAGGAGAAAATATAAGGTATATTTTCAACTCGAACATTTGGTTTCACTCAAAAAGTATGCTGATCTGTCTCCTATCATTTAGTTTGCAACATTACTCACTTGGAATATATAATATATGTGCATACGCAATTTATACATATTCCTTGCCTATTTCACAATCCGCACAAGAACCTCGTTTGGAGGGACACAGCTCAATTGTTGAGAGCATCCGTTTCTTGTTACCAACTTGTCTCCGACTATCGGTATATGAACAGACGGCACAATGGGAAATATAACTTCAGAAATGGGGTAGAAAAGAGAATTTTTTGGTAAATCCAGGGATATTGGTAGCTAATGAAAATGTTCAGTTTCAATAATCTGACTTTAATTTAAATGGATGAGGGTTTTTCAACACAGCTTTTGGTCAATGAAAGTAGAGGGAGATTTGAGCTAGATTCATCGCCCAGTACCAAAGCTTGGTTGGTTGCTACACTTGGAATACCAAAGACAGAAGGGCTTTGTGTAATGTGTTAGTGAGGTTCAGAAAACCGTCGAGAGTTATTCCAGAAAACCGGATGTTTACGTAATCGACTCACAATCGGGTTCGAGTCCCCGTGGTGAACTTTATGTGGATGTGCACTGCTGATAATTCCTAACAAGAATAAACAGGCTGTACAGTGCTTTCGTGGTTTTTAATGGTGAGTTGAACGTTCAAGCATCATGGAGGATCATATTATACAAATCTAATCTCCTGCTACTCAATTGCAAATAGTAACCAAGCTCTGTAGGTTGTTCATAACGGAATGCGTTCGTTGTACTTAGGCCCCTACAGAGAAGTGATCCATCATAAGAATCGACCGCTGTGCGGAAAGCGGGTTGTTGCTGTTCAAAGCCAGTGACGGAAGAATGCTTTATCATGTAGTGTAGGTGTTCAGCAAACCGTTGAAAGCCAGCCCGGATATCCTTGTGGTTAAGGTGTTCATTTCACAATCGTTCACCCCGTGTTCGAGTCTCCGTGGGGGCTCGGTGGATGTACACTACTGGTTCCTAACAAGAATATACCGGCTGTAAAGTGCTTCCGCGGTTTCTGGTGGCGGGGTCAGTGCGGTTACTGCATGATGAGTCGTTTGATGATTCAGCTTTCAACAAAAAACCGTTTGTCCAAAGGTCAGATTTTTAAATTGTAAATATTGAGATTCTTTGTGGTAAATCTCACCGTCGTCGATCGGATTCTACCCCCGATCGGCTTACTATTGACCTGACTTTCTCCCAGTAATTTAAGGTGCAGTTGGTGTTGCAGTAAATCAATGAATTAATGGAAGGCAAAGATTCTTTAGTTTCCTTTGAGCACGTGACCCACTTGATTCGTTCTATTGTACTTCAGCTATACGAAAAATGTGGCTTTCACCTCTAATAGACTGCTCCTGTCAGACGCTACGTATTATCAGTTGCAATGGGAAATGGTAAGTTCTTATAAATAAGTGTGCATAATGTGTACTGTAAGAGCAATTTCTTGTGAAGTGGGACCTCTGTAACTAAATTTCACACCACTGGAAACCTAAGCTCGATCACCAACGGTAGGAGTAAATTCCACTCCAGATCATACGAATGTCGGTTTCATTGGTATTCCTATAGCTGGAGTAAATACAGTTCCTCACTCCAGGAGTCTATGTAACAACTCGTGTTGTTCATCCCCCGATGAGGTCAGACATTGGACGCAGAACATTCTTGCCACTTTAAGTCACGGTACAGTCTTTACGCCACGTGTTTGAACCAGCCTTTTGTAGCTCTGTAATCTTCCAATGCGGTGGAATCATAGAGCACTGAAAACTTGACGGTCACTGTTATTCAGATTACAAAATATGCAGCTGGGACGTGAAGCAGACACAACCAAAAATGAAGAAGTCGAATTCCCACACCGATCCATATTAATCTAAAGCTGTGGTCGGCTGACGAAGGTGTGATTGGGAAATGAGCGGTTCACCTAATCAGTTGCTTTTCAATCTGACACGAGAAGAGTTGTAGTGCATAACCACAAGGTTTGAAAGCCTAACCTGTTTGAAAGGTTTTGGTCCGGCTTTCACATTTCGGGTCTTGTTTACGCTTTTCTGTTGGAAGCTTGTTACAGTCATTGATTGGCAAATCAGTTTCAGCTGTTCGAAAACATTTTCACGGTCTGTAGAATGTTTGACCCCACTTAACGGTTCCGCGGAAATCAATCAAAGACACCAGTTAATGTGATTCCGAACGTTTTGATGAAATCAAATGAAAAATAGCCAAGTCAAAACTGGGGCATCTGTTCCCAAGTTACGCTGGGCGCTAATTGGATCTTGTTGGAAAGAGTATGCTTGGCATACCACTGCAGGGTTTTTTTCTACGAGAACTTTTTGGTACTTTCGTTACTGCCCATTATAAACGAAGAACAAAGTCCAGTGTTTCAGCAACAGAGGCATTCCATTCCTGATGGCCTGTACGCTAGCAGTTCACAAAGATTTGTAAATGGGAAGTTTTGAAAAGACGTCCGCAAGACAGAAACTGAGTAGAGGTTTCATTCTGATCATCCAGTGTTACACCTCAGATTTAGAAGCATTGAGTTGTCTAGATATGCCACCAAACACCGTGAAGGGACTACTGGAGTAATTTTAAATAACGAAACATGCCACCTTTTTCGCTATACTTCCACTAACCATTGACGTTCAGATGGATACTACGACTATCTACGTATTTTGTGATCCGTTTTTAGGGTCTTAGTACCATCGGTCAGCCTCTATAGCCCAAACATTGAAATGACACCATCTTTTGGAAGTAACACAAAACTAGTAACTAGGAAAACAAGGAATCAGATTACTTATTTATTTGCTTTTATTGTTATTATTGTAATGGTTATTATCATTATTTATCCAAAACTAGAACTTCAATAATTTCCCTTTCAGACTTTTCCGAACGCAGATGATTTGTATTATCTGAGCTATTGTTATCCATACACATACACTGACTTGAAGGCGGACTTGGATGATATATTACATAAAGCCGAGGAGAATTCGCTGCCAAAAGGCTCAGTGAATTGCGAAGTTCTCTGTCAGACACGGGCTGGGAACTCCTGTTTTTCTCTCTTTGTGACCGATCCGAGTGAGTTGTGGTTTGGAACTATTGAATATGAATTTGACGTATTGATAAAAGTGGTTAGATAAACTTCACATGGGTGACAGCATGGTGGCATAGTCATTAGAACTGGTCATCTACAGTCATAAGATCACCTTCAAATGTTGTTTTGGGCTACATCCATTTCATAGTGCTGACAAAGTTTTGGTCCAACAAGTAATAGCGTTCAAATGATTACCCGAACTTTACCAACACTCAAACTAATGGGTGTCTGACTCGATCCAGGCAAAACGTACGACCCACCTAAAAGAGTCAGTGTGAATATTTTGCGAAGTGCTGACTACTTTCTCCAAGATAATGAGGACCATTTCAGTATTCCTACTTGACAAATTGCAATCTGTTTCATGTTAGTGACTAAAACATCACTATATGAACTTGAAAAATGTTTTTCAAAACTGGAAAGTGCATAATAAAATTGAGGATACCCGATGGTATCCACAGACATAAATGTATGTTTTGTATATGTTTTGGAAAGAGGGCAGGAACACGTGGAATGCTTTCGACAGCTTGTGCTAGATATTCAAACGAAAAACTTTTTTTTATGCAACCAATAAACCGGTGTTTTCATGGTAGTTTTATGTATGTCTGTCCCTCGCTTTCTATGGGTTTTTGGCTGATTCGAACACGTTTCGCACAAAATGTACTTTTAACGTTACAGATTGTAGTAATGAAAATAAAGTTGAAAATTCTTTAGGTAAAATGTCTTACTTGCTGGAACTGTTTTCTCAACAACATCCATGGGAACCGTTGTCACAGGATTGGTCTTACCTTCTGTGACTGTTATCCATCAGTGGAACAGAGTCAGTACAAACGAATGAATGCAATACCCATGCGGGAACTTCATCCGACCGGAGCATGTACCACATCAGGCAATAAGAATAACGCATACTGGATTCACTAATGAGATAATGTCAGTTTATTATCGCGGTCGACTGACTTACGGATGATTAGTGAACGAATTAGTTGATCTAACTTACTGCTTAGATTTGAGTGCTTCACCTTAAGGGCTTCTCAGCCTGGCACTAGCAGAAGCTGTTCAAACATTCCAGACTTAGAAGCCTTAAACACTGTAGGCAATTTCAGTAAACTGTATAACCACAGACAGTGCAGTACCTCCATGCTCAATAGTTACCACGATACAATAAAAAATTCAGGTTCGTCCAAAGTCCAACTGTTAGACCACTAAATGTGCAACTAAATCGCCGAGGACTTTAGTATCCGATTCATGAAAACGGACGTTATCTGGCACAGCTCTAAACCTGAGCTACTGAACTAAGTATAATCAACGGGATTATTCTCCTCTGATGCACGACTGTAATATGATCACGGTCAGTTAGACTTCGTGCGCTCTGAGTTATCGAATTTATTTGAGTGCGAAATGCAATTTAGCTCTTGCGCTAAATCTGACGCTGAGAAATTGGGCGATGCTGACACACCGATCATTTTTTTCGAAAAGCTGATCACCTCACGAAAACGTCCAAATGAATTGCCCAAACGAAAAACAGTTGGGTCAGGTATTTTATGACATCCAAATATCTAATGATAGCAAGCATAAAAAAATAAGTGCAAATATTAATTACCATACAAACACGTCTTTGTAAGTGGAAAGATAGGAAGTGAATGCGGAGAAACGCAGCCCGGTAGAATGATCACAGGAACCGTAGATATGTGATGCGCACTTAAAATTTAAATGCCTCCACTGCGAGACATAACAACCTGCTGAGACTATTCGTCACCTTCAGAGGATGTAAGCCACAACGAAATAAGTTAAGTAATCAAGGATTATAAAAAGTATTATATACATATATATATATATATATATATATATATATATATATATCGAGAACACAACAGCGTGGTGAACAAGCTCGTTTTCAGTTGTTGGTTTGAGTCATATTTAATGTTATGTATTGGTATAAGTACGAATAACTGAAAACAAGCTTGTTCACCACGCTGTTGTGTTCTCAATGTGTTCTGTGGGATTCTTCCTACATATAAATGTCGAACGAAGTGAAACTCGATTGATTGGAATGAAGCCTACTTTGCCACACTTGATTACGGGAAGATATGTCTAAGTTCTGTGGGTACGTGGATTCTTCTGATATTGGAAAGTCCCTTCGCGGAATAAGATGAAGTTCACGGCTTCAAACCGAGCGTCGACGGCTTGAGGATCAATGAAGTCATTTACTAGACTGTGTGTCTGAATGTAGATTTCAAATCCACAAAAGTTTTCCTCGTTGCTCCCTTATTCTGAAGCATATTGCTCTGTGGTAACAAAGAAAATTGCAGAACAGATAACAAAGACTTCAACAGGAACTTATTCTACGAGCTTACTGTGAGCGCATTCGAATGCTATATATAATGCGAAGTTAGACGTGCCACCACAATAATTCAGCGGCAAATAACCGAGAAAAGTGATACGTCTTATTGCGCTTCTCTAGACAGTGGTCCTTTCGGTTAATGACTTTCAGTCGTATTTTCTAATTTTCTCACAATAGTACAAACATTTTTGTACGAAAAGCACTGTGGAAAACCAACGCGGATTACCCTTCATCGTTAGTTGGGAATTTGGAATGTGGCTTGCCAGTTTCAAATCCTAGTTCAAACTCAGGGCGTGTACATGCACAACTCGTGATTCATAACAACGGGACAGATGGTGTTTGAGGCGCCCAGGAAGTAAAATTTCAAATTAGGTTCCAATTAAATAAGCAGTTTGAGTTCTATGAAAAGTGGTTTAATAAAACACGATTCTGAGATAGAAGCAACTGTTTCAGAACAGTCTCCACCATCAGAACGCAGCATAGCAACGATGCATTAAATTCGGCGACCGGAACATTTACCGATTAGTGGGAATTTCTGAGGACCGACCAACAAGAAATGGTAAATATCGACGACATTCGTATAGCGTATCACGTGTTCACCCACGTAAAAGCCTGCGTGCCGTCGGTAGCCCAACAGAATCCAGTTCAGTCGCGCTATGACCGGTTCAGTTCACACCAGGCTCACCTGCGTTTTGCGTGAGTACATCTTATTACGCAACAAGTTGCTTTTCGTCCGTGAGTGAATGATGCTTAAAACAGACATGACTGGACAGCCGTTTCGACCGAACCTTATGGGTCGGTGCTAATTATCGTGACTAAAGAGTTGACATGGACGAGTTCACGAGGGATTTGTGTGGGCCAGAGCAAACGCAAATTGACAGCCCCACAGACCCGAAGATAAATAATAAAGGTACAGAAAACTTCAGTATAGAAAGTTTTGATAAATTGTTCGATTTGAGTCGAATCAGAATGCGTGGCACTGAAAAATCACAGATACCGCTCATCCGTTCTTCTCTCAATGAACAAAGTCAATATCAGTTATACTGCATTCTAGTGAAACAAATATCATACTTGATTTTCGCATTATTGTTCATTTATGCGTATGGGTGGTGATAACGTTTGCTACATTCCAGCTCAAGCCACTATAGCTAATAAGGTCCTAATTTTGACTTCTAACGTTATTATTAATATGAGAATGTTCATCTAAACACTAAGAACACAGTCGTGATTGATCAGAGTATGGAAAATTGCTCCTTTGGTGCTCTTCACGAGACTGCATAAGCATGGATTTTGGATTCCCATTAGTGGCGTGGAAAATAGAAAATGAATTGTACACCTTTTTCAGGTTTGTTTAAAACCCAACACAATTTTTCGGGGGCACAACAAATCTGATATCTGATCCATTCATGGAGCTCGTTGTGATAAGAATATGATCCGCAGTGTGTAGCAGTAACTGAACAGTTTTGAAGAGTCGTTCAGGTAGGTCACCTGATTCCGGACGAGTCGAGGATATGTTCACATAAACCAGTGAAATAGATTGTGAACAGGGTGTACATTATCCCTAATAGTCTTGACGTAGTGGCCTTCTACAGCCAGTAATGATATAATTCCAACAGGTACCCTACTTGGATCACAATTCGTTCCACAAGATTCAACTGGAAAAATTTACCATCGATTTGAGCCCGTAAAGCCTAGTTCGTTGGAGTCATGTTGCCCAGCCTAATGCCGAACCTGTTATCGTCAGCGCTTTGAGCACAAACTGTCTATCCATCTTGAAACTAAGCAGAAATCCACAGCCCTCATAGACCACATTGTAGTATTTCTCTTGATGTGTCTTATTCATTCTAATACGTTTTTTCGTTCGCGATCGACAAAAGCAAAAGAAGTCTCGCGATCTACGTCTTTGAGCTGCACAAAGGGGTTCCATTGTTTTGAAATAAATTCTGTTTCTTTGGACCTCACAGCCATTCCAGAAAACCACACCAAGCCTCATAATCCGATAGATCAATGGGTGGTTTATCTTTCAAGTGGAATTTCGAACGCAGGGTCAATGCTTCTAAATGATACTAGAAATTCAAAACACACTTCAGAGTTCTCACTCACTCTGAATGGTTTTTAATATATTTTTCTGGGCAATGATTCAGTTGCGTCTGGAATATTTGGAATTATGTCAGCACTTTTTGAAAGTACATGAGAATTATACGGAACGATGTTATTTCCAAAGCGGATCACTCTTCTGTGTGCTACCGCTGTTAGATGTTCGAGTTTAAATTTACTCGTAGTCGTTCGCGAGGCACTCTATGAGTTTACTGATCTCTCAAAGGTACGTAAACTCAATTTCAAAACAATGAGTTTTGCATAGGCTGTTCAGAAGTACGACAGGGAACGTGTTCTTAATTTTAAATGTGAAAAGGTCCACTGTACGGGCTAACTGCCCGGGTCGCGTGTCGAGAGCTCTACTGGTGTTGAATGTTGAGAAACCCGGAACTCTACCATGGTGGTTTAGGGCGGCAAGCTTGATGGTTCAAAACCAACCCAGTGAAAGCTATTTCTCCGAATGCGGGTCTTTACTTGATCAGCACTAATTTCGTATCTAACTGAAACGAATCACTATGCGATCGATGAGTGTGCAAATATCGGCACTCAGTGTACTGATTTTGCACGAAAATAATCAAGGCACTGCACCATCCAAATCAGCCGAATGATGTGTACTGTGCTCGTGTGGCGAAAAAAGAGGCAATAAGCGACTCATTTGTTTTAAAATTGGTGTGAAAATAAAATGCCTAACTCCGGGTCGGCCATGACATCGTCCGTCAATGCCCTTGGAGAGAGGAAGTTCGAACAGCCGAGAAATATGGGTATAGTAAGAAGCTAAGAGACAAAATAAAAGCATGAATAGTTGCATTCGATTAGTTTGGTAACTAACAGCCACTTTTATATTAAGCCACTCATGAAGGTTTTTTCAAGAATTCTAACTGGACTAATCAGTTACAGTTCTTATGAACTTCAAAACGAAAAAAGCAGTATATTCCTCCCTACGAGACTCTAATTAACGAACACTAACTATGGTTCATAATAATTGAAGTCAATATTTTCAATACATGCCGATAATTAAAAAATTGCAAACTGACCGCCAATGCAAGTGATCAGAGGCTACCAATACCAACAGAATTATTATTACACTGTTCGGGAGCCAGATGTCGTCGTTTAAATAGCACGCGTTTGTAACCGGATACATTATCTGGCAAACGCCATGCTGGATATTGCATCATTGTCATGCATAGTCTTTGGATAGTATGAGGGAATAAGCCGGCACATTCCCGATAGACGGCCTGGATCGTTTGGCAGACAACGCGATGGTTTGGCAAGCAGCCGGCACATCTTCGCCTGTTCTAAATTGAGGACAAGATGGAAAAGAACAAAGAACCAATCAGACGTCATCTGTCGTCTGAACAGAATTGTATTCACAACCGGACTAACCACTCAAAAATTCTGGTTGTGAATAATAGGTGGACCAATAATGTTGCGGGTTATAGTGTTTAGCTATGTCTACTATATACTATATTTGAAAAGTCATTTCACTGGCAATAAATGGAGATCTTTTGCCGACCGAAAAATCTCACTAGAGCTAGTGGGACGGAACAAGGCAGACACTATCCTAGCCAGTTTTATACAAATAAGAACCTGAATTTACCAAAGAAATAAAGCAGTCAGTGTGAGGTTATATTTTGATCTTTTACTCTAATGAAGTCTCCCTTGGCTAGGAGGCCAGCTTCATCACGGTGAGCCAGGCGAAGCCCAGGATTGGTGCGTAGTGGCTGCCAATCAGGAAACGGCCAATAAAATTTTTATCGAATTAAACATTCAGGAATCAGACAACCAGCTGTTGTTGAATCACTCAGTCAGGATCTAGCCGATCAGTTCGTTACGGTAGCAATCAATAATTCAAACTGAATCAGTCAGTCAGAAGAACCTGGTGTCAAAATACGTGGTCCAACTGGTGTCATGCAAATTATGGTTATGGTAACTCGGCATCCTATACGTACTATCTATTTTACACTGATAACCAAGGTGGTCAGGGAGTAAAGAATCTTTATTCTTAGTTATATTGAGCGGACAAAGAATACGGGGCTGGGAAAAAGGTGAATCCCACAGCTATTTGGCGACGAGTACATCATGGACGTTCTTTATTCCATCCCCAGAATCGTCAGACGACAGAAATCAGGATCTTTTGGCTGTTGAATCGAGGACATGGATGCATAACTCTCAGGATTCTTTCATTCTTTTAATCACTTCCCCTTTATTATGTAATAATGGTATAATATTTCAGGAAGAGGGTCGCGGTCAAATGATGGCTGCTTATTGGAAAATGACCGGTGGCCTCGAGAGGATTTGAACCCGGGACAAGTAGGTTATTTTGATATTCGTCCACAGATGGGTTTGATAGCATTTCGCACTCTATGAAGCACAGTGTCCGGTCAAATAAATTCAGCTGGGTCATAAGTAAATTATGGATACACAATTATAAAACTGGACTGGGCAATTCACAAAGCCAAATTTGGTCACTCTGAGTGGTTTGGTCCAATAGGAATGCAGAGAAGCAGGGTGAGTTTAAGAGCAGTTTGTGCACCACATTCGAATGAATAACTAAGATTTCAGTGGTATGATTTATCATGAAGTTTCAGTGCACATCTCACCATTGAAAACCATCTCGCTGTACAGCTATGCGAGAGAGGGCTGTTGACTTTTGATGTCAGTGACGGGGGAGTGCTACGTAATGTAGTGGGGATATTCAACGAACAATTAGGTGCCAGACCAGATAGCTTGGTGGTAGGGTGTTTGACTCACAATCTACCTCCTGGAGTTTAAATTCTTTTTGGCTGTCAGTATTTTGTATTGCCGATGACTTCTAACAAGAATGAAACGGGTGTACAGCGCCTCCATGGTTTCCAAGGGTGACTTGAGGGTTAAGCTGCATCGGGAATAATATTATACAAACCTAATCTCCTACTATGCATGCACACAACTAAAATTCTTGTTTATGGGTCAATAGGGCTAGAGTTAATTGGGGGGTTTTCTCTTTCAGGAGTTCAAAGAATCCCTTACTTCTTCAAAGACCGTAAGTGCAATATGCTTTTTGAACAAAATCCTCTATTAGTACCGGGCTTCCAAGAACAACTTCGTCTATGACGAGTTTGCTCGTTTCAGATTGTGAACTGTCTCCATATTCCAAAAGAGTATTTTATCCTTGCTGAAGGAAATTAGGGGAAGAGCTCGTGTTTTATTGCAGTCGGTTTAGTTCATTCTTTCATGTGTCAACCCTTCTGCTAGTTCGGCCGGAGTAACATATGCTACAGTTCCTGTATCTGACCTTGCATACGACTTTATCCCTTGCTTGTCTGCTTTTCCGGTTGTGATATGATTCTCGTCATGGATGTATTTGGTTCACGAATGACTGTGATGCCTGATACCGACCTGAGCAGAATACAGTTTTTGTGTTTGGAGCATGAGAGTCAATCTACTAGCAATAGAAACGACCAAGCGGGAGTTACGAGGTCAAATCTTCAAACTTAGGGGGTTTCTTAAAACAAATCAAAGGGTGAAACCGCTCAAATCAGAAATAAGCACATCTTTGTGAATGAGTCAAGTTTCCACGTTTAACAACTTCCGACGTTCGAAGTTACTTGCAAGACAAAATTAAATCAAAAGGACGGGACTCTAATGAATATAGAAGTGTACAGACTCTCATCTGTATACTGTTGTCGTTATCTCAATCGATGATGAATGGTGTGAAAACTGAAGGTGAAGCTCACTGGTCGGGAATTTGTAAGAACTATGCTATGGTGCTCACTGATATCACGAAACTGACTAGTGGATTGTACGGCAGCCGTGAGATATCCAGTTCGTTTTACCCACATTTTGCTCAGTTGATAAGTATATTCCTAATATTTGACTCATTTATTCAGCCTTAATTTTTCCTACTTCTATCCAAGGCATCCCAGTGGCAGACAAATATGCCCTGATAATCAGTGCCCGAGTGCATCCTGGTGAAAGTAATTCAAGTTGGATGATGCTGGGTCTGATGCAACAGTTGATCAGTCTTGATCCGGATGCGCAAGAATTACGCAAACGGTTTTTCATCTGTCTGGTCCCCATGCTCAATCCAGACGGAGTTATTGTGGGAAATTACAGGTAAGACTGGTGGCGAAAGATAGCGCGATTTTCATTTGCGTGACAACCCCTGTACTGTGACCGACTGGTAATAACTTTGCTGTTGTGAACAGGAAAACATAAGTGACTCGGATATTTAGAAACAGATCATAGTAAATACACTTGCACACTGATGATCTGAACTCGACTGGTCGTGTAACGTTTGTGACCTAAAAGCTGGTTTAACACCGTCAACCTCACTATCGAAAAACAACACTTCTCGAATTCAAGGAAACTTGTATTATTCGCTTTGCACACTGAAGCATTTGTTAAATTAGAACTGATTTTTGACAGTGATAACCATTTGGCTTGTGGGATAATCAGTGGTTTGTTTTAGTAACTGTCTCAGAGTTTTCAGCTCACTCTATTAAGCCTAATCTAAATCATTTTTCATCCGATGTGCTCTCAGTTGTCTGGTCTAGAGTATGGAGAACACTGACGGGATATAGCCCAGTCATCACCTTCAAGGGTCTTTGAACGAACGAGTCCAAACTTCAAAAGAACAAAAAACGATCTTTGATATGGGTAGGCTGATTATTTATATCACCTCGGAATCCACGTACCTCGATATCTTACGCCATCATTGCCTTTACGGCCTTATTATTTTATTAAGGATCTCTTTGTTCAGTTTCACCAAAGACGAAATTACATGCACGAATAGCACTATGTTGCTGAGGTTGTAAATCGGCATCTATCCGGAGTCTGGTGCGTTAGGCGTGTCGTACATTACCAGGGCTACTGCGTCGAGAAGCAGCTTCCCGTGGTGGTATAACAAGAGGGTGGATTCATTACAGGTGCTTTCGAAATTCTCTGGACGAGTTATTTCCTCTGCGCTGAATTTTTCGTCATAATCTTAACATTGACTATCGCAGCAAAAGGTTAAAATGTAAAATTCTGTGTAAGTTTTTATTCTTAGTTCTGTCGTGATCCCTGAACTTTGGAAAATAATGCCCTTTGCTGCTACTATAAATGACTCAAAAACAGGACCGAACAGAGCAACGTTGCAAAATTTACCCTCGGATCTGTTTCGTTCTACCAATCCAGGTGCACACTACAGATTATACTATAACCTTTATTTCAGTAACAAAGACAACATTACCGACGGTAGGTCCCAAAAATTGATGTATTTAACCGGGCACCACCAAAAACATCAACGGCTTATTTCAGTTGGGCTGGCTAGGCTTCGATCATTGGATTGCAGCCGCTTCGTCAAACTTCAGTATACGTGAACTGGCGAGGAAAACGCACAGAGAATGCAGCTGTTCTGCCGATCCGATGATTTAGGTCCAGCGAATAATGTGAAATGGAAGATGCAGGTGGGTAAACTTTGGGCCTATACTTTCCGTTGGTTAGCTCCACCTTGGGGCAAGTTCGGTCGCTATCAGTCGAAGGTGTCGTTCAGTCCGCCCAATGTAGATGGCTCAACACCTAGACCCAGACGTGTCTAGATGTGATTTGGTATGCACTTATAACGGTTGTTTGAATGGAGGAAGGGAATAAGCGGGAAGCGGATGTGCAACACTCTCTTCGAGTTATTCCGTTTTCTGCGTTTTGTTACCGACTACTATTCCAGTAGCCAGACTCTATGACCGGAACACATGTCCTCTTAAATCTTATTGGTCAATTATTCTGTTCTTTGCCCTGACTGGCCGACCTTCTTGAATCTGGTCATTTTTGCGCTTGGACCACCGAGAGATGATGCTTTCTGCTTGAGACCGCTGGTACTTCACTTCGAATAAACACACACACACACACACACACACACACTATTTACCGAGAATTTGACTGTCTCCTGACATCATGTCGACCTCGGGTGCGTTCATTCAAATGAAAAGCCAGCGTAGATCGCGGACAAGTGATTTTCCGTCTGCAGGATACCTGTCAGTTTCTGTAGAGTATTATATGTTCGACGGCGTTGTTTGACTGCCTGATTACTCCCTGGAGGTGGTGCTATAACAACCGCCCCTGAATGACAGTTGCAAGGAAACCTTGCATCCAGGGTCTGATAGTGGTCATTCCCTTTAAGTGCTTGCATCACAATGTTCTTTGACAAAGTTCTACAGGAAGTCATTTGACTAACATATGTCGGTTAGCAGTCCAACTTCAGAGCCAAGCACTTGCGGTGTACAGGTTTTGAGAGCTCTTCCGTACATGATTCTCACCAACCCACGTTTGCACCTTACACTTACAAAACTCGTAATATGTAGGTGCCAGTTTGATCATCTGGGACTTAGGTATACAGGTCTGCTCATGTTGTCGTCCGGACATCCGATTAATATAATGCCAAGAATTGCTAAAGTTCTCCCGAATTCCTACTCCATGGAAAGCTTTATGTTATGATGAACTGCACTCAGTCTACGGAAGAGGTGGATAAAGTTATTCTCGGAGTTGCTGCCACCAGATATTTTATTAACGTAACTCCCATGCAGCCGTGCTTCCCCGATAGTGGTTTTCAGCCTAATCTCAAGATTCGGCATAATGGTGTTAGCCAGTATAGGGTCTTAATAGCTCTCCAATGCAGTGCCATCAATTTGACGAAAATAATTGGCCTCTAGGGGGAAAAATGTTTTCTGTGCAGCGCAATATCAGGCGTTCCAATTCTATCACTTGGACTTTGATAATAATGTATTCCTTGTAACCATGGTGAAAAACAAAACCCATCGTTTCGTGCAATGTTACTTTGGTGAGCCACGATGAAACATCCATGCCCGATAAATATCGATGTCTCACATCAATGTTGTCCAGAGCTTCCCCCAACTCAAACTTTCTTCAAGACTATAGCGTCAAACCGTTTGTGATAAGCTTCATTATTCTGAACAATCACTTTGCTAACTTGTGTTCAGGTGAAATGGTCGGAGATAGGATCTGTCTTGAAGGCACACCAAATTTCCGTAGCTTAAGTAGACCATGAAGCTGAGGCAACTGAGTGCCACGAGGTTCAAATTGTTTCACGGTGAATTCATCGGCGAACCATCCACCAGAATCAGCGTTGCATCATGTGAGATGACCGTTTCCTGACTTTTCACGTTACCTCTGTGCTGCGGAATTGTAACTGGGCTGCATCTGTCATAACAGCCTCCATGTTATCTTTTTCAATCATGAGAACGATCTCAGATCATTTGTAGGTTTTTCTGATGGTGATATCATTGTTGCATTTCAAATCTTGCAATATCCTAAGACAATTTCCACTCAAAAGGCTCTTATATCGAGACATAATGCGTCTCCATAAATGTTCGAGATTAAACAGTCTTGCTGCAAATAAAACTTTTGCATTCGTTGTATTTGGCCTCAGCGACAGCCACTGATTGGATAAATATCTATAGCGAGCCTGTGATCACGCGGTCAGTAATAATTTATCTCGCGGGACAATGGCAATAGTGTGGTTCTTTAAATATCTTTTGTGTTTTTGCTCCGTTACGGGATAGTTAACTGAATACCTGAGAATCCCACTACTTTAGTGAAGGAAACAGGAATAACCTTCTGCAAGCTTATTGGACATGTGTGTCTGTGACATACAATGTGCAAAATCTTTTCTTAAAAGGACACACTTTTATTTACACTATTCAATAAATCTTTGATTCTGAACAACACATGGTCGGCAATGACCAGCGTATTCACATTGGATAACGATGATATCCACACTGTAATGAGGAAATGGCGAAAAAGTATTATTTCAGGATAGATCATTTCGAAAAATCACGATGCTTAGCGAATTTCGACAACTCCGGTAGCCGTAATGTTCGGAAACGGTGGAAACATACTTTGGTTAGGAAGAGAAGTATAGGTCAGTTATTTGGTACCAAGAATGATACCATTTCACTTTCGAAATCCAATAAGTGTGCTGAATATATATCCTCATTCTGGTGGACCAATAAAAATCAAGGCACAATACCGAAACCCCAATGAAACTCATTTTTGTTCCTGTGAAACCATTTATCAAGTAACAATCGCACACGAGCCGGAAACTGCTGTTTCTGCTCACTTATATGCCGAAAAGAAGTTGAAATACGCATTGGTGTTATTGAGCCCTGGCTAAGCCCCGGTGACTTACACATTGGTGGCAGATGGTGAAAGGTGTCAATTATTTACGTGATAAGTTGGAACTTGAATAGCTAAGGTTTCCGCTGTTTATTCAATGCTGGGATCTGAAATATTATGGAGGGAAATGCATACAAGTATGCAGGTACTCACTGAATGCTAGATGTACTAATTTGTTGTAGAGGAGTTCCGTACGCGTATGCATAGCGAGATCTGCACACGGTAATAACATGACTGACGTTACAAAGTGATCAAAAATGATGTTGCATCCGCACAGCCATTGCAGAGTACCATCTGTAAATAATGACGGGTCAAAGGGAACGTTGAGTGTGGAAATGACCATGATTCACTCATCGGTCAGTGACGCAGTTCATAAGCCACTTGGGCAAACAGGACGATTGCTTACATGCCAATGGCTGTTAGCAGTATATATATATATAATTTATATATTATATATATATATATATATATATATATATATATATATATATATATATATGGTTACAGCAGTTCGCCACTTTGTAATACACTCAAGTCTGTCAGATGTCACATCTTCAGAAAGTAGCACTTCCCAAAATTTAGTAAATTGAATCCCAGACCAGTGGTTTCCACTGTTTTTCAACCCTGATAAGTAGGACCCCCCCCCCTCAAAAAAACTTGCAGCAGGTAAACATACAAAAAGGTGGGTCAAAGTACGAGGGAGTTTTGGTTCTTCGACCTCTTCAGTGGGAGCATCGGTAGTTTGCTGCTTATAATATATTAGTAGTGACAAAACACCGCATCTTTGAAATGTAGCAGCTCTTTCGAAAGTATCACTTTTCTCCTTGCCCGAGGCGTGTGGCATTTCAAGACCTGATTGTACCTTCTTTCGACCGGCTAAAGCATAAAAAATTACCGATTCCCTATCCTTGTTTGCAAAGGCGCACGGGAATGTTCCTTATCAACTCTACTCTAAGATGAGGTACTTATTGCTCTCTAACCATTATTCGTATCCAACTGTAGATGACATCATTACACAAGGAGGATATGTTTTTTCACATTACACTTTTTATATCACCAGGTTTTATAATGGGAGAAAATATGCTGCCTTTCACAAGGAAGAAACGTATTTGATAGGGAAATAAGTGGTCGAAGGGCTCGCACAATATCACATCTCTTCTCTTTTTCAAATCTGCGGAATTTTCCCGTTTCCAGTAAATATTTGCTCAACTCAGCGAAAGCAAATAGACATGACAGACAATTCAAAAGTGAAACCTTCTTAGTAGAATCAGCATTTATTTCTCAATCACAAAAATCACCCATGATGAATTTTACCTCCGTCAATTCCACAATAAGCCACATTTACTATTTACCTTATTTTTAACTTATGAACTTCAGACTAATTTGTCAAGGTGACCAAGGTCACAATTTTAATCGGTAACGGATCGCAACAAAACTATTGTGACTGACATCAAGTTCTATGGAATTTTTTTAGCTCTGTGTTGAGATATACTACTGAAATTTCAAGAAAGAGGAACTAATAACGAAGGATTAAGGTCATTTTGCGAACTTCTACAAAACTTGTAAGTGTCAAAATGAGCTCGGGTATCGAAAAAATAGGGATGTGATACGTTGAAATGACATCCGTCGCTTGGCGCTTAAATTTGGTAAAGTATCAACATAACAGTTCAATTGTTGTTTTGTGAAAATAGCTCTATTTCAATTTTACACGGAGGAGATATCAGTGGTAAACTGTGGAGGTCGACCAGGCAATGAATGTCAGACATTGGAAATCAAGCTCAGTGAAGCCGCTGTTAACCTTTGAAAGTCTATTTTAGACAAATTTCAGATATGATGTAGAGTACACACAGCCAAAGTTAGCTAGACAATGGAGAGATGCACCCAGTGTGATCCTCAACAGCGATTTCCCTTCTCAGGTAACAGGAACAGTGTTTGTGTTCCCAGTGTTCGACAAAGCTAAGTACCGTTGCCACATTCCGTGTTGTCTTGTCCGCCATCCTTTGCTCTCAAATTTTCTCGTTCCGTGCTCTTATGTAAATTATTCAAGAGTTTGTTGAGTATTTGTTTGGAACATGATATTTTCCGGCCAACCTTTCCTGGGCGAAGTAGCTTCTATTGTTACCTTAAAATCTTAGACTGAATAACTTTCGTTTTGAAGTGCACAGGTCACTTCAAAAGTTTTCAGATTATCCCTTCGCTCATCCGTAGTGTGAGTACCGATGGATTCACTTCTAAATGATCTGACGAAAGAAACATTCCGGATCGGTAAAATTCGGAAATTAAGATGAGATTCTAATTAACGGTTACAGCCTAACAGAGCGTATATGACTCATTTATGTAGTAAGTAGAATAATTACCTAGGGATCGGTCGATCGTGAGCTGCTAAAACCTCATTTATCATTGGAAACTCACGAAAGCGTCGATGCACAGTTTCATTATCTGGTTAGCGGAGAATCGGTGGCCTTCTGTGTCAAGTGAATTCTAATTCTCCAACCCGGTGTGTAGGATTGGGGACTTTGCACTCTAACCACGAGGTTGTCCGACCCGGATTACAATGACTTTGTTTACACTAACAAATAAGTGTGAGGTTTCGGATCGTCCGTGCCAGGGTCGCGCTCGCATGAAAAGGATTCTAGATATCCCGAAACATCTCGTTTTCACTTATTTAGTTGTCTTCCTTTATGTTCGCCAATGATTATATGCCATCACGCATAAAAAGCAATGATGATACCGTGTGAATGAATCAATGCGGAACTGGATTTGTTCCGAAGGAAGCACTTTCGCGAATATCATTTATTCGTCGGTCATAAAACGATTTTCTGATAATTGACCCAAACTACTTAACTTCTAATCCTGGACGCCAGTGGTTTGACGATCAATGCCGATCCATGAACGATTGCATGTATGCGCGAGGATTTTTGGTTTCCGCTTGTAATAACAAAACAGTGCAGCAAAACTTCGGTATAAATCAGTTTTTCCTCTTGTCAGCTGCTATCAGTTTTAGGAGCCATAAAAAGGCACTTACTTTTGGTTAGAGTTTTTATTGGATCTGGCACGAAAAGGGTTGTGAGCAACAACAACCAAGATAAATTTCAACAGAATACGAAGCTGGAAACATCGTGAAACCTAAGTAACTACTGGGACTGCACTGACTTTGAATACGGATGCATAATTTTTTATTTATTCCTATTACCCGTCAAAGGAGGCACCCTACGGTAAAAATTTGAATACCATTGTAGAAATGAGTAATTGTTACCTCCCCTTACTCAATACATGACAAAGGACATTTCTGGAAGGTAGCCATAGCCAGTCAAAAGCTGTTGCATGGTGGTGGCTGGAATCGAACCTGAGTCTTGAAGGTATGAAATCCACTTTGGTAACTATCTCAGCCCCATCGGCAACTGCAAATCTGATATTTTGAGTAGTGAACAATAAAAGGCCCAATGGGTCAGAGGTGATAACAAGCTGGGCGATAGCAAATTGTACCATTAAATGACATAAGTGATTGGTGATATCTGAGCTTGATATGCAATGAAAGTCACAATCTCGTAAATGCTGTGAAGGTGAAAGTAAAACAGCAGCAATGAGTCAGGCTGTTGTTGTTGTTGTGGTTGCTGCTTTTGACGATGGTATTGATTATTCGGCTAGTGTTAATTCAGTTGCTTCTGACGGTAACAATTATCACTAAGGTCACGAAGTCAGCGCTGGTGATGATACTGACAGTCACTATATTGAACAGGTCAATTCAACTCAAGTCAAGTAAGTTGCTGCTTCTAATTTATGATCGGTGGATATCTGTCGTGTCCATGATTGAATGATAATGATGGCGTTTAGCCAAATTCGAAAAGTTCTATCAAGGCGTACCTTACTTTTGCAGTTTTTTTAACACATCAACAAGGCTGGCTCATCGTGAGCTGACCGCAGTCTGACTCGGTTCTGACTGCATCGCGCTAACACTAAATACGTGAAATCAAGTGACTGAAACGAATTTTCCGCCATGATTGGCATAGTGGAGTATTCAACGAACACTTGCTGTAGTCCTTCTTGTTTCTATTCCGCAATTTTTCTTCGGACGGCCTGATCTATCGATCTCAGTTGTAACTCATCAATCCAGTCCTCTAATATGAGTCGGAGGGCGACAGCACACAACGTCAGATGACAGTGTGTTTACATGATGAACAAAATGATATTCAGACCAAAAATAGAGTATTCATAAAACTAAGGTCGATTAGTTTTGCAAGACGCCTGCGAGCTTGACGGATCGATCTTTGATCCGATTCGGTCAAACTGCTCACGAATTTTCGTTCACCTGAAAAATAAAACCTCATGCGATTTAACAGCTTGCTGAGTATTGATTGACTGACCCGATTTAACACGCTCAAAGATAGTAGTGAATTGGCTTCAGAGGAGTTTTCGAGACACCTTGACAAAATCGCTGTCCTTAGTTGTATTTTATTTTTTCTCTCTCAACATTGGAGAACACAAGCCATAACATCCAACTTCGGCATCAATTTCGATAGCGCGAGGACAATTTATAGTACCGACAGTTTCTAATTCTTATAAACACAATAAAGTGTCATTGTAAAAATTCCTTCTAGATGCTCTCTAAGCGGTCGGGACATGAACAGGAACTATCGCCGTCCCCGGAAAGAGGTGTTCCCAACGGTGTGGCACATCCGAAAACTGGTCCAGTCTTGTAAAAATGCTTGTCAGGTAATAAGTTAACCGTTTAATGTCGTTCTTCTTGTTGTATCCTTAATCATATATATACATGCGAATAGAAATTAGAATGACCAGATTGTAAATGGAAATCTGTATTCTGAGAGCGTACGAATACAACGGGCACAGACTAGTGAAAACCAGTGGAAAATGTCCAACATTGACATAATCTAATTAACACGTCACAACCAATGAGGATCAGGGTCACAGTGTTATAATCATGAAGCCTGTTGATTGGCCGCTATGAATGGCGGATGGTTTTACCGATCCCAAAAGCAACTGACTAAATTCTACAATCTCTTGTACTGTTGTGAATTGCAAACCTTGTTTTTGTACGTACCGTAATCTACAAAGTTCCAAAAGAGTACTGAAAGTCCCAGATAGCATATTAAACCAGCCTTCTATGGATCCATGGACAGTGTCTACAAAAGACAATTGAGGGAACCAAACAATGCAATGCGCTTGGAGAGGTGAGGAAGTAGGCTTGCTATTCCAGCACATTGCAGTCATCACCAAAACGCAGAATCACAACTGCAATGGACAGGAAAAATGTGACGAACTGAGCTATTAGCAACATGCAATCACGTTCACCGGGGCAGAGTGACGATATGGAAACAATGAACGGCTTTTAAAATAGAATCTTCTTCATTACCTCACGTGGAGTTTTTCCTAAATCCATGGGTAAATGCGTATCTGGACAGCATTTGCAGCGATCGGCTCAGACGATTTCATGCTCAATGTAACTATTGTATGAGAATCATCATACAAAGCTGAAAAACCACGCAACAGAAATGAGTAACTACTGAGAAACTACTGGCGGCCAGCAGTTCCCCAGTTCACAGAATGTTTTCTCGGCACAAGGAGTCCGAATCTCGTTTGATGAAAAGTCCACTGGCAATTTCCGTATCCAAAAGCAAAACGCCGCTTACCGGAATCAAACTGGTGACCCTCGGCTTACTGGAAAGACAGTCTACCAGCTGAACCACTGTGGTACGCCTAATCGGCTGTGAACACCGAAACTGAATGTCAAATGATGCGAAACCACTATTAAGGACCGGACTCGTCAGTTACTCACCAATGGAACGAATAGCACAGGACCAGATGCGATCTAATAAGTCTTGAAATATATTCACAGAATGCACCTATTGACACGAGGTGTCTGGATCTTAGGTAATAAAAAATCGATTTTTCACATTGTTCGAACTAGCGTAACGATGAAAAGTTGTCCCATTAGTGCTACCAGAATGTTATGTATTCCTTTTCCTTAGTAGCAGGCGTGGGTTTGAAGTCTTCAACAATACAAGGTGAATACCTGGGGGTTTGAACTCAGCACCGTTAACTCTGACCAAGATCCGAACAAAGTACGCAATTTATCAGTCTGAACTGATACTTTGGGAGTTCTGAAGAGGTCAGATAGCGTGAGACTGTCAATCGTTATTGATGCGCGATAGGTGAGTAGTCGTTTGCCTCTTAATTGGCCGATCATTTGACCGACTCAAGACAAGTAAATCGTAATTGAGAACGAATGTGCTCATTTCTTCGCCCGAGCTACTGATGAAACATTTTCAACATAGCTGCTCATTTTACTGAACAGAAGGACAAATACTTGCTAAAACTTAGCCACAAGAAAAAAGTATCATTTTGTTTTCTTGATGAGAAGTACGTGATGTGCAAAATTGTTCAATGAATCAAGATACGAATGGTAAGATACTGAGTTCGCTGTTTCTCGGTCTGTTAGGTCACCTCGAATAAGCTCGGTCGGTACGAAAATATCGTGCTGGAAAGGGGATAATCAGCTCGTTCAAGCTCAAAGGATTATTGTTTAAAAGTATAAAAAATGCATATATAGGCAGACAAGATTTAGTATTTCATACTTAGAATTGCTGCCTTCTTTTGAACCTCATATTTGCAATTGTCTATTTACAGGACGTCATTTACTGTGATCTGCACGGACACAGCCGTCAAAATAATGTTTTCATGTACGGCTGTGATCCCACATACGATCAGTCAAGATCCACCGGTTTGCCTCAGCGAGGGAACTACGAAACGTCGCTGTACTGCTTACGGGAACGGTTATTACCATATTTGCTGGCTCAACAAGTATGCAAAATCATCACCTACGTGCTCCAATACCCATTCTTCTACCCTGGTTTCCAATTCTTTACGTACTTGTGATGAAGTGTTCGGAAAAACCTTAACGGGAGTAAGGTAGTGTGAGGGTATGATCTGACTCATCGTTCGATAGACGGTTTAGTCTCACTGGCATGCAGTGCGTCAGCACCGGCCCCTACCCAGCCCACGAACGCCAGGACAGCCGATCAATGGCGTGAATCTGTAGACCAGACAGGAATCATGCCAGCGGCATTTAAGCCTCAAGGCGTGGTCATCCACACCAGTCGGACCGATGCACTGTGTGCAATGGGTGGGTACATGGACCGACTACCTGCATATTCTTTGTTTTTTAAAAATAAAAGGAAACAGTTTGCAGGCAGAATGGAGTTCGCACTAGAGTTAGTGGGACAGAACAAAACGCGATGAACGCCTCGTTTCCGAACTGACTGGTTCCCCGCGTAATCTGATGGCATTTGATATATTTTTACCTGTGAATAACAAGGGCATTCTGCTTCGGTTGTAAATGTGCCTTATCTGGAGTTGCGAAAACGCTGACTTATTAGGAACATTTCTGGCAAAACCGTTACTGAGTACGTAACGTATGTTTTCATTCGTTCATTATGCGACAAGGTAACTATTTCTAGAAGAGGACCATGACCAATTAGACTGCCAAATAGGAAGTGACCGTTGGTATTAACATTCGAAACATAAACCGGGATCATGATCTTCCAGCTACATCCAACCAATTACCGTTTGCCATCGACTGCAACTCATGAATCTAACGACTGACAGTTTTTGAAATCCTTTTATTTTTTTAACTCCTATATTAGTATATAAAAGTTGTATAGTATTTCGGGAAAGCGCTCTCGACCAGTTAGAAGCTATCAGTTACGAAACTGACCGGCGGCAAAAGAGTTCGAACCCGGGTGAGAAGAGTTCACCTTGATGATCGTTTCGCTATCGCCTGTCGGTCCGTATAAAAAAGTTCTATCTGATTTCTGTAGTATACAAGTGGTTTACGCAGAAACTAACTTACGCCCTGTTTGGTTCCTGAACATGTGAATGTAGACGACGTAGTAGCTGTGCCGAAGAATATGTCTTCCCTTAGAATCAAAATACTTCATTACCAAGCTTGAGATGTTTAAGCTATGAACATATTTATGTATCACTGAAAACTTATCTACCTCTGGTCGATCAACAAATCACTTCTAATAAAACTAACTGACTTCCAAAAATTTGGTAGTTTTCATGATGTCGGATAAGCAACGCTGAGGCATGGAGTCAATCCCAATTCCGAATTGAGATACAGATCATTCTGACGGAAGAGAACATAACATGGAGAACCACGGCGCACCAGGAATCACTACGATCGACGCTGGGGCCCATATGTACACAACATTTAATGTTACAAGTACGTGGTCCAAGCTAGTTTGCTAACTGCCCAGGAAGACAACATAAGGAGCAATACGCAAACATACAAGAAGTTGGGGGAATCGAACAAGGTATATAGAGATGAAACATGTGCAAACTGTTCGGTCCGGCATATAGTCTATTGAATGCCAGATGTCAGTAACTTTGCAAAGAAAATTCACAACTGTCAGAACGATCTGATTAGACTGATTAACAAGAATTATGTTAACGTTTGATGAATCGTGAACAGAATGGGCAACAAAAGAGAACCGAAATGAAGAGAGTAACGATAAATCACACCAAAATAATAACTAATTGAGCGTTTATTCTGTATGAGGAAGACATTTTCGTACGAACAAGCTGCCTTGTTTCCTATCAGATTGGATTAGCGAACTGTCAGTGTAGCTATTCTCTGCAATAATTGATGACAAGAGCTGGCCCGCTGTTTGTGGAATTCACTTGAGATGATTATTTATCCCTGAAGAGCGGTGGTAATCAGTTTTGTTTTCATTTTGAGCCCAGAATATTTCGTGACTGGTAGAATACACAGTGGTATGTGACCTTAGTTTGAAACAACTACTCTGATGATATTAGCGAAAACGAGATGTAGATACGGAAATTGTTCTGACCAATCCGTCAACCAACAATTCCAAATAACAGCAGAACAATGGACGAATGAATAAAAAAATGAATCAGTGAGTTTATTGGTCAGTTAAGAGATAAATCAGCATTCAAGTTAAAGCATAGCCGTTTACCTCACCCATTATTTTATGTTCAGAATAGTTTCAGAATTCAGAGGTGATTCGAGGTATAGGTATTCACAAAAACACGAGCAAGCTGGTCCCACGTAAACGGTTATTGGGCGACGCGATATGACCGACGCGAGCCTCTGAAATTGGCCGGGCTTTTCCTTCTTCGGGATTTATACCACATAGCTTATATCACACCAACACTGCTCTGTAGATTTTCAATTTTATTTGCCACAGTGATCATACGAACTTCTAAGGTATTCTGAGGAATTTATGTAGCCCGTGAAGTTCTTAATTTTGCCACGAAAGAAGCAGAATAAAGAGGATTTATGCGAATGCTGTTGGAATATCGAAGAAACAAGGTATTGGACGGAAAGTGGCTCCTCGAAGGCAGAAAATATCACGCATGTGTTTGCTCATTGCACTCAATTCTGATATGCGTTCATTAGTTGGAAACTTCTGTGATTTGAAAGACCTTGTTTCCTGTTGGGCAAAAGTGCAGCTTGGTAAGATAGTACTACAGGAACTGTGACTCAGTGACCATAATGACAACGAAATTGTTCATCTTAAAGGCTTTACCTACTCCCGAGCAAATCGATCCTCACCTCGTAGGAAACTTGGGATTGGGGTAATACTTATCCTAAAGGCAGCTAGTGTAAGTCTGTTCAGGTTCTAATTATGCTCTCAGATTCCTGGGTTAGGGCCCTACAACACGAGCAAATTCCGCTCGGTAGTTATTCCGAAAGTTTTTGTTTCTTCCACATGCTTTTTTCAGAATTTCTACGAACTTCAGAACAACATTGGTGATTTCATCCATTTTCATTTGGGATTCTTGACGCTACTGGGTCTGAAAAACGTTGTAAACTTCCTCACTTTGATTGATACCCATCATGATTTCTGCTTCACAAGAAACCTCAATCTAGTTAGGACCACACTTAGATTTTTAATGGGGACTTGGGATCACGCTACAAAGTTGTTTTCTCCAGCGATACGTAACTCAATTAACCACAAAATCTTCATTCACTGTTGTTACCTGAAACAAAAATTGCCTCAATTAGATCCCGAAAACCTACTGAGACTTCAGGCTATAATTGATCAGACCAACTTCATCATCTACAACCACAGTATTCTATGGGCTTTTAACTGTGAGGACAGAGGCTGACCCATCTTCAATAGACAGTCAAGTCTCATTACCAGTCAGCCCGTCAGCTCTTATCCAAAATCCAGGCCAAGGTTCGAGAGAACAGAATAGCGAACGACAGGATGATGGATCGATAAGACGAGAAAAGTTCCTCGTCAGTTTGTGACTGGCCGTAACACTAATCAACCGACCAGAAAAGACGCCACCGGTTGCCAGTTTGCACCAACTAGTCTTCGGTGGGATGACTGGGGACAGTGATTCTTGCATCCTTTACAGACTGTCTGTTTTCTGTTGATAAAATGAGATGATTCGAAGTCATAAAAGTCATCTAACTAGAGCTGTTGGGACAGAACAGAACAGTAACTAGTTACTCGGCTTTCTGGTACAATGTCTGTTGCCCACTAGAGACTTTTCACATCTGCAGTGGCCGATTTCCTTCTCCATCCCTCAAAAATGAAACCATTAGCAGGGCAATCCTTAGAGCAAAGAGGACCATCGAGCGGTGAAGGCCCTTTGTCATTCAAATCAGAAACTCACATACGCGATGCAAGATACAGTCTCACACTTCTAGTTAACATTATACACCGGGAAATTTGGCTGCCAACCAAATGTAAATGTCAAAGATCTAAACTGTGATTTCGACAAGAAACCGTGCCCTTCTTTGTTCAGCTGTCCCAAAGTAATATTTTGTTCCTTCTCCTAAAATCTTTCTATCTTTTAATTACTTCTTTCCATCAAGTAATAATGGTAAGATAATTCAAGAACGGGATCGCGGCCAGTTGGGAAAAGTGAGCTGTGGTCGAAGCAGGATTTAAACCCGAGACAGAAGGGTTGAAAACCTATGATGATGATCGTGTGACAACCCTCGGTCATGCCAAATAACTGTTTATAAGGAATTGTCAAATATCAAATACAGCTAATCTCACGGTCTTCTTAATCTTCTCTCAGTTGTAATCAAGAGACGTATACATGCGGTCGCACTGGTAGGGTACACTTATTTAACTAATAAGTGGATTTTAGAAAGATTTATGGCTGTGGGAAACCAGCTTTCATTACATTTTTACCCAAGAAAGGAACGGTAAAATTACATCCAATTGCCTGTATCTCTGTTGAACTAAAGTTGTTCAAAAAGCTGTTTCTCTGAGGATTGCTAAATGATTTGACAGTATTACACCTGAACCAGTTGGCCTATCACTGCTTCTGCTCTACCTTGGATTTTATTTCCTCATGGGCCCGTAATGCTTTATCTCCGTTGGGAAATAAATCAGAAGCCGTACGTGTCTGCTTTTCAGATTGCAGTGACGTATTTAACAGTTTCGGTAGCCTAAAACCTCTCGACATCCTCTCAAAGAACGGAGTTCAACCCTCACTCACTGGGCTATTGTCTAATAATTTTTTCGACTGGCAACAGCTTACACGGTGTGGATGTCGAACCTCTTCCGTCTCTGTCTGGACCCAAGTCATACTACACACCGAAATTCTCTCACTTCTACTATTTGTCCACACGTACTCCATCCTTGTCAGTGACCGTTCTCTTATTAATATGAAGTATACAGGTGTTGTTTCAGCTACGCTGAAAATCCACTCTGGTTCCTTAGATCTTGACCACTAGTTCATAGCTCATAGCCCAACATTAAATCCATATACATTTTTGAATAGTAATTTACCTCTTCTAAAAGGCTATCAGTATGTCACCTTTCTGGAATCCGGTTCATACATTCACATAGGGAATATCATTGGTTGTCGGCCATCTGTAAATGGCTCGGAGTTAAGGTCACCCATAACATTTCATGGTCCGAACATGTTCCCTATGTTTTCTCCGGAGTGAGAAGACTGACCCAGTACGTCCAGCAACAGAAAAGAATATCTTTTCCCCTTTATCTCATTCAATGTGTTGTCCTTGAATGAATACTGCCTTATTGGTTGTCTTTCCCTCCGGTCGTCTTCCCTGGACTACAAGGCAAAAACTTCACTACAGTGATCGGGTCTCTTAAGTACTGATCTGAAGCAAGTCGCATATATTGTAGGAATTTACCAAAATTCACTAATTCTCATCACCACAAAATATGCAACAGTTTCCCCGAGAGAATTTTGAATGGTTTACATCACTCGCTTCACAAGGACCTCAGCATGTGTGCTTCCTATTCGTCCAACTGTAACAGTTATAGAATGGAACGTACTATTGGCACGAGGAGACTGAATCCCATAATATGAAAAACCCACTAGCTTTTTTAGCAACAAAAATTTCAACCACGTAAGCCGGAAACGAACCGGCAACGTTACTCTTGCCGAAAAGATGCTCTACCAGCTAAACCTCCGTGGGACGGCTAATTAAGTGTGAATAACTCAAGTGAATATCCAGTGGTTGTCAAAAATGCAAGTGAACTTTCAAATATTTAGTTAGAAAATTGATTATGCGCCTATGACTGCCTACCGGTCCTCTGTTACCACCCCCTTTGTCCGCTTTTTATGTAATCCTGCTAACATGGAGTCTGAACTTAAATGAAGTCTTGTATCTCAGTTGCTGTGCTCTTAAATCGCCTCCTATCATGTCCCTTCTTGTTGTTAAGCTGCATTTTTGTGTGTAGTTGCCATGACTATAGCTATGTACTGCGGAATAGTAACTCAATAAGGTGTATAATCAAATGTTTGGCTTGACTTGAACTGAATTGTCATGTGATCAGTTGGCATACGCTACCACAGGAGCATGTGTGGTCAGTTAGACGAGTGGGCATGGCTGTGTGCTGGTGTGTTGTCTGTCTGTCTATCTGTAGGATTGGACGCACCACGTGCAGATCCTGAAACACGTCATGACACTAATTCACAATTCCTATTCCTACACTAATTAATCTCACTATCACAGTCTAAAACAACTGAACGTCATTTTAGATGAACTTCATTTCTTCAAGCAACCAGACCCTACCAGATAACCAAATGCCAAGGTATTTGAGCATTGCATAAAAATCATTACATACTAGAAAGTAATGAGATCAATGTAGGGCAAGCACGTAAAATCGTGTGAGATTGGAAATTACCAAACTATGATTTTTCCCCTCAACAAAATACTAACACCGTTTTTGGACGAATTTAGTTGTGACGTTCTTAATGTCTGTTTTTTGTGTATGGCTGTGGGTTATTTCACTTTATTGTTGATGGACCCTTTTGTTCCACGGAATACTCGACTAATTTGCTCAGTAACGAAATGGGCTGTCAGACTCCAGTTGTTTTTATCAAGGCTCGGTTTTGGTCAACCGTTCTCTGAGTAAACCTGTCCCGCCTTTGATTGACCTGACAAAGCGTGCAAAACTTATTTTCTTGGTCAGGCTCATTCTGACAGATATCTTAGTAATTTGCCGTTTTGTCAGGTAGGATTCTGCGGTTACAGACTGCCGTTTATTTGTTTTTAAGCATTGGTTGAAATGGGGCCAAGACTCACTGTCACAGGTATGATATATTTGCGATGAATAACACGGTTGAACAACAGTACCGTGGAACTTTGGATCGACCTGATTTTCAATAAGTCGACTTCGACTGATCTGCGCGTTACCCGGGATCTCTTGTCACTACCCAGAACGAGCAAACGTCTTACTTCGACCGGGCGGATGTTAATTAGCATTATCGATTTTGCACCGATCGGGACTACAGCGTTTTTGTCTTCACAAAGCTCGTGTGCCTTATTTGTTTATTCAGAAAGTTTGATACCTGCATTTCTCACCGACGAGGAATTCAAGCTTTGTCAGAAATGCTTCAAGCGTTTTAAAAAAGTTCTCAAACTACTGCGTTGAGGAATGAGTTATTGTGGTTCACAACTGATTCAGCTTTTGTCTCATGACGATAAATGTTTCAGACGTCACATTATATGTGATGAGGACCATCTAAATTGCTTCCATGAAAACCCGCTTCAGTCAATCGAAGAACTGACTGGACAATTGTCGTATGATCAAAAGACTGTTGTGAATCAGTTCATTTGTTGAGAAAAGTTCCAAAAATACTGCTTGCCGTTTGTAAGTGGTAAATAACGATGGAGAATGCACCACTGACTAAAATACAACTTGTTATCTATTAGGATCAAATTTTCTTCTATGTAGTGAATGAAGTTGATGAAACCTCGATGACTTGCCCCTAATCTAATAAGGTGTTATCAGAACGTCAGTGGTCAGACAGTTATCATCGTCGAATTTAGATCTTTACGTCCTGGGTTCGAATCCTACGACCACCAATCACTTGCTCATTTAGCAGCTTACGACCGAATTCTCAAATTAGTGTACAACGTCAATAAACGAAGTAAACGTATCAATAGGAAGAAATGTCTGTTGTTCCCATAATCATTATTGATTGCACCTGATTCATTTGGGCGTCTTATGTTCAACGGTATACCGCTGATTCGCAAGATTGCAAGATTAAACTATCAAAAGGGTGTTCTCAATCAACTCCTCCCCTTAAGCCATCACTTACAGTGATGCACTGATTTGAACCAGAAATAAATAGCCTATTTCGTACTTTTAAGCACTGAACAGTTTCACCAGGCTTACACATTTTTATGCTTTCTTGTTTTTTGTCTTTAGGTACCAGAAAGTTTTTCCTTACCTTCTTGTCGATTCTCCATACATCCCAGCAAAGAGGCTACCGGACGCGTTGTATTCTGGCGTGAATTTAATCTCACACACAGCTTCACTCTGGAAGCTACATTTAATGGCAGTCGAAAAATGCGGTGAGTTTCACCAAGTTATTTTGTTTGCCTAAAGCAGGCAGTCGTATGCACACTTGATTCTTTCCAGTGCTTCAACACTAATTAGACACCACATGCTTTACAAATACCCGAGTTTGAATGATAAAAATATAGTAAAATGGAACTTACTGGCCTTGATAACGACAACTGACCGGTATATGCCCATAAATGGTTTATATTAAGTCAGTGATACGAGAAACGCTATGAAGTTTTGTTCTCAGCAATAGCCGAAATGTTGTATTGTAGAATGCACAGCTGAAGCTTTCGATCAGAGATAGTCGTACGCAGCTTACTACAATTGGGAACTTTCCTGCTGGGCTATATTTTCCATGTAGTGTCAACGACAAGAGAAACGAAACGGGGAACAACCGTTTTCAGTGATACCTAATCCTGCTTCCACAGATCACATGGGCGACAGTGATGTAGTTGGTATTCGTTAATTAGGTTGAAGATCATTTCTACGGTGTTGCGATGAGGAATGTGAGTGAGATACAGTTCTCTTCCGACCCAGCCTTGTATAATGGATTATTTAGGTCGAGTTTACTTTAAACAAATTCCATCTTTGACTAAGGCACTTGAAGTGTTTGAACTAGTCGGTTTTAGGTGCACAGATTAGGATTTAGTAGGCGAAATGCAGTCATCTCATTCGTGGTCAAAGTGCAATGCCGAACTGCCTTTGACGGATTAAGTTGGACTCAATTCAACACACTAAACGGGCCATTTGCGCCGATCCCACAAACACTATCTGCTAGGCCACTGAAGAAAGAACTGTTCGTAGATGAGCCTGGTTAAGGCAACTTGCCCTTCTCTTGTACGAAAATCTTCGGTGAAGTGGAGGATACACTTTTGAGTTTGCCACCCTGGAGAGTTGAGCTCAAAATCTACCGCAGTGTTCTCGTGAGTCGTTCTGTATGCCTATCGATCATTCCACGTCATTCGGCGTGCATCACTCTGTGTATAACTTCATCTATCAATCTGATGTTCAGCACATCAAAGAGAGCTTGATGATCCTCGGTTTTGTTTTTTTCGTGAGAATCAGCCAGTCATGAGCAAGCTTGAGAACTTCTGGAAGACCTTAGCCTTTATCTTTTTGTTTCAACGTTTCCCGTTTGATAATTTTGCCACGAACCTGAGCCATCGCATAGGGTCCATTGCGGAGCTAACGGTAATTCAATTTTGTTAACCTTAGAGGACTATATTCAATCGGAAATGGATCTTAGGTGTGAAGCATAGCAGTAGTCCTTCGAGAATTTCCACTGGCTTGATCGGCTGCGTGTTGGACTTTTTTATGCACTCACATAGGAAGTTCGCAGTTTTTAGTTAAAAGGGCGTCTGTTTATAACAACACCATATTCACCGATATCTTGGCTTCGTTGTGTAGGTTTCCATTTTCTATAATGGATGAAAACTGCAAGCTGTCTCGTAGACCATTTCTAATACATCTTAAGCACTTGGATTCCAAACATTCTTCTTGACATTGTGCTAGAGCCTGCTATCTAGAATGAAATGGTATCATAGTGCATTTTTGAGATGCCATGCATACGTAGAGTGATCGGTCCGTTTTTTAATTTGGCATTGGCTGGATTACCCTAGTTTACCAAAATTTTGTGTTTTATCTTTTCCTTTGTGCCCACAGTGAACTCGGTGCAATCTTCAACAACTTTCTGAATAACTTTAGGTATTCTTGCTTATCCTTGAGAGGAAACGCCCGCACATTTATATGGTCTTGGAAATAGTGCGTCTTTATTCGTCCACAATGTTGTGTTTGTAATTAGCAGCAAAACACCTAATGGTGACACAGCATTTATCCGTACGAGCGTAAACACGAAACCCGGCCGTAGACGGTGAGCGGGCAACGGACAAGTGCAGGTTATGAAAATAATGTCGGTGAGCTAAGTTACACGCATGCCCTAGCGTACATTCGCATCAAGTCAAGTGAGGTTATTCATAACATAGCGATCAGTCAACAAACACAGAATGATTAAACACCAACAAGCGCACGGCAGTGTATGAGGGTGATGTTGATTCATTTTCTGTGCAGTATGCGTGAATGTCTAGTCCGGACGAATCACGCAGCTCTTTCAGCACGCTCAGATTTTGTTAAGTTGCTCCAGATGAATGCCCAATCTGATCGTCAAATAACCAGTTTAGTTTAATATATTTTCAAACTGTACTTTCAGCCGTCTCTTTGAATGACTAACTGAACATTTATCTGAACGAAATGACTGCCGTCAAGAGAGAGTTTAGAATTATACCAGAATGATTTTTTCTGAACTGTTCTGACTTGCTTGGAACGGTATTTTTATATTTCATAGGGTTGATTCCACGCATTGAGAAGGCTGAAAAACACTGGTCAGTATACACGGCAAACGCAACACAGCTTGAAGATCGCACAGAGATGTTCATCGAAACGAAATATTTTGTGAATGTTTGTGAATTAAAACGGACCGTGGAAAGTTTTAATTTATCCTCGCTCCGGGTGACAGCATCCAGTTCCGTTGAAAACCTGATGCCACAAAAGTTGCAGAATCAAGGACTGCCTTAAACTACTGTCACGAGGACCAGACTGTATTCTTATTATGGGCAGATATCCACCTAGAAATAAACACGGGGAGATTTTCTACGAAATATATAAGGAACTGTACACCTGTCTTTAGGGAATTTGCCCGGGGTAATCAAAATGTTGACCAAATGCAAAGTCTACGGACAGTGTTGCACTACTGACTCTGAAACACTCACATATGAGACATCAGATGACGAATTGTTTTCTCGACGCAAAACTCCTTTAGCTCCGATACATACAGGATCACAACCATCTTTAGTAGGTCCCTATCTCAATATTCTGGTAGACTCTCTAACACACTTCTAGCTATCTTGCCAGATCTCAAGTACCTGTGAGCTGCATTTCCCAAACCGGTCACTGAACGTGATGAACTTCCCCTTTTCGAGTCTGTCCTGTTCATTCAAAACATCAGAATAGGCTTTTAAGACAGCATCCATTAAGCGACTCAGGTACAGAGCATCTCAAAGTCATTTGGTCTCATCAAAGGAATTTACCTAAGATCATGGTCCCGGTCACGAAAGCATTACCTCCATGTACGGCATCTTGTGTCCCCACAACATTCCACTTTGCCAAACAACAAGGCCGGTCTCGCCGATTATTTAGAGTCTTTTACCGTCCGTCAAACACCATCTAACATGAAGTGGGTGAGAATGATCGGTCGACTTGCATGCCATCTTGGTTTTACCCGAACATGCAAGCACTCAGTTCTATTTGAGGCTCGAACCAGGCGTGCTTCGAGCGAAAGCTGGAGTCCATCACTGTGTAGATGATGTACTGCATACGCCCAAGATGAGCGACATACGAACCTTGACATTCAGAGTTGACTTATAGCAATCCGTCTGATGTCAGTTTAAATATATTACCGGTTACCATCTGGGACTCACAAGTGACCCTGCATGATTAGGTACTCACTAGTTTTTGTGTCTTCTGTATGGTGACGAAGATAAAACTAAAATATTGGAATGAGTCTTCAAAACCCTGGCGCTTGAACAGTTCCGGTCAGTCCATTTCATTACTGTCAGACGATACTTCGTATGAGAAACAGATTGGAGTGCTTTCGCTATTGATACACTCATTCCGGTATTGTTCCCTGACTGCGATTTCAGATGGAAGATGAGCTGTACAAGCCTACTTCATCTGCTCGAATATTCAATACGTAGTTTTGCCCAGCAAATGCTGGATAATTTTACTGTATAACAACCGAGTTCGATTTGGTAAAAATCGAATAAATGATATGATATGCTGGATACACGTGTTTGAAATTAAGTAACAGAATTGTTGCAAATGTTGGTAATCTGCCAACGATTCGGTCAGCGGGGGTAACCTTTCTTAGGGCCACTTCACAAGCAATTATGCATGCTCAATGAAGCTAAAATGCTTGTCTTCTCCACATCATTGACTGGCCAACGACCGTGCAGTAAATAATGTTGGGAAACATTAATGAGTAGGTGGAAATTCTCGTTGTACGGGGTAAGGAGCTTTTTATTAGCTGCGGCTCACACATAAAAACTGTTGTATAAAAGATAAGGAGAGTAAAAAATTTTATTTGTTTACTTGTGTTTGTGGGTGGGAAAGAGTTCAAATGTGCCCATATAACATCATCACTTTTGGTTACAATTATCGGTTGATTTTGACTTTCATGACCAATGTACGTCACGCAGCAGTTCACTCATTTGGTTCTGAATTATCGGAAACACTTTTGAGTAAACAACGGAATATCAATTGTTCTCATTGTGATGTCCCTCCCTGTGGATAACCATCGAACATCTAAGTCTTTGGATCGCATCTTCTCAGTGAAAAGGTAGGTCAAAGCGACCCTTCTAGTGTACAGTCGATTGCAGTATGATCTTGAGAAAGGTCATTCATGGTATTCAAAACACCGACTAATTACCACAATTTCCGACAACTCTGTGGTTTCAAATATCAAACGCTTACGTAACGATGTTCGGTGAAGTGAAGTAATGCAACGTCTTTAGATGTTGTATACTAAATCATCATTGCTTTACCGATTTAAACTAGGGGACTATGGATGATCTATAACTTAACTGATGGATCAGTTCTACTAGGTACGTTCTGAACTGATTTTTCGTCCACAAGACGAGAGTCAAAAATCAATCTGGTTCATTACGCTGTCGATCTGATCTTTGATGAGTGCTAATAGCTTCAAAGTTCGAAGGCTGTTGCTTGCGTTTACGCTGGGGGTATTTTCACTATGCATTCACACCCGTTCTGTCCCCTTCACACAAACAAGCGACACACTGAAGCATTTTGATGTGAACGATTTTGCACTGATTGGTCGACGACTGGGATCCACACTGCTGATACTACGAAACATATTGGCCGATCCAAAGTAAGTCACAATTTTTTACGACGATGCGATGCTACTTTAGTAATGTAGTGCTTTTTTATTTTCAGGTGCGATCAAACAAATCACTTTGCTTCGTTTTTCCCCTTACAATATTGACAAATCTTAATATTCAGGTTTTTGAAGAAAACAATTTGTGATATTTAGATAGTGAGATATTCTTTTCATCCTGAGATTGTTCATAACACAGTAATGATACTCAACGCAACATTGAACATCCTGGAAGCAACGCATATCAACTCTTCAAGTCGAACTATTAGGAAGGCTTAGCAAGTTTTCTCTAATACCTTCTTCGTACTTAGGTCCCTAAATGGGAAACGACCGTCATCTTGTGGCAGCAAGGTAAGGAAAAAGATAAAAATCATTTATTCTAAGAAGTGTTGGTACACAAAAATACAGTCTAGGAAGATATTCATTAATTGACTTACAGATTCTTAGCAATGTCTAGGAAAGAAACATGGAACCGACCACTTACACAGTTGGTTCTCAACAGTAGTTCACCGTAGCTTTCGACGAGGAACTTTATTGTTGTTCTAGCTGGAGTCCACTGATTGTGGTATGGGCTGCCACATAGATGCGGATGCACCAATAAAAGGTGTATAGAACCGCATGAATTTGATTGTAATTGTCGGTGATATCAAAAAACTCACAAACAACGTATGAAGAACACACCGCGGTAAAAACATGGGGGTCATTTGATCAGCGTGTGTATTAATTTAGCCAAACGACAAAATAACGTGTTGTTTTCGGCTTGCTCAGTCGTGTTTAAACAAACATTCTCGAACGTACACGCACACTACGCACACCTGATCCAAATCCCTTCATTCATGGACACACTTCTGCAGTCGTACACACAGACGTATACAGTTGACGTTAGTTGCGCTTCGTCCCGAACGGCATCGACCAATCAGATGGCACTACGTGTTGAACGATCTCGTGTGGCCAAATCTGATTGTACGCTTGACTTACGTTTTCGCTTCTACACGCTGTGACTGACGCACTTGCCTACATGTTTGCGTCTCACATGCCTGCTTTCACCCGTGCTCTCCTTACTTTGGTGCTGAACACGTTCGTCCGCACTGTGGTGCTTACATTCAACCTACCGAATTTGGGCTACCACAATGTACAATAGAAAGAAGTGAATAAGGCAGAGCGGGGAAGCTGAACGAAGTGCCCCAAAAGCATAACATGGGAGGCAGTTGTATTGCTTAGGCATGACAATTCAAAGGCTAAAAACATATGCAGCCGTTTGAGTAGTCATTTTTCACGCCTACGTCCCACTTCAGAGTCTTCGATACCATGTGTTATTACGCTTATCATTTTTATTATTTTTGCCCCATAGGTTCAAATAATATTTTGATCTAAAGCTCCGTCTCTTCTTCGGCTCCGTAGTCATTTTCGCCCGTTCTGACAACAGCTTACACTGCAACAGAAATCCATTACTCAGTGGGTATTGTATCATCAACATCCATGAATGAGTGACGCGTAGATGTCCCATCTTGTGTTGTTCACATGAAGCAAGCCGTTTGGTTATTGCAGTCGGATAGTCCAACAACTGGTGCGGTAGACTTGAAATGCTACTCACCTGATAGTTCGGGGTCCCAGTTGAGACTCATGTGATAAGAATTGCAGCTGGTGAATCCCCAGTGGGTCCCAGTGACGCACTACACTTGAGACTTTGTGGGGATAAAACGTTACCGCGATTTTTCATGCCACAGTCCCATTCCATCCTTCTTATATTTTTGTCAGTCACTTTCCCTTTGGGCAAAGTTTTTTCGTAGATGCAGTTATTTCCAGCGTAAAATGAAACGTGTTTTGCATAAAAATTTCCTCCCTAAAAAGTTAACTGAAAATCAAGATGTTTTCCTCTTTTTAGTATCTTGGGGTTGCAATCAATCGTCCTGCGAAATTCTATCCGTGCGTTTGCATGATATTTGGTAGCTACGATAGTCTTTATTCACAATTATGAATTAACTGTGGCTATAATCCAACTCGAAGCATTCTGCATTGAATAATGCAGAATACAGACGGTTCTTTAAAATCTCACATCAGAGAAGACTGGTATTTTGGAGTACCACAAGGGATAACAGCTTAACGTGACTGAAATAGACTATTATTATATTAGAAACAATTCAGCCCATGGGGAAGGATAAAGAAGGCTTGAGTGCTAAGGTGTTACTGTCACTGACAAACAGCTAAGTCGGATAAAGTCCTCATCTATCCATAGAATAAGTTTGACAGATTCAAACAAGGAGTCCTAACGTTTTTTACCGCTATAATCATCATTTGGTGTTTCCATGCCTGGCTCCTATCTAGAAGACTTCCTATTCTTATTTACTAAAATAGTTCATACTGCAAACAACGAAGCGTTCTCCTCATCAAGTGATAGATACGTCGATGAAGTCTGATAGAAAACCCGAATAATGTGGTTGTCAGTACAGTGCAAAGTGCTCAGAAATGCCAAAATCACTTTTTGTGGTCGAAGTTCTCAACTTACTGTGCACATATTTGTCTGTAGGCAAATGATGTAAGTCACCAAAATGAAGATTAAGTCAGGCGCATGCTCACATACCAGTAAAGTTTGCCTTGAAGGTTGCAGCTAATGAAGCGAATCAATGGACTCAGCCGATATGTGGACCAGTTCAAGGGTGATGAACTTCGCACTGACGTTAAACCAAAGCTGCATATGGGCACCCCTATAAGAGATTTACTCCTTGGAGATATATGAGAAGCTAATCACTGCTAAATGTGATAAAGTCATTGAGTGACCACAAACAGTGCCAACTGGATTTGCTCTCATTTCATCTTCACGTCAATAGGTTCACTCAGTCCACTGTTGGCTCGTAAATTTTATGGATTCTGAATTAGCATGGTGTTCATCACACCGGTGTCAAATGAGGGCACTTCATATTTGCGATTCATGCATATATCAGTTGCCGCGAAGATATCGGAATGAATCATTTTGCTTAAAAATTCCTCTAATATAAATACTTATGACTCCGGTCCGTTTGGACACGGTCACTCAAGTACCTCACTAGGAGCCCCTATATCTTTGGCCCAACGAATTGTAATGTTTACTCCAAGGATAATTTGAACCAGTCAGCATTTCCTTTTGAGGCTATGACGAAGACTTTAGCTGCGTATTGCTAAACAATGTGCTAGATACTATAACTGAAGTTCTCGAAGCGCTATTCACTGGAAAGGCCTCGTGATCACTGATATGGCTCCCATTGCCGAAACGCCTCGTTTTCTTGCATTCAGTGCTAAAGACCATACGTACAAATTGGAGTTCCTTTAAAGTTGAATATTATAAAATACCGTTTATCAGCAATCGCCAGGTCCGTTCAATTTTCTGACTTTTACCGATCATACATTATTTTAGTTGGTCATAATAATTTCAGACATCTAATAGTTGTTCTCATTGGTGGCAGAAAATTTTTAGCTTTATCTTTATCCTACGCAGCCATCTGTGCGTCTACAAGTTTTTCATATAATCAGTATCTATTACGTTAATCTTTGTGGTTTAACCTTGATAAATGAATGGACCTGCGCCAAGTTTGCACAAATACATCATAGTAGTACGCAGTAGTCACCCGAGATCGTAGTTTGTCACGAATTTCAGGAAAGATAAAAATGAGAATGACTACAAGGCAACGTTTGATGTGTGGTGCCTTCAGTGATTACGGGCACATTCATGTAGTTTCAAATTTTCTGTTCTGGCCACTGATGGCGATCGCAGTAATTAGTTTTCGGATTTGGTCCTTTTTAGTTTTCTGATTGTGAGGGGTGTAAAACGAATATCAGCAAGTGTTTGTAAATTTTATCATTTGAAATCGAAAAGCTGGTAATTAGTCCCGATGGTCTACGCAGTCGTTGCGATCATTGGTTGCTCTTAGTCACATTTTCTTAGCTGCTTTGGACAAACTCTTCTCTTCGGTATACAAATTTTCACCTGATATTCACCCTGATGACACCGAACGGTTCTTTGGTAGCGTTTTCGGCTATCTCATTACGTGGTTACCAGTCTTTGTGCCTTTGTAGGCTCAATATAAGTTGACTATCCAGATATTTCTAATGTATATAAACAAGCCCCCAGTTAACACTTCTGATCATTGTACTTTAGTTCTTTATCCTGATTTCTACCGTGAAAGTAACCCTTTGGGCAACTGTGCACACTCCTCGCACACTGTCTTCAAGCGAGACTGCGTCCCCGAGAATGTATTCAAGCTTGACTACTGACTCATCTGCGCACCCACTGGTTACTTTTCATGGAAAAAGGCTACTAACGGTGGCGGAAAATTTTGGCTGAATAAAAACATTTGAGGAAATGCTATGTTACTTATTGTGTAAAATTTACGTCCGACTGAACATCTTTTTTAGTTTTCTGATTGTCAGAGTTGCAAAACGAATGTCCACATAATTTTATGATTCTTTCCAGTTGTAGCCGAAGGAATACTGAAGTGCATTGAGAACGTTTAATAATCGTGTCATGAACTGTGAGCTGAAAACGTTATGGTACAAACTTATTTCAAACCAGGCTACTTAAACACAGGTATAGCTTGTATACCTGGAGTGTAACGATTGTTATGCTGTTTGTATTCAGTTATAAAACCTCTGACCATCGCGGCCTCATCACAACATGGCTCAGACTGTCTGTCGATCTGACACTCACGCAGTCGTTTCCATTCTGCAGCTAAAACACCTCAGACATACACCTATGCCTGTAACCTTGGACTGCACGAATGGGCACAACAAGCCCATGAATTAAAATTTGGCGTGTATGTGATGGTGGTCCTCCTCTGAGCAGGATTAGTGTTCGTCAAGATTTCATCCAGGTTTTTTGCATAAAACCGGCCGAATTTCATGGAACCATTTGTTCCCTGATAGTATGGTACTTTTTCGCCTTTTATTTAACCTAAAGGGAATCATTTCATTCAAAACGATAACCTGAATCCGTGAAGTCCGTGCAGTTTATCATCGATGAAGATTGTTTAAGGTTAGTTTTATGCTTCTGTTAAAGTCATCAGTTTTCAAACGGTACTAATTATTGTTGGTATTATTATTATAGCTGGGCAGCCGAATTTCGACTAGATCAGAATAGAACGAGCAGAGGGGGGTGGGGGGGGGGGGGTGGACTGAACTGCTGTTATGGTGCACCATGAGCAAAGCAATGGAACAAACTAGGCACAAACAAAACACGCTGTTAGCATCACAACTCTTCACTCCCTAATTTAGGTATCGAGTCTGTAAGCGAAGCTTCCTCGAGTAGTCGGTCTATGGATTTCACTTGTTTCACTCATATGGGCAACTCAGTTTTAGTGAACCGATAGGGTTTAGTCAGTGTATTTTACGGTTTGCCCCTGGCGGGTAATTTGAATTCAAAGTTGCCTAACTATCCTATGCAGGCACTATTGCACATTCGCATATCTCATCATCTGGGGCATTTTATCTCATTGATATCCATCAGAAGTCTTTGGGCGAATTACGTCAAAAGAAGTGTGCAATTTCCTTTGCACGAGGGCCTCTGCAGGTGGCATATCATCTGGAGAGTTTGGATTTGGCGTTGCGCGATAGCTTATTAAAAACGTTTTGGAAACATCCTCTGTGATCCCTCCCCTCTTCGATTTTTGAAGCGCCCTGTTGAACGTGTCTACAAATCGTTTGGCCTGTCCATTGGACCATGAATGATGCGGTGGTGATCGCGCGTGATTAAATCCGGGTCGTTCGCAGAATCAGGTGAACGTGGCTTATGTACACTGCCCGTCATTGTCAATCACTAATACTTCGGGACAACCAACTCTACTGAGAAGTTGGCGTTGAGTACTCATTGTTGCTTCTGATGTTTTCCGGTCCATGACAAAATTTTCCGGCCACTTGCTGTAGGCATCTATCACGATGAGGAAGTTTTGACCATCAACTGGTCCTGCGTAATCGATATGAACTCGAGACCATGGTTTCTTTGGTGTGGGTCATACCTGAGGCTCGACCTTGGTTGGGGCTTTTAATGCCTGGGCGCACTTAGTGCAGGTGTTCCAGTTGGTTGTCCATATTGGGCCAACATATGTAACTACAAGCAAGAGCTTTCATACCGTTGATTCCTAGATGAACAGCATGAAACTATCGTAAAACTCTTCCCTGTAGCTCTTGTGGGACAACAACACGTTTGTCGAACAGAATATAGTCATTGATGGTCGATAGGGATTGACGTCGCTGACAGAATTGTTGCTCGTGTCCTGAAATTTTCGACGGCCATTAAGCTTGATGGTACTGTTGGGTCCTGTTGGATCGCACGGTGGACTTTCTCAAAAGTGACTGGAAGTGCACGAACTGTCTCGAAAAGTAATCTATTGACCTCGGACTCAACTCAAACAGACACGATGATCGTGTCCTCTGGTTCGTTATCCCGGGTGTTGATGAGACACGACAGTACATCCGCTTGTTCAATGTTAGCGATTGACTGGTGTCAGATTTTCAAATCATATCCGAGCAACATTGTTGCCCAGCGCTATAGGCGGTTCGTTGAATAGACCGGAATACCCTTCTTTGACCTGAAAATTGCGAGCAGAGGCTTGTGATCCGTGAGAAGAGTGAAACGATGACCTTAGAGTATCATGTGAAATTTCTTCACTGCTAACATGATAGCCAGATCCTCCTTCTCAATCTATCCGTAGTTATGCACTGCAGACGTCAGAGATCGTGCAGCATGATAAATATCCTTTTCCGTTCCATCGGGAAACACGTGTGAAATAACTGCACCGATCCCGTAGTTGGAGGCATCTGTTGCAACAACGGTCTCCAGACTGAGGTCAAAATGCGTGAGAAGCCCGTCAGAATTTGGCATTTCTTTCACTTGCTCAAACGCCCGTTGATAATCGGTAAACCAGTTCCACTTGGTATCTTTTTCTAAAAGCGCATTCATTGAGTGACCAAGGTGGCGTATTTCTGGCAGAAATGAAAAGTAGTGACTTACGGGGCCCAGAAAAGATCGTACGGTAGTCACATCGTTCGGTGGGGGGATCTGTTTGATGGCTTCGATGTCTAATGGGTTTGGATGACGACAGTCTTTACCAACGATGAAACCGAGGGATTTCACAGAGAGCATGAAGAAAGTGCACTTATCCAGACGTAGTCAGAAGCCGTAGTATTGAATACGATTGAGTGGCTTTTCCAAACGTTGTGACATTTCGTTTAGATTTGAGCCGGTGAAGATGATATCGTCTCGATAGGCAGCAACTCTCTCAGTTCCCGTCAACATGGTGTCCAAGATTTTAAAAAAAGACATGAGCCGTCTTCATTGCAGAAGGTAAACGAGTGAACTGGAATAATCCACGATGAGTGTTCATTGCCAGAATTTCCCTTGAGTCTTCACCTACCTCTACTTGTAGATACGCTTCCGAAAAATCCAGCTGTGCAAAATGTGTCCTACCATGAGTCATTGTAAATAAGCTTTGCGGAACGGGTGACGGGTATCGATGCGTATCCAAAATCGCATTGAGGTCAGTAAATAAGTCAGCACATAATCGAACTTTGTCATTAGGTTTCTTGACGACAAAAACTGGTGCGGCTCACGTGGAACAGTTCACAGGTTGTAGTATACCATATTGTTATTCAAGTTCCCGGTTGACCACCGGGAGAGCAACGTACGGAGCTGGTCATTTTGGTCGGAAGATAGGTTTTGCTTCAGGAAGCAGACACAGATTGGCTTTTACCTTGGTGCAGAGCCCGAGACCATCTTGAAACACAGAGCCAAGTTTCTGTTGAAGACATGATGTCAATTCGACAGCATTGTGATCGGAGGTCTGAGTATTCTATGGTGACATCTCACGGTTGCAGACATGATTTAGGGACACTTCCAGGAGGTGAAGTTCTTCAGTTTAGTCAGGCTCTATGGCTAGGTCGATCGGGTATATGTGTGGGGTGGTCAGCTAGTTGGAACAGGTTGTTGATCACGGTGAAATGTTCGGTTTCGCACCCCAGAGTCGAAGTGTCCGATGAGTGAACCAACCAATCTCGATTGTGAACATTAAAATGCTGAAATGGCAGTTGGGATCTGACACAAGCAAGTGCCTCAGTAGATTGGGTGCGGTAGTGAGTATGATTTCCAAGAAGGAAGCAATCACAGGTAAGACTTTTCTCAACCTTACAGATCTTCTCTCAGGTTACGAGAATATTGTCTATATCCATGTTTAAAATTCTCGCGTAAATGTAGAACTATAAGGTTTGGGCAGGACCACGGTTCCTATTTCATTTCGGATAATTTAGACCAGTATGTATGAAAGCTCGAAGGACAGTCTGATTCATAAATGACCGTGGTGATTCGGTGTCTAGTTCCCGCGGCACCTTACGTTCCAGCTTTGCGGTCACGAACAGCGAGAAGCCTCAGCCAATCAGAAGCACCCTAAACAAGTACAACAAACGCCAGCTGTGATTGATTTGTGATTTGCCAATCGGTACACCTCGTCATGTATTATATATAAAGTACGACTGCTCTGCCCAGGTCTACTTGAAATCTTGGCGTACGTAGTTCCGGGTTGAAACCACTTAAATACGTATAGGCATTTCAGTTAGTACAAGAGTTTTGGCCAATATAATTTTGTTTCCACGTTTCTATATTTTACCATTTCCTGCGTTTAAGTGTCTGTTCTTGTGACTAAACATAAAATGCATACACATGTCAAGTCGCGTCAAGTCATTGATTTGCATACCTCCAAAGAAAAACTCACAGTGTAAGAAGAAACACAGCAAACAGAAAATCGCCGGGGAAAGTGTAAACTAGATCTTACTAGTCAACCATCGCCGAGTGCATCCAGAACCAGTCCACCAAGGCACAGTTCTTTGTTTTTTTAGAATTGTTAGACAATCATCACGGTGGACAATGGACCTCGTATCCTCCAGTTCAGATGCCATAACAGTTGGCCGATTACCCGATCGGCTGGCTGTCACCCTTCGTGCTTAATATGTGGGGACGTGTTACCTCAGCCTTGGTGGACAACCAAGCCACGCTGGAAGTCAGCACTGGCGCGGTACCAAGCGTAAGGCTTGAGACAACGGAATCTCGGGTGACAGGATAGCCGTTTGGTGGTGCGGATCGATAGAAAGATGAATCTTGTCAACGTTGTTTAAGCCCTAAGGTGCGGTCGCCTACACCAGTCAAACCAATGTGTTGTGTGCAACGAGCGGGCATATGGGACGACAACCTCTTTGCTTTTCGTTTTTCGCTGGTAAAATGAGATGGTTCGAACGCAGCAAAGTTTTCACGCTGGAGTTAGTTGGACAACTTAAAACACTTCACATTACTAATGTTCAGTAACCACGTCGTTTACAACGAATATGTGTATTAAATGTGACAGCTTTTTTAGTACCATAGAAAATGGGTGCTTTTCTTTTCGCTTTTTGATTACGATTAACTCCATCGATTATAAGACATCACCACCAATTTGATAAGAACGCTAAAAACCTTTAGTTTTGTAAACAGTTTTAATACACCATAGTATGTAAATGAATGCTGTGATCCTCCGTTCGCATTAAGTTTCTTACGACGATTTGCATTCTCTGGGGCCTAAAAACAGATCGCCGAATATACTTTCGCCTACATTGCACTGCATCTAGTGTGCATGTCAATTATTCTTGGGCACGTGGGCCTTACTTATCGTTTTGGACATTTTATTCTCCTCCATGCATCTCAAACCCAATATCAGAGCCCTGAAAAATGCTCTACATCGCTTGGGTAGGGAGCTCATATGCAGCCTGCTGAAAGCATTTGAAACGGAACAAGGAACACCGCAAAGCGCGGGATCACATTTGGGTGCAACAAAATCCGGTAAGTTCAACTAGTCTGCCCTAAACTTTCGTGATTTTAGATTGTTATCAGTAAGTCTACAGCTTCGATGTACTTTGAGTTCGGATTTTCACGGTACATTCTTGGATTCTGTTTGATTTAATGAATTACTAAGAGAGATTTATCGAAGTGCAGATATAGCTTGATGGACTATAGCATCCATTGGCCTGTCAATCTATCTTGATAGCCATCTTAGAAATGATGACTGGGAGGAAGCGTATCGCGATTTGCCACGGACAACGTATGTAGAGTTAAGATTGGGTAGCTGGCAGACCAAGTCTCGTTGTCACAATGGTGTAACCCGGCAACCGAATTGATTCCCGTATTGGTTAATCTCAGACAACTGATGCGACCACCGCCCAAGCACTCTGTCAGCCCAAGAAAATCCTCAAAAAATCCGAGCGTAGGATTGCAGGTGGAAAAAAACCCTATTCTTCAAACTTCCTCAGAAAGACGACGCAGCTGCCGAGAGTTGACAAGGTTTTATACACCATATGTAGAACCACTTTCCACACTACCAAGCTCATATGCTTATTCTCAACATGGGCCATCATAAAATGCGATACCAATGGTAAACTGCCTTTGTTGACCTCTTCAATGATTGTTTATCAATTCAGATACACTTGTGGTGCCTCATGTGAGTCGAACGACAAGGCATTTATCTAAACTCATTACAGAGCACCAACCACGTTGGCTTCAACAAGGAGGAAGAGGAGCTATACCGAATTTTACTCTCACCCAGCTGTTAGGCTCAGGTCACACGGTTGACCCGGTTACGTCATTCAGCATCCTATACAGGATCCAACCGAATGAGTCGAAATTCTTCAGATACAGGAAATTAGTGGCTGTCGAGTCAATCAGCATCCGGCTACGGTGGCCAAAGCTTTGGTCACAAAGGAAGTTGGTTCAAGCACTTGAACTTCCGTGACGGAAAGTCCATGATGTCATTCCAGAAAGCGATGCCAAATCCAGGCCTTTGACTGAGACATGTAATTTCGCCATGTTTCCGTTTATCTGTTGATTGGTCGGCTAACTAATCGATTGACTGACTTCCGTTATTTTGCTTTCATACAAACGTAATTGTAATTGGCTTAAGAGTGAAACCACCGAAAACCTGTTCGCCTACGCCGTGCTTTCTGATACTTATATATATATATATATATATATATATATATATATATATATATATATATATATATATATATATAGAACACAGATTAGCGAATAAGCTCGTTTTCAGTGATTCATACTGATGCCATTACATTACAATATATTACAACAACCTGAGGAATTGAACCAATTAGACAAATAGGAAATGATAGAGATTATTGGTGACATAGAGAAGGAAAATAAACAATTGTAATCTAGGCTTTTATCAAGATCGGGCGTGAATTATTTCTCACGTCTTATGTCAGTATTCATCTGGTCTGTGGTCCATTGTAGGGTGGAGGGAGGGCCAGGGCAGTTTAAGAGCATATATATATATATATATATATATATATATATATATATATATATATATATATATATATATTTGATGACTTGACGCGACTTGACATGTGTATGCATTTTATGTTTAGTCACAAGAACAGACACTTAAACGCAGGAAATGGTAAAATATAGAAACGTGGAAACAAAATTATATTGGCCAAAACTCTTGTACTAACTGAAATGCCTATACGTATTTAAGTGGTTTCAACCCGGAACTACGTACGCCAAGATTTCAAGTAGACCTGGGCAGAGCAGTCGTACTTTATATATAATACATGACGAGGTGTACCGATTGGCAAATCACAAATCAATCACAGCTGGCGTTTGTTGTACTTGTTTAGGGTGCTTCTGATTGGCTGAGGCTTCTCGCTGTTCGTGACCGCAAAGCTGGAACGTAAGGTGCCGCGGGAACTAGACACCGAATGACCACGGTCATTTATGAATCAGACTGTCCTTCGAACTTTCATACATACTGGGATCTGATGACAGTGCCTCTCTTAATGAGCTCCGGACCATGGTATGGAACCGCTCCGTCTATAACACCAAATCTGAAAATGAATGTTTCTTAAAACTGTCTCGGCGAAATTCCGAAGCTTCAGCTATTCTCCCTGCTAGGTTTCGCATCTTTATCGATCGGTTTGCCGATTTCTGACTTTGAAAACAGAAGTCAAAAACAAAGATTGCACGATGTATCCTGGATCATTTCGCTGCATCTTTACAAAGTGCATACTGCAGTCGAAGTGATTATTTTTATAGCAAAATAAATGAACGAAATGTTTATAAACAAAGGCAAAATCACATGACGCACACATTCACACATGTCTATCGGATGATCACACAACAATTATCACACCACATTACCACGGCAATGATAAATTGATTACAAGTTCGCGTTGTTTGCAAAGTTCAGGTTTGTGTGCACGGATCGACAGGGCCTCCATGTATCTTAATAGTTTGGTACTAGTTGTCGAGTAGATCACTTTAAACGCTTGACTTGCATTGACGCAATGTTTAGTCTCGTAAATATGTCGAGCAATTGATGATCTGATTGACCTTTGCTCGGTTGATGATGCAATTGTAGCAAAATCGCTGCTCATTGTCTTCTGAAGCCACACTGGAATGTGCTCAGCCATTCGATGACGTAACTGCCTTTCCGTTCTGCCTATGTAGGTGGCTGAGCACTCACATTTGAATTGGTATATGCAGTTTGATTTGGCGTGGATAGGCAAGGGTTCTTTCATCGATGGCCTAGTTAACCGATTAGTTGTGAATATAATCACCGGATTGGCTGCATAGTAGGTGCGGCTGACAGCTGATTTCAAGCGTTTTTTGATCAACTTACTTACATTGTCACCTTTGTAGGGGAGTTTTAGATATACTTTCATCTTAGACACTGTGGTTGAAATATCCTTTCTTGGTTTCGGGTGACGATACTTTGTCAAGAATGATGTTGGGTATCCATTTTCCGTCAGAATTTTAGTGATGTGATTTATTTCTTCATCCAAAGTGTCCGCCGTGCAAATCTTCTGTGCTCTGCAGAACAGTACACTGTGTTTCTCTTGTACTTTATCGAGACGAAGCTGCTATAGTGGAGATATTGCCCCGACCAGGTGTCTTTTCGATAAACGGACCGCCCGATTGAACCATCTTTTCTGCGGAAAATTTCAATGTCTAAGAAGCTTATGGTGTCATTGTCCTCATTGTGGATTGTCAGCTTTATATTTGGGTGTAGATTATTAAGCAAGGCAAGCAGCTCTTTACCTTCTTGTTTGCTCTTTGTGATGACAAAAATATCATTCACGTAACGGCGATAGAGTATCATGTCGGATATTTTGTTCTCAATCTTGTTTTCTAAGTCAGCAACAAAAATATCCGCCAGAATAGGGCCCAATGGACTGCCCATGGCAACTCCGTCAATTTGTCGATATCCTTCATTGAGAAAGCGGAACTTCACATTAGATGTACATAATAACAGTAAACGTGTAAATTCAGTATTCGGTAGTCCGATATGAATAGTATGCTTGTCGATTATTTGGCATATAAGATCGATAGTTTCTTCCAGTGGGATATTTGTGAATAGTGATGTAATATCCATAGTAAGCATATGTCGGTTCTGGATATTTTCTTTTTGTAATAGGTTACATATTTCGAACCTGTCCTTCACTGCATGGTTCGCAACCGTGTCTCTGACTGGCTTCAGTAACTTGGCTAACCATTTTGCCAGTTTGTGTTGTGGAGAGTTGACCATTGACAAGATTGGCCGCATTGGTATATCTGTTTTGTCTACTTTTGGTAGGCCATACAGTTGTGGTGTTTGACTCCCTCTGGGTCTCAGTGACTTGGCTGTTGACTCGCGAATAAGGCCCGCTTGAACTAGAGTTCGCAGTTCCGTGTCAATTCGCTGTTCTAGTTCACTTGGATCACCTGGCATTGGGTCCTTCCGGAATTTTATCTAAAATTCCCCTACAAAGGTGACAATGTAAGTGAGTTGATCAAAAAACGCTTGAAATCAGCTGTCAGCCGCACCTACTATGCAGCCAATCCGGTGATTATATTCACAACTAATCGGTTAACTAGGCCATCGATGAAAGAACCCTTGCCTATCCACGCCAAATCAAACTGCATATACCAATTCAAATGTGAGTGCTCAGCCACCTACATAGGCAGAACGGAAAGGCAGTTACGTCATCGAATGGCTGAGCACATTCCAGTGTGGCTTCAGAAGACAATGAGCAGCGATTTTGCTACAATTGCATCATCAACCGAGCAAAGGTCAATCAGATCATCAATTGCTCGACATATTTACGAGACTAAACATTGCGTCAATGCAAGTCAAGCGTTTAAAGTGATCTACTCGACAACTAGTACCAAACTATTAAGATACATGGAGGCCCTGTCGATCCGTGCACACAAACCTGAACTTTGCAAACAACGCGAACTTGTAATCAATTTATCATTGCCGTGGTAATGTGGTGTGATAATTGTTGTGTGATCATCCGATAGACATGTGTGAATGTGTGCGTCATGTGATTTTGCCTTTGTTTATAAACATTTCGTTCATTTATTTTGCTATAAAAATAATCACTTCGACTGCAGTATGCACTTTGTAAAGATGCAGCGAAATGATCCGGGATACATCGTGCAATCTATGTTTTTGACTTCTGTTTTCAAATTTGTAACGGAGAAAGGTTGTTTCTGATTTCTGACTGCTACATAGAAAAGCATCGTCTTAGAAACACAGGGGATCTGAGTGGCAAATAAGCAATGGGAACCGGAAGTGTGTTCCATGAAGACACGACAGACGGGAAATCAGACCTGACCGTTTCACATTTCATTCCATAGACCTTTTGTGTCCGGTCATCACGGTGTGCTTCTGACCATTCTGTCCCGCGGTTCGACTCCTCGTGCCGCGGCTGGATACTTCCCCAATCGGCAGCCTTTTTAATTGGCTGTGATCCCTTCCCTGAAATATTGTACTATTATTGTATAGTGGAAAGAAAGTAAATAAAGCAGTAAAATAAAAACAGCAGATTAAACCCCACCGAATAATAATTGAAACATTTGTTGAAACCCTCTGTGCTGTCGCCAGTGGATTTGTCAAACTAACATTTGTTCACAATTTATTCCGTAGTTAGTAGAATGGCGTTGAATAAAAGCGCTCGTTGTTGCCATGAAACAGATGGGATAGAAAGGAAACATGTAACTGAAAATTTCATTGTACTTCATTACATTTTTTCAGAATAAAATCGACAAATGTCATTCGAAATCAGGACTGTTAATCATGACACAAAAGTTTACTCATAATAAATACACATCACTCACCGAGAAGAGATGAAGTAAAAGCTATCATTTGTTTTCGAAAATAAAATTTTATGGGAATGAACACGAATAACTATTTTTGTTGGTATGAAAAGGAAATACGAACCTTCAAGGCAACATAGAAGGGTGGGAGCTCAAACCTGTTTTACTTTTGTCGCAGACGATAGGGTCTGTTTGGCCGTCCGATCAAACACCTGAGCAATCGGTCCACATCGAAACAAATTTGTGTAGCTCATACGAAATAGTAAACCGAAAAACACTTCCTCATTTCGATACAGTATATTTCGCGTGTCCAGCGCGGTCTGCTCATCCGAAAACCAGATCCACGAGGCACCCTCTTCAGCAGTGGCTCGACATTTCGGATCTGAATGGAGAAATTTTTCAATCTGTGCAACTAACAGTTCACTGATTGTGGAAAATAGCGGATGTGTACATTTACGTTCCGGGTACTGGAATGAAGCCAGATTGTCTTCCATCTGTTCTGCATTGACCGGATCCGAACCGGTCAGTAGAATGTGCAAAATGATTCCCACACACCAAACATCTCGTTCCGGACTGCCACTCAGTATTTGATCAATCTCAGCCAGTTGTTGTGCATTACGAATCCCCAAATGAACCGCGGGCCAGTCCTGCTGAACGCGAACCAAATCGAGCAGTAGTTCTGGTGGACAGTAGCGTAATTCCAGCGGGATTGGGCTACACAATTTGAGCATTTCTGATTTCACACTGGAATCCATCACAATACAGGCGGATTCGGGGCGCACAGTTTGGAACAGGATATTAGACATTTTCATATTTCCATGCGCGTATCCCAATTGATGTATATAAGCTAATCCTTTGAACACTTGTTGTATTGCCAGGCACACAGAATGCACATTCAAATACACCCTGGTACCAACCCATTGCAGTAAATTCCCGTAAGGTTGAAATGACAATGCAACAACGCCTTGATTTAACACTTGCAGATCCGGTTGCACGGCAACAATTGATTTGTGAGAAAATTTTAGGAATTTACTCGCCTCACGAGTAATTTTCGCTGAAAAGCGTTCGCGCAGAAGACGGCCAAGTTTTCGGTTCGAATAGAATGCACCAAGAGATAAGGTTTTCACAATCACCACTTCCGAGGGCCGAATCAGTCCGAGGTAATAGTTAGTGACCTCATCACTAGCCGCATGATCCGCTGTTCGAAGAAATGAAAAGAAACGCAATTCCAAAGCTGATAAGGAGATCATGAATAGAATATTTGGGGAGTACTAAATAAACTTGATTAGAGTGAGAATTCCACGTGTTGGTTGAGCTGTGGTTCCCTCTCTCTTCTTTTCTTTCACAATTATCTCAGGTGTTGATAAGATAGTCATTATTCACTAGTTGGTTACGTACTTTTCATTACGTTGTCCTTCAAGACCGATGTTCATATGGCTCATCAGGCTGGGTAGTCATACAAAATCCGTCGCCTCCGCACAGACTGCGCACCATTCAAATTCAATACGCTACATGTTGTGGTAGACAGTGAGAAACACAATTGTTTTCACGTGATATAAGCATCCAAAGAGGCAGTTACATACGACCAAAGACCATTATTGATTGATCGTAGTGAACATCACCTTTGCAAAATAATATGATAGGATCACGTGCGCATACATCGATCGTTTACTTCTCATGACCCTCTGAGACTAGATTTTAAAGATAAAAAAACAATTGAATATTGATCTTAGAGCATGAATTTCTATGTTCGTCAAAAAGCGAATGCCCTAATGTGATTAGCAATATCTAGACTTTTGAAGTTGCGTGACAACCGTGCTTACCGAATACGACTAAGCTTTGGTTAAACGAGATGGACGAGAAGGAAACGGGTCATGAATGAAAGTCAACTGACGTAACGGCGATAATCGCAACGTTTTCTGATACCACTCATTGTTGCATGCGAACGTTTGTTGTATTCAATGAGTTTGTATGAATATCAGAAAGAGAGTTCATTCAACGTTTGTTTTTGTCTTGCGGTAATTGTCCCATTATGACTCAACCTGACCAATGTTGTACTAATCCGTTCCTTACTCCTAAAGTGCCAATTTTATAATTTGGTAAGACAGACGAAACCAAAGGATCTGCTCCATTGAACTGTCGTAAGTTTGGCCGACACTGCCTTTTTGGACCTTATGAACTGGACGATCGAGTAGCACGACTCGCCGTGGCTGAACTTTGATAAATATTCTGTTGTTTGAGGGCATTTTGCCACCAAGGCAATCATGAGGGGAAAAACAGCAGCAACAATAACAATGTTATTATTATTTTTATTAGAGATAATAGCAATGATAAAGACACAACATGGACAGTATTCCGATCGTCCTTCGCGATACTTCCCTACTCAACCGGTGGTGGTCAAAAGGTGTAAGCATCAGATTTCATAGTTTGAAGTAGATTCCTTGAATCCTAGCGCTACCGGTTCATTTTGACAGTAAACCACTGTTCGATCTGCCCCTATTTGTTGTCTATCGAAACCCTTCTCGTTTTCACACCTAGTCTCACGGGTCTGGTTTCCGGGTCCCAACAGTAGTGTTGTGGGTCTTTGCATTCAACAGTATACCATACTCATATATCAGTGAGGAATAACATCAAAATAAAACAAAGGATTTTCTGCTCACATTCACCAGAGTAACTAATTTGGCCCCACACATAAGTCAGGTTTTTTAAAAATTCTTTCCAATAGGTAGAATTAGATCTTTCGATATTTCCACTAACCTTTTTGCATTTGAAACTTCTCTTGCTCCTTGCAGTCCGTGGTGCTGAATTTAATCGTTGATAGCCACCGAATTATCACCAAATGCGATCTTACTGTTACCCATATTTATCTGGTGGGTTATCAGTGTCAGCTTTTCACCTGGAACGCCGGAGTAGAGGGGGTCCTGTGTAAACCACGCATTTTACTTGCAACGACCTGTTGTTACCGTCTTCTTTGTTCTAAAATGGACTTAAATTCAGTTCTTCTCACCGTTTTGGTACAGTCTGCGGACAGGAAAATACGCCAAAGAAGTCACTCCTTACCATCTAGTATATGCACGCAAACACGATAACCTAATACGTGTAATGTTCGGTAACATAGCGTTGTTGGAAACGGTGATAGCCAATCGAAGCTTCGGTTACTGCAGATAACCCTTCGTAAGAGCGGCTAACAGTCAATCAACTTATAGTGGTTACATTTCACGGTACTAAGGGAGAACTGGTTCCATTCCCCTGGCATACATTAAACCTTTTGATCAACAAATGGGTGCTGTCGTGACACTACTTCCTTTGATGTCCGAACTTCCAAGTGAAAGTTCACTGAACAGGATTATCGTCCTGTATTTGAGTGACTCGCAGATAACCGAACCCTAAGTCCCAAGGCGGACAACACATCCTCACTTTACTGCGTGTACTATAGGACTAATTATCAAACAATAACAACAACACACCTCCAATTGCGGACAAACCGACCACGGAATCAGGTCATTGAACGAAGGTTTCAGAACGCTAGGGCAACAATGAACGGGAACTCCTCGAGATGACAATGCAGGAGCAAGTCAAGTGGTTCACAGAGAAAATCGTTATTTATGCGGGAGCATTTTGACCAATCTGCGGTCAGAAGAGAAGTAATTGCCTGAGGGAACACACACGTGTGATGAACAAACGGAATGGCATGGCTATGAGAAAGGGCATGATGATAGAAAGATGGTCAAGTTCGGTCATTCACATGGATATGAGAGAGAAAGATAATTACGTTCAAACGTTTGGGCTTTTTTAAGTAACCCAAGCAATTATGGCGTAATAACAAAACGGGTCATGAATACCAGTGGGTCAGGAGGTTTAAATCCTAGAAGGAGGAAGAAAGGTTACCTAAACGATAAAATCTGTTTAGAATCGGAATTCAGTACGAGCAGATAAGATCAACAAGTAAACAAATGGCAACTAAGGTCAACTGACACCTGCTATTAGTAACAAGGCTAAGATCGTGTGACGCAATGGGGCTGAACAAACAAATTTCCACGCGGGCGTGGAAACGAGCGGGCGTAGTCGGCGTGGGAAGCAGTGGTCAATGTGCATGGAAAGCCAACATACTGTTTGGTAAATACGAGACAAAACTCTGTAATGAGTTTGGATGAGAATCATCGGGGATGCAAGTACGTTAGCCATATGTTCAACCTCTGAAGCTTAAATTATTACGGTTCAATTATGAGCTCCCAAAACGGGAGTCAGTGAACTTTTGCTGATTCCTAAAATGAACGAAACAGCAGTACACTAAATGCTTCCGTCATTTTCGCACAATAAGTTGATTAAAACGAATACAATAACCCTCCATTCAGATAGCAACATCCTCCCTTCAAGAAACACTTTTTCCGTGCAAGAAAATTATATTCCTTTGGCTATCTCCCTCCAAGAATGCAGTACCTCACAGCGTGAAATAATCTGAGCGATCCCGACTAGTGTCACTTTGCGGGGGGAGGGGCGAACTAAAGTAATAGGAGATTTGAACTGAATACGAAGTAAATAATCATGCGGTCAGAACTCTCAAATCACCATCAAAAACCATGCTAGCACTGTACGATTATTTCGTCCTTGTTAGGAATTATCAGCAGTGCATATCCACCTAGTCTCCACTGGAACGTTCAGCGTTAGTATTGCATAAAAAATCAGTCTAGAGCTTGAGATCTGAATTTCAAAAATGAATCTCTAAGTGGCCCTATTTGATGCAAATTATGTATAAAAATTCTTATCCCATCATTAAATTCAGAATGCACCTCTCTCTCTCTCTCGTTCCATCGCCGGGTCCAAAATGCTTGTATACAAAAATCCAAACAGATACTTCTGGCGGAGTAGATGGTCGTGGCCGCGGTGAACGTTTATCATCCCAAACCATACCAAGTCAAACAGAACTGATTTTAGAATCGTCGATTCACACCGAGCAATTGAAGCAAGATAATTTGACAAAATCATCAATTTCGCAAGAATCAGCTATACTTGAAGAAAATCTGAACAAGATTATGAATATGATGGTGAACAACGATGTCCCTCTGGAGGATACATTTGAGTCAGTCACATGGCTTGAGAATATGACCAGAACGAGTGGCGAATGTGGACGAAAGCTGAGACGTGATCTGATTGACTACGAAGATGACGACGGTGTAACAAGGTAGTTTGATTTTTTACTTCTTCACACTTATGGGGAAATCAGCGTTGGTTTACACAATAGTTGCCATTTTCTGCGATTCACTGGATTTGATGGAAAACAAGAAATGCTTGCAGGTTACTTGCATGGCACCTTCCTGTCGATAATTCTACCGCATTTTCCATTATTGGAGAGCTTTGCGCCACTGCCCACAGTCAATGAAACGCTTATGACTCCTAAACCAAGCGAAAAACTGTGATGGGACTGGTTGTACACGGTTTATTCTGAGATAGCTTCTTATATCGCATGCAAACAGAAAATGGTTGTCCGCAGCGATTTTGTTATTCCGCTCATATGCATGAGTGCCGTGGGGGAGTAGATGTACCCCGTAAACAAATGAACAAACTCAGCGCACTGTCAGGACAAATCGACAAACGAGACTTCAATTAGAGGATCGCATAGGAGCCCTGGTAGGCGAGGCGGGGAATTGATGTAGTAGTTATGCTTTTTATACCATTAGATGGTCTTGTGGTACCGACACGATGCGGCAACAAACGAAGTGCAAAAGGACATAGTGACTTTCGTGTCCATTCAAAAATTCATCCAAAAAATATGATAGCGTTGACTAACTCAAATTACGAATAGTTTTGAGTTTGGCGTCGTGATGAGTGAGTAGACCTACAGACCATCCATATGCCTTTTCAGAAGTGGCTTAGTTTGCCTTATAAGAAAATACTGGCGTTTGAATCAGAACTTCTTTTCAGGCGTGGCTAAGTTTCGCAGTACTAGAAAGATGCACCGAGAAACGATTTCCCTACTCATGGGTTGGATGAACCGGAACGGTCTCACATGATTACGCCGTGTGTAAACAAACGCCCGCCATGCTATGGGTTTCAGAAACAAAATAAAGCACAGGAGCAATTCATTGTGAGCACAGGCTCTCAAGAGGACTGAGCATTTCGTCGCCAAATCGAGTGCTTAATGAAACCGCATGGGTTCTGTTCCTTACGCATTCCGAGAACTTGTTTTCCAGCCACCTTATCTCGAGCACTTTCAGTTTTTTTATTTTTGAAACTATAACTTATTTACTTGTATACTACTCAACGATTCATGTAGTGATTTGATCAGTCACCAAATTTTTACGAAACCTAATTCCTAAAACAGCACACTCCACCTATTCGCAGCTGAAGTTTTATCAGTCTGAATCCTCCTTACTGATGAACAGTTGTTATACTTGTACGGATAGTGCTGTTAAAAAGCTGGTTATATATCAACCTGGGTAGGCAGGTGGAAAGGCGGCGCGAAGGAAGATGAGGTGAGGTTACAAATCGCTAAATTCTACGGGCGACTGCATTCCGGATCATCTCAAAATCATCAATTCGAAGTTCGCTGAAGTGGGTATCATCCAATGGACAAAGTCTGAACTTTTATCAAAATACCAGCTTGCTTTAACTAACTGAGTGGTATAAACGTCTAGAAATCAACATATATGTGAGATGACAACATGACATTTTTGGTTACTGCTGAGTAGTACAACGGGATAAGGTGTTTTTGTTTGGTAGAGTCGTTCGTAAAACCACCGCTTGGCGAACAATGGGACCTAATCGTGACATTATTACGACGATAAATGGTCACATCTTTTTGTTCCTGGATCAAAATTACCGTTTTTATAAAGTGGTAATTTTGTGCCTTTACGTGAAACCCAGCATGTCTGACAAAATCAAGTCATTGTGGGTACAACGTCTATGATTTCTTACAATCCGTCGCCAATCTACAACAGATGATAACGGAAAACAAGCAATGAGCTTTTTCGTCATTTTAACGCACATGAGAAGTGATGCGGTCTTGTATTTCATTACATTTTTGTCAATAGCCAGGCCTTAGTCTGGATTATTGCCACAGTTTGTTGTGGTTTGCCGATTCGAGACAATGAAGTCATTTTTCGCACCCAGAGCAATAACTATTTCAGTATCTCCTGAATATATTTCGAAATTTCTGACCACATGTCTATGTATACATTGTCTAAACTGTCCCTCAATCATATTGAAGAAGAACTGTAACCTAGAAATAGAAGAATTATCACCGCTGATGAGTCATAGCATTTTCTATTGGCCTGTTGTTCCACCCGGGCCATTTGTGCTGCCAACGATAACGGTTCCGTGCTAGGTACAACATTTTTTTGCTATAAACAGCTTCCAGTATGATAAATAATGAGATAAGCACCTTACCCTTGGACGAAAGCGAACCCCAGCTGCAGGAGTTTTAGATTCACGGAACATATATGATGTACTAACGAGATCACATTGAAGGGCCCGCTATTTAGCTGTTGTCCAGTATCTCCGAAACTGCGCTTTGAATTTCCGCCTTTAAATGAACTTTTCATGAACTATGCATTTCCCTACCAGATTTTTGTGTCATTTCATACCCCTTGTTCGTCTGTTTGCATACACAAAGCTCATGTTCAGACTCCAATTCAGGCAGTGAGCATGAATTGTCTGTCGGAGAACAACGACAATTGGCTCTAACAGTAGATCACACGCGGGGCGTTCAGTTGTTACGTAATCCCCGCACTGACTTGAAAAGTATGGATCCGGTGCGTGTTATTGACCAGCGAAAACCACGTCCTCACCGTAAATCGAAAAAAGTAAAACGAGGAACACACAAACCGGTATCCGATCCAAAGGTATCGGAAGAGCCACAGAAGGAGGTGAACAAAATCACAATCAAAGTACCCAAGGAGCAATTTATTTCCAACAAAGATGGTAACACCCACGCGTCAGAAGACGTAAGTAACCTATTATGTGGTTATCCGGCTTTGGTGTGGAATGGAACGTGGCAGAGTAAACAACTTACAAAAAGGGCTTCTTTTCGTCTATTTTATTTATGCAAGAACCGGTATTTTGATTGACGGCGTCATGATCGAGAACCATCACAAATTGAGAAGTGCCGTAGAAAAACAAAACAAAAGAGAAACTAGCCGTTTATGCTGTCATGATCATCATGGTATTGATTCATCTTTACGGTCTTAAAATTAAATTGAAACTGCGTCACTTAGAAAGTTTCCGTGAAAAACGTTCGATTAGAATCAAGCCTGGAATTTATTTCTCGGTATTTGTTGATCTATTAGCTAAGATAATCAGAGCTGTATTAGGAAGGACCCATCAGTCTTCATGGTCTCCGAAAATTGCATAATAATAGCAGTATCGTTACTCTATCTAAAACATTTCATAATATGATTGTTTTCAGTCATTAGGAGAGAAAACACAGAGATAATATCCGAAACGATATGGAGAACGGAGATAACAGTATCCTCGTTGGTTGGAATGAGCTCGAGAGGAAAGAGAAAAGTCTTTACACATTATTATCTGAACTGAATAATAACTGAATAATGGGAAGTGAATGGCCGTGAATGGTGTATCAAGGGGTTAATATATCCAAAGGGGGTTCAGTAAACACTGTTTTTACAGAATACAGAATAAGGGTTGTGTTCTGTTGCCCACACGACAGAAACAGTACTCCTTTCTTAGAACCACACTAGCCAAAACTCACAAAGACCATCACACAATTAGCGAACTGAGAATATAAGTATTAAGCTAAAAAACACAAAGCGCAAGCCGACTTTAAGCCCCGTATTCGCATAACATATGCAGTCTCACGAAACTACGACACAATAGAAGCATAGGGCACAAAATTCGATAGCTAGATAGAAGAACGCCAAGAATGACTCACAACAACGCGCATAGTAGCGTGCCGAGAAACATGACAAACTTCCAAGAGTGTTCCACCGCTTATCTGTTGCATTTTCTCTCGTAGGTCAACATGACCTAGAGAATGGATTCAAAAGTGAAAAATGTACATGATGGACTCATCAGAAAGAGAGCGGAGTCTGTAAGCGTGTAAGTTAAATTGAATGAAACCGGAACGGGGGAATATTTCGAAGTTCAACATTTTTATCAAAAAATAAGATTTTTACTGAGATCTCCGCCTCACATTTCGGTAAACTGGTGAGTTTCCCCAGCGGGCTATACGAACAGCACATGATGGCGTTTAATATCATAAACACACGCACTTCAGATATTGGATTAGTAAATATCACCAATCTACTAGTTGTAAGTCTTTTTAATCTCTTGCTTAGTGAATATACAAAAATGATGGGATATTTCTATGAGACAGACACTGCCACTAAGTAACTCCAAAGGGGAACTTGTTCAAAGACAGAAGGATTTGAACCTGGGACCCCAAAGCCAATGGTTCACTGAATTGAACTTTTAACCGATCCCAAAATTGGAATCAGATGCACTCTGGTCAGTGCGCACAAATAAAAATGGACTGATACATCACCTAATTCTAAGTAGAAAGTGAATGTTAGTTTAAACGAACACCAGTTTATTATTGTGAGGGTATCAGTAGACGTCGCCTGTAGACGACCTGGTTCAGTTGGCAGACCGCACGCCATTGCCAGTCCAGAATCAAAGGCAATGTCGGAATCAGCGAAGCAGGCATCAAGTCATCGGCTATCCAGGATCGAAGACAAGAGTGTAACATACCAAGTGGACTACTGGATCAATCACGGGACAATAGTTGTCTGAACCGACAGGAGCGGAATCAATCAATCCGGATGCAACCAGGCAAACCAACCAGCAAATCCGTTTAGGAATATCAGTGAATCAATAGGTGTTCACGCAAGGATTTCGTTTCGATCACCAAACCCGTATTGTAAAGGACATATGAGTTGAGATGGAGAGTTTTTTCACTAGAACCAATGGGCGACCACAGAACAAGTATGGTTTAGATCTTTCGACGGACATCTTGCACAATTGACAGCATTACCTCTTATTTAGTAGCAAAACCCTGAATGGTTTCTGGACTAGACATACTTTGGTGCTACATATACCGGGGAAGCTAAATTTTGATTTCATTTCTTCATCTGTGATTGTCTACAATGAAGTAGGTAAATAATCTTTTCTTCCATTTGTGCTCATTAGTGTGGTGAAAACGATATGCTCCATAGTCGTTCATTTATTCTCCAGTGTGTTAGACGAATTAATTTTTCTGATAAATAGTTTGTGGCCATAGTGAACAGACAGGTGCGTATGTGACTGTTCACATAACCAGAGTACTGCATTTAACTCCCAGATAGACTGATTTGTTGAACCAATAACTTATAGGCACACGGATTAGGATCGCGTAATAGGATCAGTGACGTCTCGCTCACCGAGAAATCTTTTGGAAAATGAATAGGTAACAGTTATTAGAGAGAAGAAGTTAGATTTACTCTGTGCTTTACCATTAATGGGAGCTTCGACACAGATAAATTTGAATGACAATAATGATATCCACTGACAGAATTCCCTGAACGATTAACTTTATCAACTACCTGGAGATGTTCTCAGACAGTCTTGGTCATAATGAACAGATTGTTACGTCAAAGTAATTCACGTTGTACAGTAACGCCTCTTCGTTTGGTCGATCCATTCCCGAACTCATCGCAACTGGAACGAGTAACTCGATTTCGGTTAGCAAAATGAAGTCGACTAGCGCACTTATATTTCTCTTTTGATCGATTACTTTGAATTTCACCTGAAGAGGAACGATAAGGTGAGCGATTTCTCAGAGTGATAAAGTCAAGAAGCTAGACGCAATGAAATAATATAACTGCTTCTAAGATTTAGCATTTCATCAGACCACTTTGATTTCTCTCTGTGCCTTAGACCAACAAAGTGAATCATCAACACCACAGGAAAATACAACCACGGCCAAAGTTTGTGAGCAAGTATGCCGATTTGACAAATCACGGAATTCCATGCTTTGTTGAGAAGCGACTGCTGGAACGGGCTTGCCAAGTGGGTTGGCCTACAGGTGTCCCATTTTGAGAGCAACTGGTCATGATCATGCTTCATTGTACATTATAAACTTATGAATAGTTAATATTTTATTCTTGAAGTTGACATTCCAGTTGAACAATTTCCTGAGTTTTTATGCAAATTTGATGATGACTATCGTTAACTGAGGTGTACAGATAAGGGGAGGGACGTTCAAACACACGACTCATTAATCAGGAAACATCTGGTCGAGTTTGAAACGGTGACAAGTCGTGAAACTTGTCAACACAAACGCGTATTGATAAGAAAAAAAGCGATTCATTGAAAATCCCAAGGAGCGCAGCTGCAGAACACAAATTGGTGGACAAGCTTGATTTTAGTGATTTTTTATCATGCCGAGGCCGGAGTGCATGGTGATGTATTTGTTTTACACAGCATTAGATTATAGTTTCAAATACACTAACGGAGTGTACAAACATGAGGATGAGTGCGCAGAGGAGTACCGGGTACACGTACCTAATGAGTGTCAAGAACCGCGAAAACGGTCGTGTGCTCCAGAGGAATTTCGTCTACCCATCTGCAAGCTATTTACTACAAGCATATCGGCTAGCACACGCAGCCTCCTTGTTCTGCGAGTTAACCCACTCATACTCCTGACGCTTCGGATTACACCACAGTGCCATATATATATATATATATTGGCATGATTGAGAATCACTGAAAAGGAGCTTGTTCGCCAAACTGTCCTTTTCTTAATCATCAAATACTCAACAGAAAAAATACATCAAGGTTACCTACCGTGAACTGTTTGACGCAAACAAGATCTCGTCGTTTTCTTGATGTCACAGATAGTGTGTAGGTCCATCAGTGAATTCCCCATTAAAAACATTATTTAGCGTGCTCAGTTATTCTGACTCAGCCCTGGAACGTTTGAATTCCTATTTAAGCTACTTGAAGTGGTGCCAGTAGTCAACTACCACAAGTCGGCTTGCGATGAAGTCTTGTTTAAAGAAATTTGCCGAGCAAATTTTATGTGTAGAAAATAACACCTGCAGCTGATTGAACAATCATGCATATGATTTGTATAAATGAACTAATAATCTCGTTTAAGTATTTTGCAAAACAATACGGCCACATGAATATATGACTAACTGAACACTGTCATACATGAACGAACGAGCCCACTAACTCGACCAGTATTGGTTGTAAACACGACACTTTTTCTCCCATCCAAACAGAAACTTCGTGTTGTTTGGTCCAGAACAAATTTTGCATCGAGCAAACATGTGCGCATTTATCGGGTAAGCTCTGATTTGGTTACCAAGCCAACGTAATCATGTGATTATCTTTTCATGACCAGAAAACCGTCGAATATGTTCGTCAAAAAGTGAGTTCTATCTGCGTGCCCCATCCAATGCCTTTCAGGAATAGTTGGTAACAAATGAGGATTATCAGTCATTTTGCAACCCTTCGAAGTCAAATCGATGTTCAATCCCCCCTCCCAACTTAATGCCTTTTCGTCAGCAGCTTTCAAAGTTGGGATCGAAACTTTTTTGTTGTTATTGCCACTGTCATGATTGGTGCACATTAGGCAATCCCACCAAGTGTCGGAACATGACAACAGCCGACCAATAACTCGAGCTCAAAAACCGTCGATCCACTTCGGCGGAGAACGACTTCATTTTCACCAGTTTGATATCAGACCTATTCAGTAAAGGTCTTCTCTAGTTCACCACTCCCGGTATCAGATCAAGGTTGTCAGCTCGCTTCCCGTGATCGTGGAGTTGGCATCTTTCACTGTATTCCTTAAAAAACACCGATAAGCATAAATCGAGCTTTGTAAAAAGGTAATTAATAGGTCGGATACCTGTGATTCTGAAATGCTATGAAATGAATGACGTATTAGACTTCTAGGTTGGGGTCCAGGCGACCGAGTTACCAAATGGTTGGAGACATTAAGTGATATGGCTAGGTGTCGCGACCAGTGGTGTAGTCGTATTCGGACTCTTTCTTTGTTCTCTTGGTTTCCGCTAACTGCTTTGATTTTATCGGATCTTTTTCACCTTATGCTTCTATTCCTTTTTCCCTGGACTCGACGATGCTGGAAAGTAGCAACTGAAACCACAGCACAGGAGTGCGAGGTTTAGGGTTGAATAAACTGAACTGAACTGCTGCTAGGACACATCAGCTATGCGTATTCACTGGAGATTCAACTTTAGGAGGTGTACAGTGTTACCATGAGTGTTTTAATGGGTGAGTGAAGTGCTGATACGACGAGACGAAACAGCTTACGAAAGTAGAAATAGTCAGTTGGATCGGTAGACACTAGCATAGCATTAACAGCAACCTCCCGATAAGCACCCGTCAGAGAATCACTGGTGCGATATGCCTAACGGGGAAGGTTCCAAAACACTCGTGGAATTGGATTGTAATTACTAAAGTTTCACTCACATGCTCGATAGACTAAGTCTTTCTCATCGATAATACCTGAGTAGATGAGGGATTTGTCGTCAACTGAAAAACGATACCGCATAACAATTTATTTTCCTATTCTGTTTAGCTTGAAGCCCAGCTCCGAATGGAGGAGAACGGTGCGGACGAATTGGATCGTCAATTTTTACAACACCTTCGTCACATACAAACTGAGACATATCACTACGAGCAGTTCTTGGAACAACAACAAACGTCGGACAGGGATGAACCAACAATAGAAATAGGGAGATCCGGAACAATCAGCACAATGAAATCACGCATGAACACCACCAGTAATCACCGATTTCCGCCTCTATCCAGCTACAATCATCTATCCACACCGATCGGGTTCAACCGCCTAAGAAATTACGGGACAACACCTTCGAACCAATCTCAAGCAAATATGTTCTACCCTATTCAAGCGCAGGCTTTGTCTTGTCTACTGCATGCTCGAAATGAACCGGAACAAGGTGCCCCGGTGGTTATTCGTCGGGTGAAAACTTTTTCTAATTGCAAACAGTATGAACGAAGTTGAACTGATATTGTGGACTTTTGCTACGGAGACAAATAAGCTGACTTAGTTTGATCTGTAAAGCCAGTGATAAAAACAATTAAATCTAGCGGCATTTCCTCAGCTTCTTCTGCTTCTTGCAAGAAATGTAACATCAGTGTCTCATCTTCATAACCAACGTTGATTCTCAAGGTTCGATGAACGTACGTTGCTTCGAACAGTGCGTAAGGTCACTAAACCTTACTTCGCGGTTTCCTTATTCAACGTGTTCTTCGGCCCTTGGTACTGCGTGGACCACCTGCACGTTATTCTAATGTTCAGCACTGTACGAATGTTAACCAGAACGGTATTATTCGCGATCTATGAGAACAAGAAGGCGATTGGGAGAGATAGTGGCTACCGTGTATTTGGGAGCGTGTGAAAGAGCAACGGTCAAATGGCAACCGCGCTTGGCAGTCAGCGTTCAGTTGAACAATAAGCGTGTTGAAAGCATGAACGAAGATGGCAGTCGCTACAAGTGCACTAGATTTGATCAGGTATTCATATTCATCACTACTGTAATTCAACTTTGATGGTGACAACCTTCATTGTGGATGGTAGACAGTAATTCACCGTCACTCGGATCATTAGTACGCCCGGTTTTTTGGGATCTTATGTGGTTCTTCACTCAAAGCTTCAGGGCCAAGCTGTCGGTCCTAACACTGCGATGGGTCTTCGAGCTTATTGGATATACACCTGCTTCACTCATTCGCAATCGTGTAACAAAGAATCGTCTCTTACGGACACATTTACAGGTTAAAATCGAACTCAGCGAATTCCAACTGATTTTGGCTGGCTGTTTACTTAGTACTGCACTGTAACCTTTGTCACCAACACCTAGCAGACCCCAATAAATGAACCCGTATACAGAAAAGGCAACAGTAAACCACCCACAACGACAATGCAGTTCCTATAGTGAACGACCTCAACCTCATGCTCTGGTCTTGACTGCTACCTCGCAACATCTACGAGTCGGAAATGAAGTGAATTATAACACAAAGGCAAAGGAAACAAACCTATAGGAGGAACTTATGTAGACGAAGAGATTTCGAATGCAACTACATCACTGACAGCAACACCCATCCATGTCACCTAATGTCTTCAACCATACGACAGACAGACTTCGTGGACCACGACCCGGAAACCCAGCACTTCCTACACGACCAAGTCTAGTGGTTAGGAGTTTCAGATCGTGTTACCATATCATGAACTGGCCACCTCATCCTCGGATATCGATGTACACCAAAGGCGTGTATATGTAGATATACGTATAATACATCCCAACCGCGTCAACCTATCTAAACTAGCGCTTACTCCACAGACAGGCTTCTGAGTCCCAACAACCTTAGCTTAACCTAAGCACTGCTGACTACACTGCGAAGAAAAATCGATACTCACACTGATATTCTTAGTATATCACTTACCCGTCCCGGTCAAACTTCTGAGCAGCATTAAATGACAGACCTAACCGAGGAGACACGTGTGTCATATTTCATACTCGTTGAGTAAACGGGTTCTCCAAACCTCATACAGCAAACCTAACACTACACAACACCTAGTCAGTTAGTGAATGACTACTGGCGCTCGAACGTCTTCTAAAGAGCCATATTTTAACCATGCCTCGTTTCCGTGGTCAGTGCGCTATGAGGGAAAATGAGATCGCAACAAACCACCTCAACTAATAAAATTAGTATTATACTTTGTGCTAAAATCTACTTAAGCTGATTCAGTTGCCTTTTCAAACATACAAAACACCAAATCTCAGTAGTAAATGTGAATACTCTTCAAACGACACACAGTTATCTGATCCAAGTAGTCCAGCTAACATGGCTGGAATGTTGCATCCAAGCGATGGACCCCGTTCGTCTCGTCTGACACTACCTTTTCCAGGATTTTTGACAAGACAATTTTTTATTACACAAAGTGATTCACGGTAGAGGGATAAACCACATAGCCAAAAGACGTACTGTAAGATGTAAGGGTTTGGGGGAATATTCGCGTCAGAACCAGCTTTCGAAGAAAGGAAGACAACAGGGAGCGAGAAAAGAAAGAGGGAGACTGTTCGACAATTTTTCAGCGCAGGAGAACAAGGAAGATTGTAAGACAGAGGTATGACATCTGGGAACAGAAACATGATAACGATGACTAGCCAACTCTAGGAGGATGGTGGGGAAAGGTTAGAGGAAGGAGGGCCTCCAAGGCAAGTAACGAGGTTAAAGGGACAGTGACGCAACCGCCCGACAGTGGATCGGTGACTGCAATTTGGAGATTAGAGAGGGATCGTCCATCAGCCGGATGGTCATACGTTGAACCATGTGAGAAAAAGAGAGGTCAGAAGACGAAGTCCCACCCCGCGCGTGAATACAGTATTCGAACGTGCGGCGGATTTGAGTTTTGTACATTAGGAGGTGAGTTGGAGAGAAGAAACGTCTGGCGTGGAATAGAAAACCGACTTTGCGCGCAGCACAAGATGCAAGCTGATATGAAAGGGGACCAACACAATGAAGAAGTCATGGATAAACCAAGAAGAAAAATGGAGTCTGTAGAATGCGAGCGCATTGAGTCAAAATATAAATACGGAGAGAACGAATGCTGATAAAGGGAAATTGAGAGGAGGTACTGAACGCATTGTGGACACCCCATGAGACGGGTTCGAAGTTGGAATCAACTGATTCATTGATAGCACGATCCGTGAAGTGCAACACTAGCGGCGCCAACACAAATACTATCTTTATACTCAACCGAGGTCGCGCTCACAATATCCCTTCTGTCGAACAACCTTGAAACGCAAGTTTGCCGGGTTCGTATATGGTAGTCTTCCCCCCACCCCCAGATTGCAACCTCTCTGTAAAAACATTTTTTCAATAGAAAACTTCCCATCATGAAATAAACTCTCAGAACCAAGCAAGAAACATCTTCGGGTCATTTACCGTATCGGGAAAGTGGTGTGCCATGTAATGTTATAAATAAGCGTTTATTGTTCGGTAAGTGCTGAAGGAAATGATGGCAGTCGATTGTAAACCGGTCTTGAGGAAGGTTACCAAAACGTCGACTGAATTACATCATTTCCGACAACGCTGTTACCGAACAATGAACAATTATTTCCGGGTGATTTTTCTTTTGGTTTTAAGAGTGGAACTGGATACAACACTTTTAGATAAGGGTCGTATCAATTAGAATCACTAGGCCCCTGGGTTTGGTGAGTTCTAATAGCGTAGATCGAGTTTTCTCTGGGTCAGACAGCAATACCTATACGGACTACAGTATATCGGAGAGGCAAGGTTTCCGTCCCATGTGACACCCTGGATAGCGTTCGCCTGCCAGTGACCTAGCTGGACATTTATGTACATCAGCACAGACGAAGTGACCAGTAATCACGATGTTGGTAAGCCGTTTGTGTATAATTTCTGGCGAACGTTAAGACCACACACACAAATATGCGCTTCGCTCACGAATCATACTCAGTTTTAGGGTTATCAAGTTGACACAAACCAGTAACGATCGTTCCGCTGAATATGTGAAGTCACACTGGCATCGTGGGTCTACGAAGAAGGAACTTGTTTTTCCCTGAGTCGCAAAATGAAAGTCATCTAACTTAGTGAATCTGGAAAAGGTAGTCGGAGAATTTGAGAAATAACCGATCTACCATTTCCGGGAGAAAGACCTGATTAAACAACAATGGAAAAACGACACGAATTTTCGACAAAAGATTGTTGTTCCCCGAGCCCGCATGTACCCCTGAGTTGAACAGGAAATACTCCAATGGTTTGTAACATCTAGTCTATATATAAACAGTGCAGCTCAATTCAGAGATGACATACCTTTGCAAATGCTAATCAGCCCACACTTTTGCGACAAAAGAACGTAAAGGCTCTAGGATGTTATTCAACCCTTGCTCGAAATAGATACGGCCTAGATTTTGTTACTCTGGCTGTACAAAAAAGTTGCGATAACAAAAGATAAGTGCCATATATTATATAGTCACTTTGGTCAAGTTAACTTTTTAGAATGTTTAAAAGACAAAAAATGTATAATTTCAGCAACCACATTAAAATGATACCGCTTATGTGAATACTTCCTTTTGGCTATCATCTCGGGATGCAATATCTCCCAATGAAAAACAATTCGAGTGGTCAGGACTAGTTTTTTTTGCTGGAAGGGGGATTATTGTCACTTCTAATTTATACACAGTACTAACTGGAAGTGGAATAAAACTCTGTCTCCGTAGAGTTCCATGCAATTTCTATTCGCGAAAAGTCAGTCTATCTAAACCGGACATTTATGAACGGTTGAAATTGTTTTGATATTTTTTAATCCGAGAACACAGTTTAAAGGTTTTTTATCCTGTTGTACTGATCAACCCAGAGAATAACACGGTACCGTTAACTTATCTATCTTCGCCATAGAATGAGTATGTTGGGTTTATTACGGGGGAGGGGGGAAAAATCGTAATACGTGGTATATAGAGAATCTTTGGTTCTTAACGAATGGTTCGTGTACGAAGGTGTCCTTTTTGCGAAGTTCGAATAACAGTGAGTTGCACTTTATGCCTCCTGGATGTAAAGTTCTACTCATCTTGACTTTTCCAGTCGTAAATCTCAACTACTTTGGCTGAAACTGTTTTCCCTCCTTTAACCACTACCTGTGTAGTTCATTTTTCCATATTCCCACGGGACACATATTTTGCAGTGGACACCCGTCAGGAAATGCGATTATTCACAGACCACACCGTTGCTCAATACGCCAAAATAGCAACAATTCGTCCGGCCGGACTGACGGTTTGAGTAGCTTCCCCCTTTTTAACTGTATAATAATGGTATAATATTTCAGGAAGGGGATCGCAGCCAATCAGACACTGGAAAATGAGGAGAACGACCGGCGGTGGCCTCATTGACGGAAATTGTTAATAGTTTTTTAAAGATTCAGTTCGTACGTTCTGTCTGCCTATTAAATTGAGGATTTCAAAGGGAACTGCCTGTTTTTGTTATCCCACAAACGTGGCACAACTTCACAACAACCACGATCTCGAAACACGTGTCGCGATCAGGATGGAGCTACTGTTGTGCACCCCGGCGTGATGCCCAATGTTTGAGAACAGGCAACGCAATGATGTTGAAATCAACGGATGGTAACACTACAGCTTCGCACCATTTGATGAAGTGATCTACCATCACCAGTAAGTGTTGATATGTTTTTGGTATTTCCGTTAGAGGTTATCACCCCGGAACCCGTAATTTCCAAGGAATTTGTCTGGAAGCTGAAACGAGATCTCAGTTGAGCGCAAGAGAGCGTTCAAAGAGCGCCTCCCGGCACCAGAAGGACTACCATGGCCGATGGGTGGCTAGAAGACTATTGTACACTGGTGAACAAGTGTATTTTACACAATCCAGTACCACCAACGAGCAGGACTGAGAAACTTCTTAAGTATGCTCGAAATATTCACCAATGCAAAATATTAAACTGCCTATTTTGATGGCATGATGCCCGTCTAGTACCTGTACATTTTGACCGCTTGAAGCCAACTGCAAGAGCGGAGGTATCACAATGACAGTCGTCGCTGAGTGCAGTTAGAGCGCCCGAAGCACTGATACAAGTAGAGGTACGGGGAACAGGGAGGGGATGTAATGGTACCGGTTGTTCTTTGATTGCATGTAAAATACTGGTAATCGCTCTTTCCACTTGACGATGCTCTTCCACCCCCGGCAGTCCACTCTGGACAGAACAGAGCCGTATGTTGCTGGAAGCGTCCCCAGGGACGACCGCTCCCGCGGTTAACTGTGAATAATGTGGACTCACCCATTAGGTAATCGTGGACGATCATCGGCAGTGCTTGGGGATGTGGTGGGAATTCCGCTTGTCTAGCGTCCGATTTAAAACGCCACGAAACTGGTGATGGCACTGTAACGTGGCGAGTGATCCGCCAGTAAATAAAGCCAAAGCTCCCTGTTGTGTTCCACTTACCCAACAAGGTTTTTAGAAGAGGTGAGTGAATCACACAACCGGTCACCGGGTCATATGGATTAACACTTTTGTCTAGCAGGAAGCGCTTAGCTGCGTAAAGGCTGGGGGGTGCATCCCCGAATAAAAAAATTACAGGGAACTGCGCGACCGAGTAATACGACGGCCCACAACGCCCCCAATGATACAAAAATTGACTGTTATGATCTGTTGTACTTTTCCTTTCTGTAATTGTTGCTGCGTTGGCATTACGTTCGATTTTCAAGCCGTTCTTGAAATAATATATTATTGCTCCTCCTCTCTTCGTTACGTTATATGTGTAAACGAGGTGCAGTCGGATACCCCAGAGCCAAGACTCTTTACGCAGATAAGTGTTTGGATATTCTCCGAACTCCCCCGAACTTTTGATAATAATGTATCACGGTTGTACCACAAGTTTGTCCCAGTGCACGCAGTCGTACAGCCCCTGTTATCTCGCTCATGTGAAGTAAATCTGTAATTTGGCGAAAACAGTTCAATATTAGTGTGTAAAGTACTAACACTGAGTCTATATTGCACTCATTTCGGACCAATCGTGATCTAGCCCAGACTTTAAACTCTCATGTGCCCTCTGTATATTTACTTTGAATCTTGATCAACCTTCTGTAACTTGCGCACACCGCCACCGCGAAAAACACGGAAACCATGGTGTTCCGAGAACGTCAGAAAAACGAATTTGCCGGAAAGTCCCTTCAATTCTTACGTAAAAACAGAAGAGAACACAATATTAAACATAGATTAAGATGAAATGAGCACAAAAATATCGATGAGGTAGGCTCAATCACAGCCGACGGTTCAGAGGGCACCTCCAAAAGGGTTGGCCATTGCGTTCACCAGAGGACAAAGCAGTTCTTGTTGGTCAAGTTCCAGGTGCGGCTGGATCAACCTGGATGCCGCCTCCAATCCGATAAGATCACCGGCGCTGTGAGCCAACTACAAGTTGAGAAGGTAATGGCAAGGTCAACTAGTATATCATACATTTAGAAAGGGGATTTTCATTAGTCAGACAAATCAGGCTTCTAATTTTTCTATTACATGCGTGAGCATAAGTGCGTTGGGACGGTCCTGCTCCACAGCCTCGAAGATCCATCGCAGTGACGAAGACAGCCGGTAATCTAACCAGTGCACACAGTCTACAGCAAATTACTGTCCACTACGACTTCACTGCCACCGGCCAATGCTGGAGTGCTGACTAGGGTAACTTTGGAAACCGACTAGTTCTGCGCACTATCACGAACCAATGGACAGAGCTTCACTTACCTCTAACCCGTACTTCACATATGTCAGAGATTACATACGACTTGAAAGAAATATGTCAGTACATATCTATCGATGGAAAAGAAACTGGATTTTCCTTGATCACTATTTTGTGAGCATAATACCAAATTACGGAGTTGTGGGTGACCGAGAAGTCGACTAACAGTTTGAATCCCACCACCGCCTATGAATTACATGCTTTTGTATGAGTGCAGCGGAGGGGCCAGCCCCGCAGTCTCAAAGGCCCACTGCATCATCGAGGACAGTGAGCGAAAGGACTTTGTAACTTGTAGTGGAGAACCACATAAGGCCCCAATAGGTCAGTGGTAACAAGCAGAGCGACAGTTGATTGCCGTCTACCACCAAAGCGACCGGCGGTGGCGGGATTTGAACCTCTGACCCAGGTAGGTAAATGCTTTAAACCACTCGGCCACAACCTCCGAGCTGTTCCGCCCAGTGAACTCAAGGATTTTGGTCCATTAATTTAAATCACACGGCCAATGTTTTTTTTGGCTTTTCATTTTTGCACAATGAATGATTATGACTGTGAAGCATTAGCTTCTCCTGCCACGCGAGTAAAAGGCTCTAGTGCCTTGGTGCACTTTGCATGTGACGCTTGGGAATTCGATATTTCCTCAGACGCAAATAATAATTTGCAATAGAGTGGGACATCAAGTGAAGCAAAATTAGGTCCGGGATGCTGTGATAACACTGAGTAGACCTGAGAACCTGTGAACTAAAGAGTCGGTTAATGATGAGTTAATTGACGGGTTGGCTTTGGTCAAACGAGTATAAATGTTGCTCAGTAAAGGCAGAGGCAAATCACTTGATCGCGATCTACGTTGGCTTGTCACCTGAATAGACGCACCCGAGGTCGATATAATGTCAGAAGACAGTCAAATTCTCGGCAAATAATGTGTGGTTCTGTAATAATAAAATAATTACATCAGTGATGCATAATGCAATGAACAAGAAAGAGTGGATAACAGGAGCGAAACCTACATTCGAGGTGAACTGCCAGCGGTCTCAAGCAGAAAACACTGTCACTCGGTGATCCAAGGTGGCCGACTAGTCAGAGCAAAGATCAGAACTGACCAAAGAAATTAAAGAAAACGTGTGTTCCAGCCAGAGTCTGGCTACTGAGATAGTAGTCGGTAGCAAGACGCAGAAGACGGAATAACTTGAACAGAGTGTTACAGTAGAAGCTGGTCGACATCACATTGCACATCAACGGAATTTGAATGACTAAAACAACGGAATTAATGAGTACAACAGGAACAACAGCTACTGGGTAGGTGTAGGAATTGTATCTACCCAGACAATCGCACGTGATGGAATGGCTCGTATCGGGACTACGCGTACTAGGAAACTAAAAGACCAGACAAGAACAACGGAAATATATTTTGTCAGATGTTTTTTAATAACATGATTGCACATGAGTGCATTGGAAGGGGTATACACCCTATAGCCACAAAGGCTCACTGAACCATTAGGGATAACCGGCAACCAGGCCCTGAGAATTGGAGTGGCAGAGAACCAAATAAGGTCCCAATAGGTCGGTGTGGTAACGTTTGGAACAAACTCGTTTGTATACAAAAGGAGGTATGCAGTTATTTGCGGATAACGTGCTGACCAATCACATACTGATTCAACTGTATATACACGATCTAACTGCCAAGGTCCGGCTTCATCTGATGGGTTGTATACTGGAAACGAAGCTATAGTGGAGGAGTTTGAATCACTAAACGTTTAAAATCAGTAAATTAATTTCAAGTTCTATTTTTCGTATTTCGATTAACTACTGGTCTTCCAAACCGAACTGGGATGGACCGAAAGAAAAGAAGCAACCTTGCTGCCCAAGCAGCGATAAATCAAAACCAGTTTGGTATGGAAAGGGGTGCACTTACCACTAATGACTGTAGGTGTAGAAACAAATCCTCATCAAGTCGTGGGCATTGCTTATCTCCAAACAACTCTTGCTCGTCATAGGTAAAATATTGATCAAGCGAGTAACCTTGATGGTCTTGTGTATTTAATCGTTGAGAGGGCTAAACGTAAGAATTAGCGTCTGTGAGTGTCAGTCTTGACCTACACAAGTAAGGAGTGCGAGAAAAACTCGAAAAACTTCCGCTGTAACCCAGTAGTGACCACAAAGCTCAACTGTGGACGTATCTTCATCGATGCCTGTTGCAATGAAGTTCTTCACAATTGACTTTCACTCACATTCAGGGTCAATAATCATTGCTTGTATACGTAAGCAACTGTTCAGTGCACCGGGCCAGTCGTCTATCCAAATGATCGAACAATTAGCAAAACGGGAGTGGACCTACGCAAGTTTAACTGACAGGCTGCAAGTCTACGAAGAACTTGAAGGCTGCACATTTTATCTCTCGAGAGAATTTCCAGGGCTCGATTCAAAAACGGAAGAGTTTCGGCCCACCTTTTCCGGCGCTTAGCATTTTCAAAAGGAAAGACAAAACAAAACTAACCATAAGAGCATCACAGAGGTATATGTAAACGTTTGCGGCTAATGTGAACAACTCTCCATCCTCGTATATCTGACGTCAGTGTATAACGCCGTCAGAAAAAACTAAAAATCGCATACTTTGGCAGCGCGTAGCAGACACATAGTTGCGCAATCAGCATTCTCATTGTAACTAACTGCATTGATCGAATCCAACTTATCCTCAGCTTGTATGAACATTTGGGCAGCGGTAAACAAAGAAGAAGCTTCTGCAAGTGTGTTTTTGGCACCAGATTCGCATCTAGGAGAAACAAATTATTCATAAGAAGCTGCTATCTTACTGGGCTTCACCCAACCAAAAGGAAGCTGCCAACTCCGGACACCCTTGGGATGAAAGGTTTTTTGCAAGGAGAGCTGTATGCAATAAATTCTATCAGCAAGGAGTGAAACCATTACCAAAATCACCAATGGAACCTGTTTGACTAGCCTTGCGAAAAAAACCTCTGCTGAACAACAATACAATGACGATTGAGGAAGAATATTACCTCTTCACACTCGTGTTCAGTGTTTTATAGATGTGGGCGTAGTCGAGATTCTTGTCCATTGTTAGCTCACGGACACAAAAACGATAAAAGTGCACAACCTCTAAAAGATAAGGGATAGAACTGATCAAGTAACAATATGGAAGACCAAGTTTAGTCTTTGATTTTCGGACGAGGGAAACTAATCCGGCATGGCTTCAATATTTTGTCACTGACAATGCAACCGCTTACGAAGCAACCCCATAAGTCCCGTTCACTTCCACTAGAAGAACTCCTAACCTTTCACTGGGTGCAGCGGTTCGTGTTGCTATCTCCCAATAAAATGATGACCGGAAATCGAAGGATTAGTAGCGTAAAAATATCAGAAAAACTGCGAATCGTTATACCAATAAAATGAAGAAACAGCGCGTTTAGCCTCGCGAATTTGTGACGTCGGTGTGACATACGACTGTCTTTTAGGCGTCGAGTGTACACTGCTGCAGTTAGGGCCAATTTTTGTACGGCTGGAATTGTGGCCGTTAGGGACAGAAGATACCCAAAGACTTTCGATGTTAGAGCATCAGCCCTGAAGAGCAGAGCTGTATGCTTATCGGTACATCGCCAGACCGTGGACAGAGGAATAGTCGTAATTGTCGGAGCTAGCCATGAAAAAAGTGAACATCGGTTCAGTAAATAAGCGGTCGCGGACGATCAGCGGCAGCACTCAGGGGTGGAGTGAGGTTTTCCATTCTATTTGCGTACTCCGTTCTGAAACAAAACATAAACCTGTGGACAGCACTGTGATGTGGCGAATGTGAATCACCACTAAACATGGTCATAGCTACCCATCGTGTTCTACTCACCAGACAAGGTTTCCCAGAAAGGGAAAACGAACCCCCTAATTGATCAACGGCTCATCTGGACCAACGTTGCTGCTTTGCATGACGAGCTTAGCTGCATCCTCGAATAAGTACTTACTCTGAATCAGGCGACCAAACAGTAAAACAACCCTGACGGAAGCAACAATGACAGACTCTACTATGACGGAGCATTATTTCATGCGCACAAGCGACTCTCACAGGATAAGTAGCGCTCTTACACCATACACGACAATTTGCTTACCCAATCACTCGTTTTTTCTCCCTTACATCCACATTTTTCACTTCCAACGGGAACTTCGGTCGTCTGTACTGGCACCAGTGCCTCTGGGGGAAACTCCGTCCAAGTTTTCTCTCGTTCTTAATTAACTAGCTGACGAGACCCTGTAAAACTGCTACCGACGGCTGATGCTCTCATTCATCCTCGATGCCCATTCAAACTCATCACGTTCCATGAGCTAACTCTTATGTATATGGCACCACAGGAAGGATTGGCTCGTAAGTTTGAAACCTTTGCCACCCTTTACGCCTCGTCCTTGGTCACGCCCGCGCCAAAGCCACCCGTCCAGCGCAGTTGTATCTAGATGATAATCGACAATCTGTTTTTCATACAGAGCTGTCTATACGGCTGGATGTCCAGGACCCAGTGGGTCGCCGGCAACGGATCAAGGAAGCCTTGTATGCTGCTTCCAATGACACAAGATTCCGGTTCAAGTAGGCCTTACAAACGACAGATATCTTCGACATCAGCTGCTCTGTTAGATACTCGCAGACAAGTCCCTCCGGATGCCACATTCAATTAAGTGCGGAAATCCCTGAGACGCCAACTGACTAGGAGCCTGAGGAGTGACCATGAGCAGTGGTGGATTGCGAAATGTAGGGAAGTGGAGAGAACTGTGTCTATTGGCAATACTCGCAACCTTTACCGTTTGATTAGAATTACCAGTCCACGGAAGCTCGGGGAAGATGAATTATTCAAGGAATCCAACAGCCCAGTGATTCGCTGTCAAGGATGTCGTCTGGACCATTGGGCGGAGCACTTTAGGGAACAGTTCAGTTGACACATTTCTAGGGAACCTTCCGAATATACCTGCTAGAGAAACAATGCAGGTAGATATCACTCCTCCATCAGAGATGGAGGTTATGCGGGAGATAGGTTACTTGAAAAGGTGAAAAGCCGCTGGACCAGATGGGTTGTCTCCATCTTTTTAAGGGCGAAGGTAAGGCTTTGGTTTCGGAGTTCACAAAACTATTCCGACTTTCTGGGTTAGTGGACAGATTTCTAGATGTGAATTTTGATTGTGTCGATTTAAAAGAAAACTAACAGGTCCTCTAGTGAAAACCACAGAGGAATTAGCTTGATAAGTATCACATCCAAACAGCTCCCTAAATTATTCGTCACCAATTATCCAGCGTCCGTGAAAAGTGTATGCGTGAGAGTCAAGCCGGTTTCAAACTCGGTCGATGTTGTGTCGACCACATTTTAGGCTTTGACGTGTCTTACAGGACAGGCACACGTCCCGTAGGCCCACAATATGTCTTTCCTGATCGAACAACGGCGTTCGACTCAGTCGACCACCAAGCACTCTGGCGTTGCCTCTCATTGAACGATGTGTCCGGGAAATTTATTTCTCCTTTCCAATACTTATATGCAAACAGCCGAAGCCGAGTTCGTGCTTAATTCGAACTTACGTCCAAATCCATCACGCAGTGATGTTCGTCAGATTTATCCTTTTTGCCCTTCATACAAATCGTACCGTGTTCAACGATGGGGCGATCTCCACTGACCATTGCATTTCTCACCATGTTGCACGTAGAAATAGAAAGATCTAACATACAAGGTGGACAGCGAGTGAACTTACACAGGTGCGAAAATGAATGACCTAGTCACAAACACATGGAATACAGTCTGACCGTACAAACACACATTGGTCAATCATTATGATTCGATAGAAGGTCACAACACGATTGCCACTATACAGGGTTAGCTACCATAACCTTCAGAATCTCCAAACGCCTGGTTGAGGGATTTTTTGGACCCCATTCTAGTTTGTCGTACATTTTCTCATTCCTCGCGGTCACGTCATCTATCGACTTCCACGTGGCTTCTTCCACATTCAAGGAGGAACGGAAAACGGGGCACGGTACTGTAGACGTGCTCCTACCAACGAAGTCTACCAAGCTGGATACGCTATGATTGAATATTTTCCGAACTAATACTCAATACTTGATTTGTAATCTCAGCACTGTTCACTCGGTCATTCTGTTCAATCTTAGTAATACTATGCAAACATCCATGGTCGAAAACCGCGAGGCGACGAACATCTTCCGCACACAGGCTCCATGTCTCGCAACCATACAACAGAACTGGGTGCACCGTAGAACAGTATACACAATCTTTCAGCTTCAGCGAAATATCAGGTCGACTTCATGAGCACTTCAGTTCAGGGTACGCCACTAGAGCCTTGGGTAAACGCATGCTCACCTCTACTACAGTGCTTCCATTCGTCGTCACGCTGCCTCCGAGGTAAGTGAAGCGGTCGACAATTGTTAGTTCCTTCCAACCGGGCATCAAGCTCGGAACCGTTGACGTCACTTTACACTTTGAAGGTGCAAAGCACATGCCGAATGGATCTACAGCACCTGTGAGTGTACGTTGCGCATGCTCCGCGCACTCAAACAAGCAGACAAAGTTGTCGGCGTAATCTAGATCAAATACCTTTTTTCCATTTTTGTTATGTGTATCTTTCATAATCGCTTGGTCTCAGGCTGTGTGCCAAACAGAACATGAAGAAGGAGCATATAAAGTCACATTCCACTTGTTTCGTTCATGGGTGCAATACAGCCAATTTGCCCAAACCAAGGCATGTGGTTTTCTTAGAGGTCCACAACCGGAGCCTTTAGCTATCCAAAGCTTAACCTGTAAGAAAATGGGACGAAGCGTGGGGTCCGTGACGCATTGGGGGCTGGTGACTAATTACTCGGGTTACACGCCCTTCAGATGAGGCCAGACATCCTGGGTGCCCAGTTCACCCTACGCCACAGATGCCAGTGAGCATAGTCCCGTATGCTTTCTACGTCGTCTGTAGTTGGTTTGGAATCAGGGTTGGGTCATCTCCTCTAGACTGACCATCAGTCAGTCAATCAACCCGTTGGAGAATGCCGGGCATTCACTTTCGTCCTCTCACTCATTTGAATACCTCCACCACGAGAAGGCAGTGAGCGGGACTTCCACAACAGGGGCTGTAACGGACACTCGGTTATTCGGGAGCATTTTCAGAGGCGTTCCGGGTGAGTAGCCACCTCGGAACCTGAGACACCAATCCCCAGCTATCCTGAGGCATTTCCCCATCTATTAGTTCAACGATCACATCTTGAACATCTCGCAAGGCATTCCCCATTATATCGTCAATAACGAAAGTAACCAGGAATGGCGGAATGAGACACCCTTGTCGGACACCACTGGTCGTTTCAAATGGACTGGATGGTTCATCGTAAATCCTTACGTGGCCAAAAGTATGGGAGTGCAATTATCTCAGTAGATCCACGAACTTCTGCGGCATGCCTTTTCGGCGAAGAGCGCTGAACAGCGCCGTCCGGTCATCTGAATAAAAGACATCTTTCAAGTAGAGAAAAACCATCATTATCGGCCGACGGTATGCATGACGCGCTTCAGGTAATAACATGGTCGATACATCCTCGACCTGGGTGGAATCCGGCGTGCTGCTCGCGGGCGTTCTTCTCGCGAGCCGGTGTCAGACGGTGCAGTAAAATTGAGGCTAATACCCTGGTAACTAACTGAGCGATCACACGGTTATTACTACGACGGTTGAAGATGGGTACAATCAATGACTTGCTCTATAATAATGGAATACGCTCCTCGTTCCAAATATCATCGATCAATGTGGTAACTGATTTTATTAACGTGTCGCCACACATTTTCAAACAGACTGGAGGAAGTTCGTCGGGACCGGCCGCTTTTCGACACTGTAGTGATCGAATGCTTGGTTCTACTTCAACTTCTGATGGGGGCTCAAGTGATACTACTGAAGGAATCGCAGCTGTTGACACAGGAGTAACTACATTAGCGCTCGACCAGCTAAACTGCTCCTTGAAGTATTCGGCCCAACTGCCCAGCCTTTGCCGCTTGCCGTGAATAGGTTCTTTATTTCTGTCACACCATTTCATTGACCGGGCTTCACCATCCACCGGCGCCGCGGATAAGTCTGAACGGTCTTTGGCTGTTACTTGAAGCCACTGGTACTTTCATTTTTTCGGCTACCCTGATCCACCAATTTTTGTGATCCTCCTTAGGGCTTCTTGTAACTTGCCTTTGTAGATGTCTTCGTATTTTATTCACCTTACAATTCGAGAGCTGAAGTTTGTGTTCCATTAGACTCAGTAACTCGAAAAATCCGGTGTATTTGATGAACATCGGATCTAGGACATAAGGCGAGACCTGTTGCCACGTGCATCGCCCATTTGGTATGGGCCCAGTGCTCATCTACAATACTGTTCGCCGAAGTTCCTAGCTCATGTGATAATTTTTGTTTATAACTGGTGCGAACTTATGGATCAGACAAACGCTGCACGGCTAACTGGGCTTGCTGTTTGCATCGATCACCATGGAGCTGGAGCGAAAATCATATTAAGACAAGTGCATGGTCCAATTCAACGTACGTGGAACAGTAGGATCTACAGTTTTGGACAAAACCACGCCATCAGCTAGCATTGCAATGTCAGAGCCTTTGCAACTGTAAACGAGAGTGGTGAGTTCATCATAAAACTCATCCTCCTGCGTGTCAGAGCTGCAGCCTGTTGAGGCGTATGCAGAGTGCAAACAAGCTGCGTTCAACACGGCTATCCTCTCAAACGCCAAACGACATCTGGAGTGTTACAGTACATGAACGACTGTTAACCGGGATCCAGTCCAAAAGGGCAGCCTCAGCCTTGTCAATCAATACTATTCCTACACCACGTTGACTTGCAGCTCTAGCTGCTTCGTCTCCTGAAGTGTGCAGAAAACATCCTGATGAGATACCAGGAGCAGCTAGTTGAATCACACTACTCGAATCCTGAGTACGAGTTTCACAGACACAGCAGACATCAATCGCCAGAGAGAGTCAACTGTGAGCGCTAGGCACGCCTGCCGACCGGCTTGCATGAGAACACGCACGTTGAAGAAGCCAAGCTTTAGAACTTGACGAGGCTTGAGAAAATGTGAACTACAACATGGAGGATTATTCACGACACTATTTGACAATTTACCGTTGCGTGTATTGGGCGAGTTATCAGTGGGAGCACTATCGGGCAAAGAGAGGCGGTTCGCGACAGAAGACAAGAGGTTGAATAAAAGAGAGGAAACTCTGAGCAATAGCCTACTTATCACAACCTACCCTACTCGATGCAATAGGCAGGGCCGTCCTGATTATCCTGAGTGGGGACCGATGCAGTGTGGAATTCTTTGTATTCGTGAAATTTATGGGAGATGGTGGACGGGTACTGCTAGGGTGTCCAGCCACTGAGCAGAAGAACGATTAGGTACCTTAACCAAAGCCTTTGTTTTTAATAAGAACCTGTCCACAAGGCAGCGGGGGTAGCTAAGTGAAAGTTCATCTGCCTGGAGCAACCATTCTCCTACTGATTTTACAGACCAAGTTGCCAGCTCAAATCAATCAGGATACTGCTTCTTCGGGTCTTTGCCCACCGATCTTCCAGGTGACTGAATTTTCGGCTTGATGTAAGCTATCCCGTATAGGTCGTTGGGTCACTGAGGCGCGCAAGCCGTCACACCACATCAAGGTGACGTATCAGTGCAATTTTTTATCAGAAAGGAAGCTTTTGAAAACTATTTCCTGTTTTGATGTCTCCTTGCATTTTCGAGTGCACGGATCACCTTTCATAACCGAGCTGTGTGTATGAGCGGCTCCCAAGTAGGGACCAGTCTCTCATCAGTTAAAAACGTTCTGCTTTTCACAGCGTACGAACGCTTTTCAGTCAACTTGATAACTCCTCACTTGAAACTTTTGAGGTCCCACTGTTCAACAGCGTTGTTGGAGTATGTATAACCAGTAACTGCTCACGCGAAAGTCACTATGCCTCATATTACGAGCCACTTCCATTGTTCTCTCGTGTAGCAACACACCTATTACCGGCGGATAATTTAGACGAGCTGTGAGAAAAAATCGTACACAGCGCTGTTGACATCATTGAAGCAACCGAAGCGTGGATGCAAGATTTTTCGCTGACCTTAAGTTCCTTGGTCTCACTTAGTTTAGACACTGACCTCGTTTATCACGATCACATGAACTCGTGTTCTCTCTACAACGAATCGGGATGCAATTCTCTTTAAATAAACTCCATTCTTGTGCAAAGTAATAACCTTTACTTCATCTCCAAGGGTCAAAAATGTCTACCTCTTTGGGCGTCCCGCCATGATTCATGGGCGCTTGCGAGTTTTACTGCCATGGTGTGAAAGATGCAGTGATTACGCCAAGTGAACTCAAGAGGCTTGTCGTTTATAAAATCAAACGCTAACAGTACATTTGCAATAGCCACTACCACATGTGCCAATGGATGCCGCAAACAACTGAGCGCACAGCAACGCACAGTAAACGTGCAATTTCCGAATACCTACTGACAGTCTGTCAAATGATTCCGATGACCCTACGTGAACTAACTGAAGGACCTACTACAACAGAAGGGCCTCCAAGTCTAGCTTGGGACGTTCAAATGCCTCTTGCGCAGGTACAGGAAGAGGAAATGTTGTATTCCGAACGAGCGGTTCCATTTTATCGGAAAATGAAGGTATCAACTGAGAATAATGAGCAAACATGCCAACCACCCGTCGTTGAGATATCAGGTCACTAGGAAGCGGGACCTCGCGCAACGGTTTCATGCGCTCAGGGTCCGGCTTGATGGTACCCTACGTTACATGATAGCCAAGGATTTTTATTTCCTTTTTAGAATTTACAGTTTTTGAAGCATTCAACGTTATTTCATATTTTGCTACGGTTTTTAGAAAACGTTGAAGGTTGTAATTGTGATCATCCATGGTCACGCCACACACGGTGACATTATCGACATAAGCGAAGGTATCCTTCAGGTTCTCGGCTTTCAAAATGATATTCATAGTGCGTTGGAAACAAGCTACACCACTGGTAACCCCGAATGGTATCTGGCAAAACTGGAAAAGGTTGCCACCAGCCTCGAAAGCAGTGTAAAGTTTTTCGTGTTCAGCAATAGGTTTCTGATGGTACGCGCTTTGAAGGTCAAGGGTACTGTAGACAGCGTAGTGAGATATTCTCTATCATTTGATCAACCCCTGGAAGTGGGTAGGCATCCAGTTGCATGAACCGACTGATTGTCTGGCTGTAATAGCTAACCATTCTGTTCTAATGCTCGGAGTTTTAGGTAATTAGAACTTGAGCCCTCCAGAGGGAGTTCGAAGGTTTAATGATGCTGTCACTTAGCTGTTTCACCTCCGATTTGATGAATTTCACATCTTCGATAGAGTATCGGCGAGATTTCGTGGCGATTTACAATCTGGTGATAAATGGGCGAATAAAGGGAGTGCTTGAATTTTAGCAGCTTTAAGCCCACATAACAGGAACGTATCACGTGAGCCACCAAATGGTATTTCCACTTTGTTATGGAGTCCGAGGAAGTCAAGCCCCAAAAGGACATCTGCGCACAAATTTTTCATCACCGATAGCTTTACGTTACTATAGGAAGTGTCCTGACAGCGAATTGATACATAGCAGTAGCCAGTAATATCGCAGGTCAATGATGTCAAAGCCATAGTGATTTTTGAATCGCACGGATGAACTTACCAATGATAAGTACTGACGGCTAACTGGGACAGATAGCTCTCGGAACTCCCAGTGTCTATCAGTGCTTGTAGTTCTACTCCATTTACAAGAATCTGGGTAGCCGCCCGTGACATACAAACAGCAGCGGTAGCAGTAATAACTGACGATGTTATAGGACTGAGAACCGAAGAGACTGAAGAACCAACTGGTTTGGACTAACATACGTTGGAAATGTCCAATTTTCCCGCAAGCTATACAAATAGCTTGTCTAGCAGGGAATTTCGCACGGGGGTGCTTGGAATAACCACAGAAATACCGTTTCTTTGTGCATGGCAGACGTAATCGGTGCAAATTCAGATTTTGGGGCCAGTGGAAACGTTACATGTGGAGTCATGGTGGGTGCCGCAGCACACGGAATACTGCCAGCTCCGTAGGACTGTGACCGCTTCTGAGTGGCTCCCAAAGATCTAGCCGTATCATAAGCAGCCTGAAAATTCAGATTCGGTTGTTTTAGAACCCTTGTTATATTATTTGACTGCAATCCAGTTATCAGGGCATCGCGCATAGCGTCATCACAATACTCTTCAGCGGTCACCGGACGAAAATCGGAATCCTTTGCTAATGTTTTGATGTTCTGCACGAATTGGTCTATATTTTGTGCACTGTCCTGTTTGCAAGTAACGAGAAGGTATTGGTAGAAACCACACTTTTGGGGCGCACATACAAAAACTGAAGGAGTGAAATGGCACTTACAAAAGCTTTACAGTCAGATATATGCTCATAGACAGAAGGTGAAAGAAAGTTAATAAGCATGTCCAGGTTATCGGAGCCACCTGATTGCACGTGTTTTAAAAAGGCGCTGAACGTCTGAAGCCAGTAGGTCTAATGTTTAAAAGCGTTCGGAGTTCAGATCTGTGTCGAATTTGTCAGGACCAAGGTAGAGATCCATGATTTATTATACGAGTAAATTGAAACGTAGACCAGCAACGGAGTTGGAAAAGTCAGTATGGTTGAGAAAACGGAGTCAGAATGAGAACGCTTTACCTGTCTAGTAATTGGAGTACATCAGCTGGAACGTAAAAGGGGAACTGTTCATGAAATGCTATGTAAAATGAAACGAGCAAGCGCACGGAAATTTATACAACAAACAGGTAAGATTTTTGCTAATTTAATTCATTTATATCTTTTAGTACATTAAAACTGGTTCACTGAAAATACAATAGTAATACGGGTTGTGTCACATGTTTCGACGATACCGGCACATCGTTCAAACCTTCAATCAACTTGCGGGGCAGTATTTGATGCAATTACCGCAGTCAACTGCGCAGCATACGATCACCACACTTTCTCATTTGTTCTGTCGGCTTTTCAACTCCAATATTTGTATTAAAAAACATATTGTTCCAATATTTCTCGACATCAATATTCCGATACTTTTGATCTGATTGGCTTGCAGCGGCATGGCTAAAGGTTGTGCGTCAAGGCGGAGGAATGATGGGTCGTGGCTTAACGTTGTGCGTCAAGGCTAAAGAGTTATGGGTCGTGACTAATGAACTGCGGGTTTTTGGTTGAGCTTAATGGGAAAGTGTAATCCAGCGGCCTTGCTTGTTTCTAGAAGTAGCAACTCGGTGTGTAGCTCTTCTTTGTCCAACCGAAGTTCTGGTATTCGAGGTTCTAGCGGTTTCTCTGTTCTTCCTTATATTATCCGCTGGTCAGTGTATACTCATGAAAAAGCCACGAGACTATCGGCCTTGTCTTTCGCGCTTATTGATAGACGTCTTTGTATCCCTTCTACAGTTGGTACGGTTTCCTCATATGCATTTGGGATTGCACATAAGCACTGAACCGCTTGCGGGTTGGTGCGAACGGCTGCAGCGAACCTGCGCTCGAAAGAATATTTTTCTCCCCTCTGTTCTTGACCACTTTATAGCTGATCCACGCTTGATGAGTTTTATACAACCTGTACGCCGCTATCACTGCCTGCAGATGACTATGGCTTTATGAACACTGGCCCTCCACCGAGGTCAACCTCTGCTGCTTTCACATTTTAGAGGCGCAAATACCTCTGTGAGTCGAAGCAATCTCTCTTTAATGGCATCCCAGCGTACTTCTACTGAAGGGCTTGCGTGGCTTGGTATCTACTGTATTCCCTCCGCTGCCCTCTTTAGTTTTTCGATATCGACTAAGCCATAGCACCCACGTCGGTTGACGCATTGCTGAGACTTGGTGTGACTTTTAGGACTTCACGGACTTCATGTCCAGCGGTTCTTCCATCTTAGTCTTCATGACGTCCCTTTGATACCGCCTTAGGAGTAAGTCGATCTGGGATGAACGTTACTCTTCTCTGTGTCTGGTGGCTTGCGTCATGTTGCATAAGTGTATAAAACTGAAACCACTACAGAAAGTTGCCCGTTGATCTCCTCGGAGCGGTCTCGTTATTCCGGACAGGCTGATATCTCAAGTCAAATCAGGTCGGATCACTTTCAATTTCAGAGCGTAAAATCGGGTTCACTTCTAGAAAAAGCAGGGAATCACAATTTGAGCAGGCTGAAAGCTAGAACAGCACGAACACGCACTGCGTTTAGGCGAGCGGAACAGGGTCTGACCCATGAAACTAACTGCCGTGAAGAGTACAGCATTCAGAACCAGAAATAAATAGATACATAGAGGAGTAACAGCCGGATACTGGAGAAGATTTGGAATTGCGGTATGTAAGAGGAACTGCAATAGGCGTAAATTATGAGAGACGTAGGTAATCTGGGTTTTAAAGGAGTGGGGAACATTGATGGGCAAACCTTGTACAAGCTAGCCTCGGACTGCATAATAATGCATATGGACACTACTCCTTCCAGAAGTTTATCCCATGCATTCACTACTCTGAAAGAAAAGAAATTAGCCCGTATACTTTGCAGTGCTCTGAGGTTCTTCCGTTTTAGGTCATGTCTCTTCAGGGCCGAGTTCTCATCGAATTCAAAGAGAGATACATTCGTCACTGACATACTGTTCAGCTGTTTAAATGTTACAACTCAGTCCCCTCCCGTCCGTCTCCGACCAAAAGAGAAAAGCCTGAAAACTGTCAATCTTTCTGTATACAATAGATTTCGGAGACCTCAGATGGTCTTCGCCAACCTTCGCTGCACGGTCGGTAGAACCTGCCGAGCCGTACCCAACGAGGGAGCTCGTGCCTTCGCCGTAAATTCTAGGTGATACCGGACAAGGACTGTGTATATGGGATTACGACCCGGTTATTTCTGGAATCAACTGTCCTTCAAAGAAGACAAACAGCCCCCTGTTGGAGTTGCTGGCTGCGGCAGCGCACTGAGCTGAGGGTTTAAAGGACTTATGGGCAATTATCCCTTGTCTCTTCATGGTGGAGGTTCGTGCGATCTCGTGAGGGTTACTTGAATCCAGGTATCGCGGGGCTGGTGCACCAATCACTAGCATTAGTCAACACTTGCCAGTGTTAAGCGCAAGGACAAGTAAAAAAATCGTGAAGCGTCCCATATTTTGCCTCCAAATGCTTCATGACGACCAAGGATCGGTGTCTCAGGTTCCGAGGTGGCTACTCACCCTGAACGCCTCTGAAAATGCTCCCGAATAACCGAGTGTCCGTTACAGCCCCTGTTGTGGAAGTCCCGCTCACTGCCTTCTCGTGGTGGAGGTATTCAAATGAGTGAGAGGACGAAAGTGAATGCCCGGCATTCTCCAACTGGTTGATTGACTGACTGATGGTCAGTCTAGAGGAGATGACCCAACCCTGATTCCAAACCAACTACAGACGACGTAGAAAGCATACGGGACTATGCTCACTGGCATCTGTGGCGTAGGGTGAACTGGGCACCCAGGATGTCTGGCCTCATCTGAAGGGCGTGTAACCCGAGTAATTAGTCACCAGCCCCCAATGCGTCACGGACCCCACGCTTCGTCCCATTTTCTTACAGGTTAAGCTTTGGATAGCTAAAGGCTCCGGTTGTGGACCTCTAAGAAAACCACATGCCTTGGTTTGGGCAAATTGGCTGTATTGCACCCATGAACGAAACAAGTGGAATGTGACTTTATATGCTCCTTCTTCATGTTCTGTTTGGCACACAGCCTGAGACCAAGCGATTATGAAAGATACACATAACAAAAATGGAAAAAAGGTATTTGATCTAGATTACGCCGACAACTTTGTCTGCTTGTTTGAGTGCGCGGAGCATGCGCAACGTACACTCACAGGTGCTGTAGATCCATTCGGCATGTGCTTTGCACCTTCAAAGTGTAAAGTGACGTCAACGGTTCCGAGCTTGATGCCCGGTTGGAAGGAACTAACAATTGTCGACCGCTTCACTTACCTCGGAGGCAGCGTGACGACGAATGGAAGCACTGTAGTAGAGGTGAGCATGCGTTTACCCAAGGCTCTAGTGGCGTACCCTGAACTGAAGTGCTCATGAAGTCGACCTGATATTTCGCTGAAGCTGAAAGATTGTGTATACTGTTCTACGGTGCACCCAGTTCTGTTGTATGGTTGCGAGACATGGAGCCTGTGTGCGGAAGATGTTCGTCGCCTCGCGGTTTTCGACCATGGATGTTTGCATAGTATTACTAAGATTGAACAGAATGACCGAGTGAACAGTGCTGAGATTACAAATCAAGTATTGAGTATTAGTTCGGAAAATATTCAATCATAGCGTATCCAGCTTGGTAGACTTCGTTGGTAGGAGCACGTCTACAGTACCGTGCCCCGTTTTCCGTTCCTCCTTGAATGTGGAAGAAGCCACGTGGAAGTCGATAGATGACGTGACCGCGGAGAATGAGAAAATGTACAACAAACCTGCCTTGGCCTGAGCAACCTGGCGGTATTGCACCCACTGACAAAACAAAGCGTGGAATACGACTACATGTCCTCCTTTCTACCCCTTTCGTTCCAAGTTTTGTTCGGCACACAGCTGGCAGTCAGGAGGGTGTAAAATGTAATACAATATAAGCGGTAGACCCCATGATACTGTCCATGTGTGGGACGTGCCCAGGTCGGCTTGAACGTCATGGTCAGTTGGGTTTTGGACTATCTTGCCATCGTCTGCGAACAAGTAGCAGGATGACTTTGGCTTTCTCAAAAGATCATTTATGCAAACGAGGAACAGCAGTGGCCCTAGGACAGACTCCTGTAGAACCTCTTTTATTCGTTCAGTCTTCGTATTAGAGACAGCGGAAATCATCCGTATAAGCCTAGCCACAATGCACTCTTTGGCATAAACTCAAGATTGAGTAGATCGCAATAACACCAGCAAATACTGGTCAAGTATCCTGTTGAATGCTTAATCGTTTACCTCTTCCACCAAATCAGCAGGTGGAGAATTCCAAAGGTTTGTGGCCCTTGAGACAAGCGGTAGACTAACGGCAAACCAACAGAATGCATCTTCACCAATGTATTTGAGTGCCCGCGCACACGACATGGCCTACGGAAAGGGAAATCCTTTTGCAGCTCTGGTCCCATATCACCCCGAATAATACGAAGGATGAGACGGGCAGCAGACCTCTGCACTCTCTCTAACTTGGTTGATTCTGCAGCTGTACATGGATAAGCAGCCACACCACCACATTCGAGTCTAGGACGTACATGGGAAGTGTAGAGCATACGGTAAGCATCATACGGTAGGTTCCCAAACGATCGACCAATAGGGCCAAGGATACTGAAGGCGGAAGCACACACTCTGTTCGTGAGACCTTTGTTTCTCACCGAGGAAGACACCAAAACACCGAGTTCACGCTCGCAATGTGTTGTTTGCGGCAGGTTCCCAGACACGTGGTAGCTCACTGGGAGCTGACAGCGACCCACACGCATATGAACACTTCGAAAGATTTGGGGGCAGCGTTCTGGAACTCCTACCAACACGATAAAAATAAGTACGTGTAACGGCAGAAAAAGAACGAGCACACGTAAAAATTGGGGAAACTACCAAGTGTTCCATGATAAAGCATCACACCAGAAAAACGACAGGATACTACTAGGCGGACAAAAAGAAAACTCGCGTGACCTTGGTTCAGTTCAGTTCAGTTCAGTTCAGTTCAGTTCAGTCTGCATAGGACAGGTAATGGCCACGGCCAATCGAGCGTCCAGAATTCCTTCGATGGTATGCACACTAGTTATGCACCCACCACTGCCGAGTGTATTTCGTCGAATGCCCGCTAAAAATGAGAGGGAAATGGAAAACCTCATCGCACATCAACTGCGAGAGACATTATGCATCGTGAGCGTTCACTGAGACAGTATGCAATGAGGGAAAAAGTCTGCTAAAACATACTTCAGAAGGACCACAGTGCTACCCGTCATCCATCTAGTTGATATTCTTAAGGCTCACTACAAGGAAAGATCTCGTACCACTTGCGATCAAGGGCACATTTGAAGGATTGGACTGTCTGCAGATCTACCATTTCACCAGGCAGACCGTTCCAACTGTTCACAACCCTGTTGCTGAAGAAGTGCGATCTAGCCATCAACCTAGATCTGGCTTTTATCAACTTCTTTTCGTGTCCCCTTGTTCTGGAGTCTACGGCCAATTGGAATAGACTATCTGGTCTGAGGCCAGAAAAGCCCTTCATTACCTTGAACGTTTCTATGAGATCTCCTCGACTTCTCCTCCTTTCCAACGAGAAGAGATTCAGGTCACAGAGTCTCTGCTCGTAAGTCTTGCCCCTCTGCCCTTCAACCATCCGCGTGGCGAGACGTTGGACTTTCGCTAGGCAGGCGGCATCCTTTTTGTAGAAGGGTGACCAAGCCTGCACACTACCTTCTAAGTGAGGTCGTACTATAGCCATGTAAATAGGTACGAATACCTCCGGCTTCCGGCAAGACAAAGCCGATCGCAGTCTAAAGAGCTCCCCACGAGCCTTATGCGCAGCCGCGTTGCACTGCTCCGACCATTTGAAGTCACTTTTCATGATGATCCCCAGGTCTTTAACCCTACTGGCTGCCTCTACGGTGAACAGCCCTTGATCATGAGCGACAGTTAGGCTCTCTGTTGCCCTTGACAACAAATGGCTTTTTTGAGCGTTTAGAGGTAAGTCCCATTTGTATGCCCAGTTCAGGACAGTACCTATTTCCCTGCCCAAGTCCGCCCTACCCTTAGATCCAACAATCTTCACATCATCCGCAAAAATAAAGCTGGGCGATTGAAGAGTGGATGCTAGGTCATTAATAAATAACAAGAATAGGACCGGGCCTAGGACGGATCCCTGAGGTACACCACTGGTGACGTTCACCAAACTGGAGCACCTGTCCCCCACTTTGACATAAAGCGTCCTGTGGGAGAGGAAGTCCTCCAGCCACCTATATACTGGCCCACCTATCCCGAAAGTCTCCATCTTGCACAGCAAAAGACGATGATTAACGGAGTCGAACGCCTTGCTAAAGTCGAGGTAACATACCTCAACATGCTTACCTTCGTCCAGTCGTCGAGTTACTTCATCTAAGAAGCACAGGAGATTGGTCAGGCAAGATCTATTTTTCAGGAATCCATGCTGCGCCGGGCTTAGCATGGAGTGCTGCAGTAAGTGCTGGCAGATATGGGCACGGATGATCTTCTCGAGAACTTTACAGAGAATGCTAGTTAGGCTTACCGGCCTGTAGTTCTGCACATCCGACTTAGGCCCACTCTTATGTATTGCCACGACTGCCGCGACTTTCCAGTCCTGAGGCAGCTTTCCCTGGTCCAACGTGGATCTATACAGTCTGCATACCGATGAAGCTATGATATCCGCCAACGGCTTGATGATAGCTGGATGATTGCCATCTGGGCCCGCTGACTTGTGGCTGTTTAACTCCTGTAGGTACTTACGCACGCATTCCTCTGAAAGATCTAGCTCGTTTAACTGAGGAGGATGTATCAGCGCCAGATCTACTAGTACCCCACTATCTATCCTATGTACACTACCAAAGTATTCCCCCAGGGCGTCTGCTTTGCCCTGGTCGTCAGTGACAATACCATATTCTCTAGTGGATAGCGGACCTACGGCATTTCTTGTTGAGCCTTTAGATTGTACATAGCTGTAGAACTTCTTCGGCTGTTGTCTTACAGACTGGGCCAATTTCAGCTCAAATTCCCGTTTAGAAGTTCTCAAAAGGCTTACAGTCTCGTTTCTCAGCTTCGTATAGCGATTCCAGGCTAGCTGGCTGCCGGAAGCTTTGTACTGGTTCCAAGAGCGGTTTCTACGTCTGATGGCCTTGGCTATTGCAGCCTTCCACCACATGGGCTTGCCCTCCCCACTCCTTCGTTTTAGGGGTGCGAACTCTTCCTGTAGGGCAGTCAGGGATCCTTTTATGGCCTGCCAGCGCTCCTCCACAGTAGCCTCCTCTGGTGCGTCCCAGGTCAAACCCATCGCCCTATTACGAAGCCTATATATGTCCATACTACCGAAATTCCTAATCAGCCTTGAGGGTACCTTCGGTTGCCGCATGCATAGAACTATTTTGACACACACGTGGTCACTCTTTCCCAGCGGTGCACAATAATGCAGTCCAGCCACATCGTTGGGGAAGTTCGTTATAGCTAGATCCAGCAGGGATGGAACGCATCCAGTCCTATATCTGGTATTCTCCCTAATATGCTGATGCAACGCATTGTCATGCAGCCATTCTAAGTAGCTTTGCTCCTCCGATCCCGGCACGCAGACCTCAGCCACCCAGTCGATGTGCGGAAGATTGAAGTCACCCACTTTGAGGGTCTTTTGTGCGTCCCTAACTAGTTCAGTCAAAGTCCGCAGCAAGCAAACGTCCTCTTCGTGGTTTGTGCTTGGTGCCCTGTAGACACAGACGACGTTAACCCTTCTGCCTGGAAGGATGATCGTAACGGCGCATAGCTGGATATTGCGAGTGCACATCTTGGTCTGGGACTCAAGGTGGTTTGCACCTGACCTAACGAGGATGGCTACTCCACCACCAAGGCAATCTTGTTCCCGATCCTGCCTGTAGGCTGCAAAACTGTTACTTATTAGGCCTGGCACATGGTCTTCTTCAGAAAGCCACGTTTCCGTGACGGCAACTATTGATGCTTTCTGTTCGTCAGCGGTTTTGGCAAGTTCCGCCCATTTGTTTCTAATACTACACGCGTTAGTATATAACACCACCGCGTTTGCTCCGTCGCCTAGGTGTCTCTTGCTATTCACCCGTGACTGTTTCTCAGGCGCAACGCCTGAGATGATGACGCGTTTTTTTCTTCGGATTTCCCCACCGGGGTGCATGAAGCCGGCTGATGGCCCAGAATTTCCGACGACTCCCAATCCATCTCTATGGGAGTGGCCACAACATCCAGACTGGCAGGGGTCGCGCTGTCACCTACCTTCGGACAGTACTGCCAATTCTCGTCTTCCAGCGCATCTTCAATTACAACTATTTGCGACCCCGCACGTGGCTTCTTTACTATTGTCGGGGTCGGGGCCTGAGAGCCGAGTACGGCATTCCGCTGAACTTTTAGGTTTCTCACCAGCGCCCTGGCTGGTCGAGCAAGGTTACCTCCCGGGGCTAGACCACCAGGCCTTACCCTATGCTCGTCCGGAACAATCTGGTATCTGCCCTTGGTAATCTGAGCCACTATCGCTGCCCTCGCCGGTAGTCTATCCCGGGTAGCCTCATCAGCGAACTCCACCAGTATTGGTCTCGTACGAAGTTCACCTTTGTTCCCCAGTGGTGACTTCCACGTCCCCACTCTGTGCACCCTTCTTAGAGTAGGAGGGTACGGAACACCTTCGATTCGCAGTATGTCGCAGACCCTCCTCCTGTCTATGTCCCTCCTGGCCTTCGATTCCCTTATAAAGGGTTCTTCCTGGTTTAGGATCAGAAGCCTGTGGCTTGAGACTCTGCCCATCGACAAGATCTGCCTCTGCAGGTCCTTCACCCTGTTTTCTAATACCAGAAGAGCAGGGTCATCCACCCTAGCCGACCCATCTTTCGCTCTATTACAGTCACCCTTCTTTTTGACCTACCTCGCCCTTCTCGAATTCTGCTCCGTCCACTGGCCCTCGTCGGTCTGCTTCAAAGGAGTTGAGGCAACGACCGCCTGGCAAGCTCTCGGAGCGGGTCCATTCGCTCGGATGATTGTCCTCTCGGGTGTTGATACTACTTCCGCAAACGACTTACTACAACCTGCTTGCGGTGGTTTGGGGCTTGCAACCGAGGTATTACTTGGTGGGCAATGGTCCTGCCCTTGTGTAACAGCCGGTCGTGGAAAATCCCCCTTTTTCCCTCGCGATTCAGTGTTTTTCCCCAAAATCACTCATTTCCATACACTATTGACTTGTCTTTACGAACTGGTTGTTTTTCTGGACCAATTGTTGTTTGTTCGCGCCCAGAGCGCTATTTTGGCACATCCTTGTTCAGGACCTGCGTGACGCACGTGCTGTCTGCTCACACGCTGCTATTCGGTTTCTCGTTGTTGAGACTTTGTGATCGTATTATTGAGGTTTGTATATTGTTTACGTCATTGTTTATTTTAATAATCTAGTATCGTAGAATTATCACGGATAATCGCCTTCTGATTCCGGGATCCGTTGCGAATTTGGCTACGCATTGCTCAAACGTTCGTAACACCTTGGGCCTACAGTTTAAAGGCCAAGCTGGCAGCCTCCTTGCAAGGGGCACGGACCCATTCAGCCCATGGTTTCTGTTTATAAAGGACATAGATGTCCTTTGATATCCCTGAACATCTTGGTCACCCTTCTACAAAAAGGACGCCGCCTGCCTCGAGGAAGTCCAACGTCTCGCCACGCGAATGGTTGAAGGGCAGAGGGGCAAGACTTACGAGCAGAGACTCTGTGACCTGAATCTTTTCTCGTTGGAAAGGAGGAGACGTCGGGGGGATCTCATAGAAACGTTCAAGGTAATGAAGGGCTTTTCTGGCCTTAGACCAGATAGTCCATTCCAAGTGGCCGTAGACTCCAGAACAAGGGGACATGAAAAGAAGTTGATAAGAGCCCGATCTAGGTTTTACGGCTAGATCGCACTTCTACAACAACAGGGTTGGGAACAGTTGGAACGGTCTGCCTGGTGAAATGGTAGATCTGCAGACAGTCCAATCCTTCAAATGTGCCCTAGATCGCAAGTGGTACGAGATCTTTCCTTGTAGTGAGCCTTGAGTATATCAACTAGATGGATGACGGGTAGCACTGTGGTCCTTCTGGAGTATGTTTTAACAGACTTTTTCCCTTATTGCATACTGTCTCAGTGAACGCTCACGATGCATAATGCCTCTCGCAGTTGACGTGCGATGAGGTTTTCCGTTTCCCTCTCATTTTTAGCGGAGATTCGACGAAATACACTCGGCAGTGGTGGGTGCATAACTAGTGTGCATACCATCGAAGGAATTCTGGACGCTCGATTGGCCGTGGCCATTACCTGTCCTATGCAGACTGAACTGAACTGAACTGAACTGAACTTCATTGACGACAATGCCAGAGGCTCGACCTCATCCCCCGTTCACACAACAAGTCTTGGGAACGCTGTGTTCAAGCGTGAATCTAGGTCTATCTAAGAAGTTGATACATTGCTGCTTCTAACGGCGTATTCTGACGGCCTATTCCACATGGGTACAACCCTATCTGTAAACATTCAGCACGTGTGTCCAGCCTCCAGTGTGCATTTGTAGCTTGTGACTGTGCACCATGGTGCCGTACTCAGGAGCGGAAATGAATAAATCACTCATGTCTATACCCGAAAGACCCTTCATGATCTTGAAAGCTTCCGTCAGGTCACCTTGCCCTCTACGCCGCTCTGAAGAGGAGAGGTTAAGATCCTCTGGACGCTGGGCGCAAGGTTTCCGCCTCTGACTGGTGATCATTCTTGTTGCAAGTTGCTACACTCCCCTCCTCCCACACCTCAGGCAATCCGTATCCATGTGATCATATGGGGCCCATACCTGCACACAGTACTCCAGAAGAGGTCACGCCAAAACCTTGTAAAACGGGATGAATACTTCTGTTTTTGTGCGTGATGGTATTGCATACCCTAGTACTACCACTCCGGCAAAATTCGCAGCTCTCTGGCACTGCCTTGAAGGCTTGAAATCCTGTGTAACTATCACACCTAGGTCTTTTACCTCCGACAATCTTTTAAACGGAATACTGTTCGTTTTGCCTATGTTAGTGGTCAGGACTTGACACTTGGTGAGATTCGGCGGTAAATCCCATCGTTCTGCCCACCTGAGCACCGCATTTACATCCTGTGTTAAATCGGCTCCAGCTATGTTCACATCAACTGCAAAGAGTGGATACGTGTTCCGCAATTGTTTTCTAGGTCATTTATGCACAGGAGGACGTGCAGAGGCCCTAGCACTGAACTGAATCATGACTTGTGCATTGCTACGACAGTAGCCTTACACCAGTCCCGTGGCACCTCACCTCCTTTAACGAAGCTTCGTACATCTGGTTAATAGGCCCTGGTTAACTGTCAGAAAGAGGCTGAATAGTGGACGAATGGATCGCATCCGGTCCTGCTGCTTTCTGCTTGCACAAAGGTCTGAGTTCGTAAAGCACCCCGTCCTCACCTACAGTAGGTTCCTGAAGCATTGGCGTAGTACCCGTATCTGATCCCACCGCACAAAGCACATGATCCTGACGATACACGTTCTTAAAGAACGCAAGTAAGGTTTCTGTCTTGTCTCTGTCGTCGAGAGCAATGCTTCCGTCGGGCACCTACAAGGTACCAACGTTCTCTCCTGCCGTTTTCTTGAACTGCACATGGGCGAAGAACTTCTTCGTGTTCTTTGTGTTCAGATCAGTTCAGCCCAGTTCAGTCTGCACAGGACAGGTAATGGCCACGACCAATCGAGCTTCCAGAATTCCTTTGATGTTATACACATCAGTTGCGAGCTGACCACTGCCCAATGTATTCCGTCAAATCCCCGCTGAAAATGAGAGCGAAACGGAAACCTTCATAGCACATCAACTGTGAGAGACATTATGCGTTCACTGAGACGGTATGCAATAAAAGAGAACGTCGAATAAGCTTACTCCAGAGAACCATAGTTCTACCGGTCATCCATCTAGTTAACATACTTAACGCTCACTACAAGGAAATATCTCGTACCATTTGCGATCTAGGGCAACTATGAGGGACTGGACGGTCCGGTGGCCCATCACTCCACCAGGCAGAACGTTCCATCCGTTCAGTACCTTGTTGCTGAAGAAGTGCGATCCAGTCATAGACCTAGCTCGGACTTTCGTCAGCTTCTTTTCGCGTCCCCTCGCCCTGGAATTGAAAGCCACTTGGAATGGACTATCCGGCTTAAGGCCGAAAACCCCTTCCACAACTTGAACGTTCCTATAAGATCACCTCGAAGTCTCATAAAGGGCTTTCGAGCGCGGCTGGTGAACAAGTCTCCTCTTAGGTCTCATAGCGCAATACCAACGTACTCCCTTCCCTCGGGCGAATAGAGAAGACCTAAGTTGATTGACAGATGCAAAGGTGTATTCCACGTATCGTGGCACAGAAACAATGCTGATACAAAGAGCACACCAGAACGAAAAGAATGCAACGGCTCAGCATAAAGCAAACCGCAAGCATGCGCAATCGGCGAAGGGCCGAAAGTGAGAGCGATTCAAAACGAGGTCGACGGGAACCCCGGAAGAGTCACTCCAGTAAAACGTACACAACCGAACAAAACAGTGAGGTCGATGTCAAACGTAAGAAAAGATCGTGGAGAAAATGGATCCAAAATGACATCTAGAAAGCGGTCGTTTCCTCGGGACAATCGAGGTCACTGCAATCTCCTCCTTTTCAACGAGTAAAGATCCATATCACAGAGCCTCTGCTCGTAGGTCTCACCCATCTGCCCTTCAATCATTCATGCAGCGAGACGTTACACTTCCTCTAAGCTGGTGGCTTCCTTTCTATGGAAGAATGACCGTACCTGCACGCTGCCTTCTAAGTGACGTCGTGCTATAGGCGTGTAAATGGGTACGAATGTTTGCCGCTGCCGACAGGACAGTGTTGATCGCAGCCTAAAGAGCTCACCACGAGCTTTTGCGCAGCAGCACCGCACTGATCTTACCACTGGAATTCACTGCTCATGAAGACCCCCAGGTCGTTAGCCTCACCGACCTCTTCCATGGTGAACAGCCCTTGGTCATGCGCAACAGTTGAGCTTTCTGTTGGCCTTGACAACAAATGGCTTTTCCCAGCTTTCAAGGGTAAGTCCTATTTGTATGCCCAGCCCAGGATGATATCTATATCCCTGCCTAAGGTCACCCCATCCTGAGTTCCAACCATCTTCACGTCAACAGCGAAGAAAAGCCAGGCGATTCAAGGGCAGATGCCAGGTCGTCAACTAATCAGAATAGCACGGGGCCCAGTACGGATCCCTGGGGTACACCACAGGTGACACTTACCAAACTGGGGCACCTGTCCCCTTCGTTGAAGTAAGACGTCCTGTGGGAGAGGAAGTCCGCCAGCCATCTACATGCTGGCCCACCTTTATCGAACGTCTCTATCTTGCATAGCAAAAGACGGTGAGTAACGGAGTCAAAAGCCTTGCTAAAGTCGAGGTGGCATAACGCAACTTGCTTCCCTTCATACAGTCGTCGATTTACTTCATGTGAGAAGCAAAAGGGGTTGGTGAAATTTATCTATTTTTCAGGAATCCACGCTGGGCTGAACTAAGTATGGTGTGCTCCAGTATGTGCTGACAGATGTGGGCACCGATGATCTTCTCAAGAACTTTACCTAGGATGCTAGTTAGGCTTACCGGTCTGCAGTTATGCATAGCCGGCTTGGGTCCACACTTACGTATCGCCGCGACGGCCGCGGTTTCCCAGTCCTGAGGCACTTTACTCTGGTCCAACGTGAACCTGTACAGCCTGCATACTGATTGAGTCGTGATATCCGCCAACAGCTCCATGATAGCTGGTTGGATGCCATCTGGACCCGCTGATTTGTGGTTGTTTGATTCCTGTGGGTTTTCACGCACGGTTTCCTCTGAGGGGCCTAGCTCGTTTGACTGCGAGGGATGAAGCACCAGAGCCATATAGACTCGTACCCTCACTGTCCGTGCTAAGCACCCTACCAAAGTATTCCCTCAGGGTGTTTGATTTGCCCCGGCCATGAGGTACATTACCGTGGTCCGTAGTGGATATTGGACCTATGCCATCCTTTGTTGAGCCTTTCGACTGCATACAACCATAGAATTTTTTCGGCTGCCGTCTTACGCACCGGGACAATCTGTGCGCAAATTCTCGCTTAGAAGTTCGCAGGAGGCATACAGCTTAGATTTTAAGCTTCGTATAACCGTTTCGGGCTAGCTGACTGCAGGAGGCCTTGTACCAGTTCCGGCCGCGCTTTCTACGTTTGATGGCATCGGCTATTGCAGCCCTCCACCTATCCCCACCCCCTCTTTTCAATGGCGGGAACTCTTCTTGGAGAGCAGTCAGGGATATCTCTATGACCTGCCAGCCCTCCTCTACAGTAGACCCACTATCGCGTCCCCCGTCACCTTCATCCCCCTATTGCGAAGCCCATCTATATCCATACTACCGAAATTCCAAACCAGCCTTGAGAGTGCCTTGGGTTGCCCATGCATGGGGTGATTTTGACACACACACGTGGTAGCTATAGCCCAGTGGTGCACAGTAATGCAGACCAGACACATCGATGGGGAGATCCGTTGTTGCTAGATCCAGCATGGATGGAACGCATCCAGCTCTATGCCTGGTACTTCCCCTAAAATGCCAGTGCAACGCATTGGCAAGCAGCAATTCCAAGTAGTTTTCCTCCTCCGATCCCGGCACGCGGACCTCAGCCTTTCAGTCGATGGGCGAGTGATTGAAGTCACCCACTATGAGGGTCTTTTGTGCGTCCTTAACTAGGTCAACCAGGGTCTGCAGTAAGCAAACATCATCTTTGCGGTTTGTACCGAGTGCCCTATAGACACAGACAGCGTTAACTATCCTGCCTGGAAAGATGATACTCACTGCATACAACTGGACTTTGCGAGCGCAGGTCCTGGTCTGAGACTCAAGATGGTTTGCGTCTGGCTTATTGAGGATGGTCAACTCTCCTCCGATGCGATCGCGTTCTTCATCCATTCTATAGACTGCTGTACCGTTAATCATTAGTTCTGGCACATGGTCTTCTTTAGAAAGCCATGTTTCCGCAACGAAAACTATCAACGCGTTGTGCTTCCAAGCCGCTTTGGCGAGTTCCATCCATTAGTTTCCAATACTACACGCTTTAGTATATGACACCACCGCGTTTGCCCCGTCACTGAGGTGCCTATGAGCGATTACTCCTGTCTGGTCCTCAGGCGCGAAGCTTGAGATTATGGCAAGTTTTTTGCATCAGTCGTCCCCGCAGGTGTGCATGACGCCGGCTGATGATCTAGAACTTCCGACGACTCGCAATCCGTCTCTATAGGAGTGGCCAAAACATCCGGACCGGCAGGGGTGGCGCTGTCCCCCGCCGTCGGACAGTATTTTCAATTTTATCTTTCAGCTCATCTGCAATTACAACTACTTCTGACCCCGTGAGAGACTTCTTACTGCTGTCAGGGTCGGCGGCCTGAGAGCCAAGTACGGCATTCTGTCGTACCTGGTGATCTCTCATCAGTGCCCTGTCGGGTCCAGCCAGGTCACCACTGGCGCAACACACGTTTGAGCACTGCGTAGCCAAATTCACAAGGGATCCTGAAATTAAAAGGCGATTATCCGTGATATTCTAGGACACTAAGTTATTGAATGAACAATGACACCAAACAGATGCAGACCTCAATTATGAGATCACAAGGACTCAACAAGCGAGAAACCGAGTTGCGTCGTGCGAGCAAGGAAAACTTGCGTCACGCAGGTCCAGAACAAGGATATGACGAAGTAGCACTCTGGGCGCGAACAAACGAAAATTGATCCATGAAAACAAACAGTGCGTAAAGACACGTCAATACTGTAGTAGTGTAAATCCCATCGTTCTGCCCACCTGAGCACCGCATTTACATCCTGTGTTAAATCGGCTCCAGCTTTGTTTACATCAACTGCAAAGAGTGGATACGAGTTCCTCAGTTGTTTTCTAGGTCATTTATGCTCAGAAGGAGGTTTATATGCCCTGTTACGATCGGCCGTCGAAAATCTCCCAGAAACCACTGCAGTTTCCATGTTTCCCTAACGTCAATCACTTATTTACACTATTGACTTGTTTCATGCACTGTTTTGTCTTTACGGACCAATGCTTGTTTGTTCGCTCCCAGCGCGCTGCTCTGTCACACCCTTGTTCTGGGCCTGCGTGACGCACGTTCTCCTCGCTCGCACGCCGCGATTCGGTTCTCGGTTTTTGAGTCCTTGTGATTGTATAATTAAGGTTTGTATCTGTTTCGTGTCATTGTTCATTCAATAATCTGGTATCGTAAAATTTCACAGATAAACACTTTATGATTTCGAGATCTGTTGCGAATTATAATAATGGTATATTTCTCCACCATGGTCGAGACGCACGTGGAAGCGCATGACCTTGGTGTACAACGTGACTCAAAACAACGAACTATACACGAATTTCAAGAAAGCGAGTCAAAATCGTCAGAAGCAAAGCAATATAGCTAGAGTTAGTTATAATCGACCGAAGTGATAATGGTTCGCGCTGCAAATACCGTTTGGTTTCGAATCCGGGTTGTTTGGTGTGGCCCGTGGGAACGCGAAATATGTCGTGAAAATATAGCTCTAAGGATGCGTTATAAACCAAAATAATGCAAGCTGTGGATAACGGAGGCGTATTTGGGTTCCATGAACGGAGTAAGTTATGAACATGAAGAGATGAAAGAAGTGAATGGGAAAACACTCGTGAATTTCGGTGATTATGAAGCGAACGGCTCTCTTTGAAGACGATGATGGCCCGGAATGACGGATATTCCCGGTCTCAATAAACGGAGTGCGTCATGAAAAGGGAGATGTAAACAAACTGTGTAGAAGTGGACTAGAAAACGTTGATGAATTTGGAGGAAATAGCAATCCATATAAAAGGTGAGTTTTTGTTGAGGACCAATAACCCGTATCATTCAGAAAAACGCGGGCGCAACTTGAAGACCTTGAATCAGTGAAGAATCAATTTCAAGCCGGATAACGATCGAAAGAAAAATGAGATCTCGCGGGAGAAAACTGAGCGGAAAACCTCAGCGTAGGCTCGCGCCTTATTGTTCTGTTACGCTGACAAAAATATATTGACTTATTAATTCTCAGTGATATTCGGCCTCATTATTGGGAACCACGGATGGGGGGGGGGAGATAAGTGGACTTGCTTTCGGATGGCGTATCGAAATTTATTGAGTAGAAAATTCCTGTGTTGCATATTCTGGCTGTTATTGGATTGTTTCACATGAGACCAGGGTGATGTGCAGCATCCCGTGGGTATGGTTCATCAGGCGGGGTAACGGACGTGTCAGTCAAGCAGTAGAAGGTAGTTTGTGAACTGTTATTTGTGAAGACTCCAGCAGTGACATCAGTAGCAGAAGTGTTGCGTCAGAAGACGCCTATCAGTCTACTGGTAGGCAGTTGGGAGTGTTTTATGTCGTGTGGCTCGATTGCAATCCCGTTTGGTATAAAAGATTCCATTTAGGCCTCTGTCGGTACGGGTCGAGGTGTGGACCTTGGTCACCGAAAGTAGAGCCCGAGAGAGCGGACGACGACAAACCTGAAATAAATGGTGCTAGCAGTTTGGACGTGATTCCAGCTGTGAGTTATGATAATAAATGGCGACAGTTAATAATGAACTGGTTGGGTTTATATGAACGGTCGGTGGCACAATTCATATTTTGGTCTGGGTTTTAATTCGAGAGTTTGAATAACGTAGGGTTGATAAGTAATACTTCAGGCTTGCAAGATAGCGTAAACTGGGTGGGCTGCTGCGTCTGCATTTCAAAGGCTGAATGATTCGCATGCAATTAGAAGTTCTGAAGAGCAATTAAGTAAGAGTGCAGAAAGAACCATTGGGGCATCGGTGGTGATGCGTTAGAGAAAACTGTTATCATGCACAGAAAGGTGGACGTATGTTGGTCTGTGCTCCTACCCGGTAGTGCCGGCCTACTGAGATTTAATTTGAATGTAAGCAGGGAAATCTCATGACTTGGTAGGTGCTTGAATATCATATTTGTTATAGGAGAGAAGAGAGATAGTTGGTAGGGAATGGAAAAATATGAACAGTTCTCCGTGTTCATTTTTTGTAGGCTCAAGTGAGGCAGGTGTTGGTCATCTGTTGCCTCCATATGTTATCCATGTCAGTGGGCTTAAAGTCCAGGCTGCGGTAGTGATTGCAGTTGGCAGGAGGCTGTGGTTACTGTTAGGTACGGTTGTAAACCTAAACGTGGCTTGGATGCTAGGACATCGAGAAGGCCGCTTTCTGAGAAAGATGACGGAAGTTGGAGGGTATGGATGGGAAAGGTGACCGGTTTACACTATGTTCTTTTCTCTATTTCTCATTTTCCGGGCTTCACCTCGACTGCCGTTATTCGTCAGGTACGTTTACACGCTGTCCAGGACAATGGGTTGAAAGTCAGGGCTATGGTAGCGATTGTATTTGACGTCAACATGCATGCTAGGTGCGCTTAGGGAGGGTATAGGGTGGTTGAAACTTAGAGCGGGGGGTGGGTAAACGTGTGTGGAGGGTCCAGTGCACTGTCACCCCAGTCAGTCTCGTGCGTGAAAACCAAAAGCTTGTCGAGCAAACAAGGGCGATGCGGGGTTTCCCCTTTCGCAGGATCAGGTCTGAGCCGATGGGAAACATGCTCATAGATGAAGGTTGCCCAATTCCTTCACAGCCCGATGTCCGTGGTATTTGGGGATCAAGTCGATCCTACGAGGACTTCTTTGTTTCCACTGATCCTTTTCAAGTTTTGTTTTCTTTTTTTGTTTCCTAACAGAGGGGTGTTTGAGCTCATGTAGGAACTTTCCCTAGCCCCTCCGCCCGATCTTAATTTTATGCGCAGTTGCCTTTTCTCCCAAATGCTGGGGGTGGTCTGTTTTCCCCACGTTCGGACGACGCCATGGTGTGGGTGCCGTTGACATCAGGGGTTTCGCTAGCATGGGCTGGGAAAATGCAGAGTGGGACTATGCAAACATACGGAGTAGGACAACGAACGTTGTAAAGCACAAGCTGGCATACATGTATCGGTCGCATACAGCCCCAGACCATGCCTTAGACCATCAGAGACCATTCCGGGCTGGCTGGTGTAGATGAGTTTAGCTCAGCTGATGGGAAATAGTGTGGTATATATGAGGGAATATGATAGTGGTTGGTGGATGGTAGATACAGAGATGAGACGAGATGACAAACCACCAAGTAGGTACTAGCAGGTGGGCTTCTGGGATAAGAGATTCTGAAATCAGATGATTAAGAAAGCGAAGTGAGGCCGGACATAAAACCCGGGCTGGTGGTGGCAGCCAAAATGAACGGGAAAGGAGTGAAGGATCAAGTTAGGTGGCAGACGGCGGAACTCAGTGCCCTAGGATTCTGAGCCACATACCTATTTGCTGCAGAGACATCTAAGGCTAAGGAACTTTGGTTGGCAGTAGAACACGAACATTGTCTAAAATTAGGAGAACCGGCAAGCATTAAACTAGGTATAGTTACAAAAGTCAGCAAACTGTAGCTACCGTAGTATAGATTGTATGCAATATAGCGTAAAAAGAAATTGTTGCATTGGCGTTTGTCATCGGGCGAGAAATGAAAGTTCTGGTGCAATAACCCTAGTAATCAAACCCGTTTTCGTAGGCCATATCTTCGGTGACGGTCTGGCCGGTAAGAAGGATCACATCGAGAACAGTCAAGAAGTGATTCAGCGAGCCTTTGAACTGGGAAATCGAGAGACTCTCGCTGATGTTTAGCGGGAGTTTACTCCATAACCTTGAGTATTTTATAAGGAAGAAGTTAGATCCTAATGCTAATTTTGATCTAGGAATAGAGAGCTGCAATGACCGACGGCGTGGGGTATAATTCGTGGAGGGAGTGAGACGAATGGGTTCAGTACATGAAAAGGCCGTACGGTGGTACAGCTTAAACAGGTAGCATAAATTGAGCTTCATACGACGCAGATATGGAGGGTCAAGACTGAGTAGGATGCACCGATTCTCGCAACACAAACTGGAGGAAAGCCCCACCAATTATTTGGTGAATTAACCTTGCACGGACTCCAGAGAAATGCGGTCAGATTTCGTCTTATTGGTGAGGATAATGGGACAGTATTCAAGGAGAGGCCTGGCGTAAGACTTGTGAGTGAGCAGTTTGCAATCACTTAACCGAAAAGTTCTGGAGATGAGACCACTGGTTCTTCTCGTTTTTGCAATCTGGAGTGGAACATACTCAGAAAACCTAAAGCTACAAGAATAATGAAGACCAAGGTCTCGAACTAAAGGGCTGTACGAGATGGGTAGGTCGTGGATAAGCAGGGTTCCGGGGGCCACTTGACATCTGAATACTGTGTTGCATCTCTTCGAGGTCGAGAAGTCCATACCCCATGAATTGCACCAATCCCCGAGTCGCTTCAGGTCACTAGAAACTTCATCCAGCATAATGTTGGGTTTCTGACGAGGAAACTCATAGACAATCTTAACGTCATCAGCGAAGAGGAATGGGGTGCCATGGTGCAAGATGGGAAATATATCATTTATGTAGATCAGAAAAAGTAAGGGACCGAGTACACAGCCTTGTATAACTCCACTGGTGACTGAAGCAGGCTGTGAGAAACACCCATCAATGAAGACCACTTGTGAGCGATTCGATAGGTATGATGTTAACCACGTTAGAAGCGAACCGGAAAAGCCGTGAGCTTTGAGTTTGGTTAGTAATAAAGCTTGAGGGACGCGGTCGAACGCCTTTGTCATATCAAGTTACATAATGATGATGGATTTACTGTTGTCGGCGGTCGCCGTTACGAGGTTAAAAAAGCCTTATTGGCAAGTGGTGCATGAAGGTGACTTTAGGAAGCCATGCTGCCCACTACGGATGATGTTATGGGACAATAGGAGGTCGGACATCCGCTGTTTGATGAGGCTTTCCATCAACCTGGAAGCAATTGGAGTGCAGTTGATACAGCGGTATTTTGAGGGGTCATGTACTGGTCCTTTCTTATGGATTGGGATGATGACCGCAGTCTTCCATTGTGAAGAAAATATGCCAAATTTCATGTATAGATTGTAGACCTTCAATAGTAGGGCTGCGACATCAGTTTCCCCAAGACGTAGAGGAATCGGTGGAACACCATCATGGCCAAGGTGTGAGGACTTCCGTACACGGGTAAGCTGGTTGGTCACCTCTTTTAGAGTAAATTCGAAATCAGGCAGTAAATGCTCTGTGACAGGGTCTAAGCATTGGGGTAAAGTAAGGGGGTCCGTAGACATGGATGCAGCAAAGTGGGAATTGAGCGCCTCGGCTATCGCTACAGTTGAGGTAAGGTGATCGTTATTTTCTAAACTTAGAGAAGGGATACCTGCTGGTTTGCTCTGATTTCTGTTTTTCATTAGGCATGCCAACTTTGAGGAAATATCATGGCATTGCAAGGCCAATACTTCTTATTATTTGAGCACAACGTCAGACTTAACTCTGATTGCTACCGAGAGACATTGGAGCTGCAAGAATGACGATAAGTCACTACTGGTGTGATACACCTTCTGGAGCTTCAGATATTTGTTTTGCATTCTGCTCAGGACTGAACTACGGACTCTGTTTGATAAGATACGAGTTGTAGTGATTTCGGACAGCAAGTATGATAGGTTAGAATATAGTAAATCAGCAGCCAGCTGGGGGTCGCTTTGCAGGAAGAAGTCATCCCAGTCTAACGAACGAAGCGTGCAGATAAGATTGTCCCAGTTGACTGCTGAAGAGAAACGATTAGGTGAGTGGGATTTATCGAAAGCTTGTGGAACCACGAAGACGCAGGATACCATTCCGTGGTCACTTCCTGGAAAGAGGTCGAGCGTACTGGCTGAAACGTCAGATAAACCAATCGTGAGCAACAAATCAAGGATGTTGTTACCTCTAGTTGGGACTGTTACATGTTGGATCCAGCGCCCTACGCGTATGCATGACATGAAATATAATAAGTTGTTTGGGGCACATAGAGTATTCCAACAGATGCTCGGTGCATTGAAGTCCCCCGCGATGAGTTTGGAGGAACAGGGCAGCAATGAAAGGTAGTTGAATGCGTCAATGATCTTGATAAAGTCCATATCGTTGGAATCAGGTGGCCGATAGATGCAACCAATATGAAGATAGGAGTTAGGTAAGGGAATCGTTAACCACAGAGAATCCTGAACGGCGTCGAGAGTTGTGTGTGAGAGTGAAATGGCCTGCAGAGTGTTTTTGACATAAATTAGACAGCCTTCCTCACGACGAGGCCTATTCCTCCGGGACATCTGGTAACCAACTAGAAAGACTCGATCTGATGGGACGGAATCCGTTAGACAAGTTTCAGTTACAATGATAATGTCAGAGTCGGAGGGCTGAGCGATGCTGCGGATGGCCTTAGTTTTGTTCAGTAATGAACGGGCATTTACGAGTACGACTGAAAGAGATGATGCAGGCTTCGATGGTGGTGGATATGGTGGAAGGTTTGGTAGTGGTGATGTTGGTGGTATTTCCAGTGAAGAATAGGGCAAGGATGGGTGGAGGACCTCAGTTATTCCACGGATTTGATGAGTTGTAACCTGGTGGGGGATAGTGTAAGGAAAGAGAGATGGGGAGGTGCTGCTTCGGAAAGTAGTTTGAACGCGGGGAATATTCTCGGAGGGGACCGGCAGGAAAAAAACGGCCACGGATGGATGGCACCACTAGGCTAAGAGAAGTGGATGGGTCTTGTGGGAGTGGGAAGCTAGGTGAGGCACGAAGATTGTAGTGGCATTCAACCATGATTATTTGTTTACCACATCACTGCGTATGTAAACTCTCGCCACCAAGCGCGGTGGCCACTTGAACGTTGCTTGTGCACGCTACACGCGCGCTTCTCCAATATACACTAACCACTCTCTCCCTACCTATAGTGTTTTCCTTCTCATGGGTCGTGGGGAAAAATGTCGTGGTGATCGTGATGGTATATTGCAGGGTACCACTGTAACGAACAGGTGGTCTGAGCGTGTTGGGAAGGACTAGCGAACGTATGCAACGAGGAAACAGCATGTAAGGTCTAACCAACCTTACAAGATGGTTCCCAGGGAGTGACTGGGTAGCAGTGGAGGCATAGGGCAGTTGGTGTGGCGGATAGTAATGTAATGGAGCTGTGATTGGGGTGGGATAAGGCGGGTAAAAGTAGGGTGGAAATGGTTAGGCAGTTAGCCGAGATGGAAAAGTAGGCTTCACAACCACACAAGAGGCCGGTAAAATTTCCCTCGACTAAGCATTTTCCTTATGGTTTGCATGTGCACTATGTTGATGGGTCTTGTTCCTTTGGCAACGAAGTGTTAACTTCTGAGGGTCAGCCTGCACTGACGGGCTAATCAGCGGTGGTGGCCTAGATGGTAACCAGATACATTCTGGTGGCGAATGGGTGAGTGCAGCGGGTGAGCTTAGGGGCCTGCTTGGGTTATCAAAAATACTAGAGGCAACAGGATGCATGGGTGTAGACGGAGGTGGGTCGATGGTGCATTGATTTTAGGTACGGTTGAATAACCCGACATGGAGCTAGAGAAGAAATGGGGTCGTGCAGACTTGTGAAGAACATGAGCTCGCGGGTGGATGAGTCGGAAGAACCTTCATCAGTTTTGTGAATGCTGGGGCGCTTGTTCCAGTCTGTAGATTTGCTTGGGCTATTCTGAACATTAGGGCGTTTGCCAGGTGGCTCATTGGGTGAGGAAATTGGCGTACTGTCTCAATCTACGGTTGTTTTGTGATCTGCAATAGATGGCAACATCGTGTGATGGCCAGTGATAGGTGCACCGGAGTTTCGGGGTGGATTGTTAGTTGCACCTACACCGGGGTTACTGTTCTGGGCATGACTCTCGTGCACCTCTCTTCTGAGTAAGGTCTTGTCCGGAAATATCTTGGCGCACTTGAAGCCGGTTTTCTCTTCGACCAACGATTGCCGGCTGATAAAATTCTTGGTGACAACTTCATTCGTAAACTGGAACAGCAGTAGACAGGTGGTGCGCAGGGAAGTTTTGCGGAGTCTAACACAGTGGCACGGTTGTGAGCCAAAGTTGCAAGCACTTAATGTCATATTTTTAGCAGCTGAGAGGGGTATTCGGTCTGGAATGTTAAACACAATCGCGTTGTTTGCCTCTTTTTTCCGTCTGAAGATTTCCGAGGCAATTGTGTCCACGAACTTCGTGACCAGTAGTAGATTGGTTGGGGCATGGTGTGCGGCTGGACCAAGCAAGAACGCTATAGGCATCAGTTGACCGATAATCAGATCAGCGAAGTCAATTTGAGAGGAAAGACTGCTCAGAGTTTTGCTAATTTCCGTAGTTTGTCTATTGGCATTCCTAAGTATATCTACCAGAGAGACTGAGCAGTTAACCGGTGAATTTTGGAATTTAGTGGTCTTGCGACGGCGAGTGCTGACAGTGATTTTGGGTCGGCTGGGAGAAGATGTGGGCATATCTATGGTGGTAAGGATTTGGATGGCCAGTCGGACAAGATGTGGCAATATGCGGGGGTAAGAGAGCTATACGGAAGCAGGGGATTAAGTGCAGGGTACTGCCAACATATGTAAGCCCTAGGGGAGAGTGCTCGCTACAGGAGATCAATATCAGCGGAACTAATTATGTATCAGTTGTTCAGCTAAAAGCTGCAAGCAGTTTCTGAGGATAGTGCTGCTTGAAAGTTTCCGGATGCATTACGCAAGTCAAGACGGCTTGAGTCTCTTTACAAAGGTGATTTCCTGAGTGGTATCTTGGAGTCTGCTAGTGTTGTTCGACTGAGACTGATATTTCGCTGAGCTCCTACCCTACGATCACTTTTGTATGTATATTATACCACCGGGTTGTCCCAGGGAATAGTGTTCAGAAAAAACTGCTTGATTTTTTTCTGGGTCGGACAACAGGCCTTAGAGCTATAGTTTTAGGTATTATCCTAGATAGCTTAACAAAAACTATACCGACAACAGTGAGAAAGCTACGCGGGGTAATGCACTGGCTGCTACGCGTTGATCAAGCATGTGGTACAATACTCAATTGGTCAATTTGGAACGAGGAAGACAAGCAAAATTCCAAGATAAGGATCGAAAAATTCGGAATCTGGAAAGGGAGTAATACGGCGAGTCACTGGGGAGGTTTTGGATACTTTTGATTCTTGGGGCAATGCTAGGTCACCTAGTCCTGTCAGTGCTAGCTCATGTATTACCGAGGGAAATATGGATTGTAAGAATGTCCATTTATTTAAGCTAAAGATATTAGCCCCACAAAAACAACAACTGTAATCACCTAGAACACAGGCCCAGGAAGCAGAAGAGAAGAGTAGACAGAACGAGCGTGAGCAGAATGTCAGTAACTACGACCTGTCCGATAGGTCAGAACAAATTAAAATAGGAAAATATGCGCCAGTGGACGAAGATAAAACATGAACGCCACCAACGCTCGATCTGCCAAGATTAGAACTGACGGTTTTCGACGGGCGATCTGAAAATTACTGCAATGTCATCAAACAATTCGAAACTGCCGTCGAAAACAAGATAACCGACCCCGGGCAAAGGTTCCTCAATGTTGCTCATTACTGTCGAGGCCGAGCAGGGGAATCTATCGATGGGTATACCATACTCGACACGGAATAAAGCAACACCCGAGGAAGGAAGATTTTGAGGGACCTGTTTGGCCAGCCTTTCAAAATAGCCCGCAACCTAATAGAGGGCGTGATGGTAGAGGCAAAAAGAACTAAGGGCGATATCTACACAATGGCCGACCTGGTGATCAAGATGCAGAACTGCTCAATAGCCCTCGACCGTTTAGGTTACAGGGCTGACCTAAATGCAACGCACACCCGGGAATGCATAGTCCGTCACCTCACTCCCGAACTACTGGGGCGGTGGGCGGAAGAAGCTGAACGGATAAGCCGAAGCGACCGTGACTCTAACTTCGAAGACCTGACCGAATATTTGGACAGGCGAACCAAGATAGCCGACAGCAGATTTGGCCGACTTATCCGGGACAGCAACCGGGCAAACAAGTCTAGTGCTAGTTATATTTAAACCACTGCACGAGAACAGCCGAAATATCAGCCTTGGACCAAAGCACACGCCATTTCACGCGATGACATGGCGCAACCAAGTTGCAGGTACAGTGATGCTAGCCATGGGCTACCAGAATGCCCCGAGTTCATGAACTCTACAATAGAAGAACTTTGGGGAATCCCGAGGATAGCAGGAGAGTGCTTTATACGCCTCAACACCACGCACCGGGCGGCAGCTTGTAGAACAAGGAACAGATGTGTTCACGAGGGCTGAAAGGGCAGACACCATGGATTGTTACACCAGGAGAGAGAAGCTATATCCGAGGCGAGTACCAAGCCCGGCGTGATTTGTTCAACATTGCGGTCTGCAAATAAACCAGTACATTTGGGAGTAGTTTCCGTGGGAGTGGTGACCTCAACTAGGGTGGTCAAAGCGTTGGCTTTCGTGGACAGCGAATCGGACATTACCCTAGTGAAAGGGCGGTTTGCCGGCAAACACCGGCTCGCTAAATGTACGACGTCGTTAGCAGTGAGCACGGTAGGCGGAACTCAAGTAATGCCGGCCGGCCGGTTGAGGTTGAGGCTCACCTCCTTAGGCACCAACGAGCAAATCAAACCAACGGAAGCATTCACATTAGCTGATCTCCTCATGCAAGTACCAAGGTCGGTGAACGCAATCTTGACTAGGTGGCCTCACCTGAAGGACGTAACCGTTGTGGACTAAGAAGACGATAAAGTTGACCTCCTTATTAGCTGCCACGTGCCTGGGGCACATTGGGTACTGGGCCAGGGAGTCGGCGACGGTCAGGCACCTTATGCCGTGCGCACGGCTCTGGGATAGGTGTTATATGGTACATTAGGGAGACGTGGTTCCGTGAATTATTTATCCGCCGAAACGGGCCGTATAGAGTATCAGTTGCAACGGCTGTATTAAAAGGAGTTTCGTGACATCGGAGACGGGAGACCATCGTTGTCTCAAAAGGATCACTTCGCTTTGCAAACCATGGAGAAAGAACTAGAGGCCTTGAAAAACAGTTCGGAGTTCCCCTCTCATGGCGCACGCCAGCTGACTCGTGGTCTGATAACAGAAACTGTTCTTTAACGACTACCACGACTGTAGGAACGCCTCGTTTGAGACCAGGATCTGTGGGAACGATATGCAGAATTAATAAAGCTAAACAAAGCTCTCGCGACGTTGAAAAAGTGCCTGAAACCACCCACTACCGGAAGGGGATCTGGTGTCTAACTCATCACCCGGTTATCAACCCAAAGAAACCCGAAAACTGCTGGTAGCTTTCGACTGTGCAGCCAAGTTCCAGGGCAAGTCGTTAAAAGATCGCCTTCTACAAGGACCTGACTGGACCACACCACTAATCGAAGGTTTGTGCAGTCTCCGAGTGGGTAAAGTGGCCCTGTCTGCCGACATCAGGGAAATGTTTCACCAGGTGAAAATACCTGTAGAAGAACGAGATGCATTGCGTTTCCAGTGGTGGGAAGCGAACCACTGGGACAATGCAGTGGTAAATTATAGGATGACCGTCCACCCCTTCGAAGCCATATCGTTACCGTTCTGTGCGAAATACGCCTTTTGATAATCAGCAAACAAACGTGGAGATTTGGTCCACCGAACGGTGTTAGACAGCCTCAGCAGAAATTTTTACGTCGACGACTATCTTGGGTCACTTGATGATATGGAATCAGCAGTAGCGCAGTTCAGAGGCCCCACAAGATTGCCAGAAGAGGGAAGCTTCCAGCTACCAATATGGATGTCGAACGATTCAGAGGTTGTCGAGGTCATTCGGTACCACGAGAGGGCCAAAAGGGTTAGAGGTTTGGACGGCTTTCCATCCCCTACCGAACGCACACTTGGAACACAATAAGACGCGGAAACAAACAAAATTTGTTTTCGAGCTAAACATTCCCGAGCTGCCAGTAACCCGTCGTGACATAGTTTCTGCCCCCTCTAGTTTGTTCGATCCGCTCGGTTTCATCTCTCCCTCGCTGTTACCCGGAAAGATCTTGCTGCAGCGGCTGTGCCGTAAGAAATTCTATTGGGATCAGCCACTAGACCGAGAAGACCGGCTGGACTGAGAAGAATTTCTGAACGCCTTGAAGAAACTAGAGGACATATGGATTCCGCGATGTTTGGCCCCTGGTCAGGCAACGCGGACCAAAGAACTGCACGCCTTTTCTGACGCATCCGAAGTCGGTTATGGAGCTGTGATATACGGAAGATGTCGCACAGGAGATGGACAATATACTACGAGGAACCTGTTCTCCAGAGCCCGCGCTGCATCACTAAAGACGGTTTTGATCCCGCGCCTTGAACTCAGAGCAGCCGTGTTGGCAGTAAGAGCGGTACAAGAGGTAAAAGGGAAGCTTTGACTTATACATTTGGTTGGCTAGTTTCTGGACTGACTCAAGGATAGTACTGTGCTACATTAACAACGTCCGGCGTCGGTTTAGTACTTTCGTTGCTAACGGACTCACGATGATCCACGCCGAAAAAGCCGTGAACTAGTGGCAGCATTTCAAGTCTTGCGGTTACCCAGCCGACCTGTGCTTCCGAGTTGTGACCAACTTCCGGCAACTCAACACGTAGACAGGAAGACCGAAATTTTTACGGACTCCCAAACAGGACTTGCCCGTGTACGAACCAAAACCCTTTGGGAATTAGAACTGGAGATCAAGGGCTTAGTGATAACGTCCAACGTCTTCAAAGCGACATCTATTTTGTCACTACTGATCAGACTTTCTTCCTGGATGAAGACACTTCGTGCGTTAGTTTGGTTAGCCAGGTTCAAGAGAACTTTATCAGTCTTGAAAGGGATAAGCCCCTCAGGCCGGATACGAGTGGGTCCAATAAGTCCCGAAGGAATACGGTACGCAGTTTTAGCCTCCTCGAGAGTGAAGACGGAGAAGCCGACAACAAGAAAACGCAGTAGACTAACCCCCATGCGCCTTCTAGGTAGTTAAGGGAGCCCCGATGTGTAGGGGCGTTTACGACGTACTGAAGTAGTGAACTACCATACACAGCGACACGCGCACACTCACATGATACACGTCTATACCTCACGACCCCATCAAACACGTTGCAGTGCTCGCCGTTTTTCGTTGACTTTACAGGGGCCTTTGGCACGTGTATTAGTAGCTGTGGTTCTATCATATACTCAAACACACACCAATCACACTTATGCAATACGCGTTTATACTTCATGAGCTCCATCAAAACACGTTGCAAGGCTGATTGTTCATCTTTTATCCCTGACATTATGGAAGATCTCCCCCTCAAGAGATGGTCGCTATTATTAGCCCATGTACCAGAGTGCGGCCTTACCCACAACACTCACTCCCGCCCCCCCTACGCATAAACTAACACACACAGTCGAAGAAAAACGGCTCAAACAAGGACAGCACCCGTTTTCCCTTCACGCCCGCCACCGGTCAGCCGTTCTCATGGACGAGGTGGAGCAACCTTGCGTCGGTGTGACCACTGGATCGAGTGAGAACATGAGTAGAACGTTGACGACAAGGTGTTAGGCACGCGCACTGACAGCAGGGTCTAGGTAGGTAGAAAGAATCAGTACCCTCATTTCAAACCTTTGATTCTGACAAGATTTGGGAGTAGTTCGGTGAGCGGTGTGACGACCGGTCGTGGAAAATCTCCCAGAAACCACTGCAGTTTCCATGTTTCCCTAACGTCAATCACTTATTTACACTATTGACTTGTTTCATGCACTGTTTTGTCTTTACGGACCAATGCTTGTTTGTTCGCTCCCAGCGCGCTGCTCTGTCACACCCTTGTTCTGGGCCTGCGTGACGCACGTTCTCCTCGCTCGCACGCCGCGATTCGGTTCTCGGTTTTTGAGTCCTTGTGATTGTATAATTAAGGTTTGTATCTGTTTCGTGTCATTGTTCATTCAATAATCTGGTATCGTAAACTTTCACAGATAATCACTTTATGATTTCCGGATCCATTGTGAATTTGGCTACGCATTGCTCGAACGTGTCTTACGGGCTCGGGCACTGAACCCTGTGGCACACCTATTTTTATATTGACACATAAACTGCTTTTTCCTGGAAATCTATCTATCGATCGAATCGCTTGCTTTCCTGTTTATCCTATAGGTTTACAATTCATGGTCCAGCGGGTATGACTCACGAAGTCGAAAGCCTCACGGAGATCCAAATAACAAACCTGCACTGTTGATTCTTCATCCATCCGTCCTGTAGCTTCTACTGAGAACATCAACGGGCCTGTCAAATACGATCCTTTTGGAACAAACCCATGTTGTTCGGTTGCCAAGAGATCTTTAATAACCAGATGCGGGCAAAATTGCTTTCTGATTACAGGCTGCAAGCACCTGCTCAAAACTGATATTAGGCTGACCGGTCTATTATTCTCAGCCTTCTGACTTGATCCCGTCCCGTGCTTTACTACGACAGTAGCCTTACACCAGTCCCGTGGCACCTCACCTCCTTTAACGAAGCTTCGTACATCTGGTTAATAGGCCCTGGTTAACTATCAGAAAGAGGCTGAACAGTGGACGAATGGATTGTATCCGGTCCTGCTGCTTTCTGCTTGCACAAAGGTCTGAGTTCGTAAAGCACCCCGTCCTCACCTACAGTAGGTTCCTGAAGCATTGGCGTAGTACCCGTATCTGATCCCACCGCACAAAGCACATGATCCTGACGATACACGTTCTTAAAGAACGCAAGTAAGGTTTCTGTCTTGTCTCTGTCGTCGAGGGCAACGCTTCCGTCGGGCACCTACAAGGTACCAACGTTCTCTCTTGTCGTTTTCTTGAACTGCACATGGGCGAAGAACGTGTTTGGGCCTACCCTTATTGTTGGTGATTTCCTTCTTATACTCGTAATTCTCTTCTAGTTGCGGGGATGGGCCTCTTTTATGGCTGTCGCTTGAGAGTCCATGCTTATTGCGTCCGTAGCCTCCTGCGAACAATTAAGGCTCTTGCAAACTTTAGATCCTACCAAGGCGGCCAGCTCCCATTTCTATGCTGCTTTGATGGGGCGAACTAGTTTGTCAACCCTAGTAGCCCGGTTTCTATTAACCCCCGTCAATCCCCATAAGTGGCCCCGGTACTTCCAGGTTCCAATATATTCTTTGTGCCTCTACACGCGGTTGATCCCCATCCTCACTGGCTTGGTTCCAAACCAGCCTAGAGTCTGGTTTGTTGTGACTCACAGCGGAAATCGCACGCGGGACCCCATGATCGCCCTTCCCCACTGGATCTTCTGCAACCAGAGAGATGACGTCAGGTCGATACTTGATTACCGGCAGATCCAGTGTAGATGAACTGTGTCCATCGTGGAAGTGTGTAGGTCCTCTTACGCGTTGCTTGGGTGAATTTTTGTGAAGTCACACCCCAGAAGCTTTTCCGGTGGTTCCCCTGGGGGCAAATTCATAGTCTTAATTTATTTCTGGAATGTTCACTTCCCCCAACAGGGCAGAGCGCTGTCACCTACTGAACACCATCTGGTAAAGCTGTAATATTTCACAGACTTCTGACCCATCTACTTCAGGCGCGTAGAAGACACATTCCATTCCAACCGGCCACCGGCCCAGGCGAAAGCAACATTCAGTAGCCTGCATGTCGGGTGTTACTTGGCTCAGCCAGCTTTTCCATTTGATCTTGACTTTCATGTTTGCCGGGCACATAGTTGAATCTATCCCTGGGTCCACCTAAACTCCCTCTACCAATCCTTGGTGTGCATATATCTATCTCCCTCTCATTGCCCCTCTTGTTCTCCTTACCTCCTCTTTTCTTGAGTATTTCTAAATTTTTCATGGATTTTTTCTGTCACTTTTGTCGCCTGTAAAATTTTGATCATGCGTAAGACATGCTTCGGGCGTCCCAAAAAAAACTATTATTATTATTAAAACTCCACCCCCATTGATTACAATCAGCTCACGCAATAAACAGTACCCTTCCAACAAGCTCACCATCCATTCCGTCCTTTCTGTAGGTGATGTAGCCATGAAGTTGCCCGGCTTTCTGGCCCTTTCTTAGCTATGCATTCGTGATGGCTATAGCCACTAATCTCTTTGTTCTTTTCAGTGATTCCCCTCCTCATTTGCCTTTTAAGCTACAGTCGGTTATGAGTAACTTAGCGGCATCTTTTGCCAAGTTATCTGCTTTGATTATGCTCTTTTGGACCGTTGTACGCTCCGGAGCAACTCCAGAGAAAACACCTTCTTTTTTGCACTGAAGATCAACTTCCCCTTATTTCCTTGATCCTCCAAGGTCATGCCGTGCATAGAAATGGTAATACTGTCGAATGGAACACTTGGGTCTTCCATTGTCTCACTTGTTGGCCTTCTGTTACCCATCGAGGGCTTCAGGGACATGCTCCTGATCAGCGGAGTGGGCTTTCTTTTAGCGACGGCTAACCAGCTTTTATCCTAATTGCTGACAATTCATTTGACCTGCACTGACGTCGCCTCCACTCCATTTTTAATCTCGGCCACACCCTCCCCTGATGTTATGTAGACATTGAGGGCCCACCTGCTTTATATCATCAGCATATACTTTCTGCCCAATGCCTCATCCGCATGGCCTTTTTAGCTGGCACGCCAGCCACTATCTCTCCAGAAAGGCTGCTCCTAATGATTGGGGCTTTCAGCATACGTTTGCTTTTAGGTATGTCGTCAGCCTTTGCTAAAGACTGACTTATCATTTTCCCTTATAAAACCTCCGAAACCGGACCCAGATGGTTTCTTACTGGTCCTACTCTTTTTTGATGGTCCCGGCCTTCCTTCGTTGTTACTTAATGTGTACAAAATCTCCACTCCGTAGAGCTTCATCCTCCTCAACGGAAAACCTCCGTCATCACTCCACGCCTCAGGAAGGGCACAAAACAAGACCCGGATAACTATCGGCCCACTAAAAACACCCCAGTAGTGTGCAAAATCATGGAAAGAATGATAAATCACATTGTCCGGTATCTCTAACTCAACAACCTGCTGAACCCCAATCAGCATGGTTTTTACACTCCCGCTCCTTATCGTCCTGCCGTCTGGAATTCCCAAAGTACTGCCGTCTGCAGCTGACGCCGGCTACCCTGTATTTGTCCTGAGCCTTGACATGACTAAGGCTTTCGGCTGCCTTCCCCATATGAAACGGATCGACAAAACCCGATCTCTTAGGGTTACCAATCCTCTCCTTTGCTGGTTACCCTCGTGCCTCTGCCACAAATCACATGCTGTGTTGGCTGATGGCCACTTATTTTCGGCCGAACCCAATACTAGAGGATTCATCCAAGGCAGTGTCTAAGGTCCATTACCATTCCTCGTTTACACCAAAGGCGTTTTTCTTCCATTTGACAAGGTTTAGCACCCCGGATACCAGGTACTTTCTAGATCCCGAGAATGGCCCATGTAACAGGCGACAAGCCAAAAGTTCCGACTCGTGCCAAAAGACCGTAAAAGTCGATGGAATAGGTGAAGGACGTTTTGTATTGAAACAACGTCTTTCACGTTGAAGTTTGGGAGCGACACCGGATGCGATACTAGCTAAGGGAGCTAAACGTTCAATCGTTCGCAAGCAGAGCAGTCAAAAATGTGTTTTTAGTTGATGGAGACCAATTATCCTTACTGCAGGCAGACACAAAACGCACAGTCCCGTGGCACCGAACAACATACAGACTGCTTTAAGCTAGGTGCTAATTGGTTACGCTTGTCCAAGGTAATCTTTGGTCATGAGCTTACACATTCAAACTTAATCATCTCCAGGTCGTTGCAACAACCCTCCCTAGAGGGGACCTTCTGGGGTGACTTTTGATCTAACTGAGAGCGTACCGCTCGTAGGTCTCCGTTGGCATAATTGTTCTCGTGTATTATCGGTCGTCTAGGAGACCATGCTACAACGCCACAATCTGCTCGTTCCGCCGGTGGTGAGTTACTAAAATGCGCACAGGCTTAGCCGTCGTCTACGAAGGCCTCTCCTTGTTGTCACATAAAAATATATATACATGCATGCGGCAGAAAATGATCTAACGCGATTTTTCGGGAGGTTTCTCCGTTCACCGTGCCCGTACTTGCAATGGAAGGGGAAAATGAAATGCATGAGCAGACGGCGATAAGTAGAAGTGGGGCGGGAAGAACTTACCCCAGTCGGTCGGTACAATACGTGAATTCTAAAATGTTTGAAACGTTTTTCTGGTTTTCTGAACGATTTTATGAAACGTCAACAGTAAAAACAACCTGAAGTGGGATTGACAGAATGAATGGTATCAACGAGACGCTTTGGCCCATGTACACGCTGGCCAGATCGCTTCGTTCGACCCGGCTTCATGGTCTCGGGCTGCTCTGGTTGAGGTGCGGGGGCGGCCCTTGTGATGGGTGAAGGAATTATTGGGGGAGTGCCTTTGAGCAGTGTCTCCCTTTCTAGACTACCATCATCGTGCGCAAACTTAGGACGGTCGGCCGGTATGGTTTTATGTTTACCATTTCGGTCAATGAGGTAAACTCGATCCTGTCGCTCGAGCACTTTATATGTACCTTCATGAGGTCGCTGTAGAGATGTTCTTACTCTACCTAAGCGTATACAGGTGTAGGCTCAGGTGGACAGTTCTGGTGGAACGTAGGCCGATCAAGACTGTGGTCATGAAGATGGCATTTGCAGACGGCGCACTTTTGCAGCCAACTGCTCAGCGTGTGAAGCACAACGTTCGTCTTACATGCGACCCACGATAAAATATCCCCCGGATAACCGAAGAGCTTAGTCGAAGGCTAATTCCGCAGCTGAAGCCGTAATATCGGGTTTATGAGGTGAACGCAAAACTGAGAGAACGGTTAAAAGTGCCTGCACCCAATTAGAGCTGTCAACAGCGACGAGCGGAGCTTTGAGCTGTCGTTGAAAAAGCACAACCATACCGTTGGCAGCTGAATGATGTGCTGTTGTAGGAAAACGCTGACCGCCTAACATACACAATGCTTTTCCAAACAGATGTGACTCGAACTGTGCGCCACAATCAGTAGTCACCGTTGAAGGTCAACCGTATAATGAAATCCAACGTTCCACGAGGGCAGCTACTACGGTTTCTCCCCCCACACCGGCAACGGTGACAACCTCCGACCAACGAGTGAAACGGTCCACCATAGTATGGAGATAACAAAAACCTTTACAGGGGCTGGGAAGATTAACGATATCCATGTGATAGTGAGAAAACCGTGAGAATTCAATGGGAACGCAGCCCACTGGAGCCATTGTCTGTCGCGTTTCTCCGGTCGTTGGCGTTGAGAGCATGAACCAGCCTAATAACAAATATCCTTTTGCATGCCGAGCCAGAAGTACCTTTCTGCAACTAGCTTGGTTGTGGCCGGGATGCCAGGGTGGGCTAAATTATGTTAAAAATGGAAAATTTTGCCGCGCCAAGACATGAGTACGATGAGATGTAGTTGTGGCTACATTGTGTAGCACAATATTGAGCCCGAGGAGACGCAGAAGGTGTAAGTGAGTCAACCTGGTTTAGGTCTGTGAAATACAGTTATGAAGGTTGGGGTGCAGCAAAGGCTTCGGGGTCTATGACCAGTGGCTTACTAGAAATAGTGTCTACTAGGGAAGGAGCTTCAGCTGCAACGTTGTCGGCGCCAGAAACGCGACGGACATCACAGAAAAACTGTGCCACGAAGTCTAGAGGACTCTACGCACGTGGTAAATGTTTATCAGTTAGACTGTGAAACGAACAGGTCAATGGTTTGTGATCGGTAAACATGGCAAACTGTCAGCCTTCGAGAGCATGTTGGAGATGTCTGACAGTACCGTTAACAGCAAGTAGTTCCCGACTAAACGTGGAATGCTTAGTTTCAGGTGGCAGGGGGCAACGAGAGAAAAAGGCTAGTGGTTTCGATTTTGATGAAGACCGCTGCTGGAGCACTCCGTCTAAAGCTTTGTCAGAGGCATCGGTGGCTATACTCAATTTAGCTTTGGAGTCGAGATGGACCAGCAAAGTAGCAGAAGCAAAAGCATCTCCAAATGCATCGAAGGCAGTTTTGGCATTGTCGGGCAATTGTGTGGGTCCATATTTTGACGCCTCGAAGTGAATCTGGTAAAGGCTGCATCAGGTGCGCACATTTATGGATGAAACGCGTTAAAAGCTTGCTATCCCGTTGAAATGGCGAACGGCGGCTTGTGGAGTAGGTAGCACGAAGTCACGAAAGGCTTGTACATTCTCGTTCAAGGGCCGAGTATCAGGTCCATCGATCACTTGGCCTTAAAGCTGAATTTTGGCCAAAGATAATTTTGTTCGCATTGACGGTTATACCATACGCGGCCAAATGCTCGAACAACTGATGTGGTTGTTGCTTTTGTGCATCTTAAGATTTAATAATTACCAAAAGATCGCCTGTGTAGGCGAAAGGAAATCTAAACCCCTGGTAACCGAGTCAGTAAAACGCTGAAAAATTTGTGCAGCTTTGCGCAAACCAAATAGCTTTCGTAAAAGTTAAAAGAGATCAAAGGTTGTTGTTATCGCTGTCTTAGGTGTATCCTCAACTGCGATAGGAATCTCGTGGTAAGCGCGCACCAGATCTACTTTGGAAAGCATATGAGCGCCTCTGAGGCTGGCCGTGATGTCCCGAATGTTTGGGATAGGAGAACTATCTGGGACAGTGGCATTATTGAAGGCTTTGTGGTGTCCAAATGGTCGCCAGTTGCCTGACCTTTTAGGAGCTATACCAAGTGGCGAAGCCCCGGGACTACTTGATGCGCGAATAATCCCCAAAACAAGCGTGTGCTGGAACTCAGCCGGCACGATTTTAATCTTTTCCGGTGCAAGCCGACTTACCCTGATAAACATTGGAGGGCCTCATGTGATAACGTGAGGACCTACCGAGCTGGTGCGGCAAGCAGTACAGACGGAGGGTGCAACACATTCGGGTTTGTAATTAATACATCACCGAACAAGTTCGAACCGGTCGTTTTAGATGGAACAAGGCTGATCGGGTTAGAATCAACCGAAACCCCATTCAAAGATAGATTAGTGACCAGATACACAAGAAGTTTGTAGCGAGAATCAACCAGGAGGTCGAAGTGATGCGGGAAATGAATGCCTGGAATAGCATTCTGAACCTGTGCAATCAAGAAAACGCAACGAGAATTACGACCAAGACCAAAATCTGATGTCTTCGAAATTTGTACGTAATTCTGTATGAAAGTACCATCAGCAGCACTTAAACTGAAGAAGTGACACCTGTCTAAAGTTTGGCCTGAATGTGGAAACACACTAACTCCAGCACCTGTGCCTACCAAGTAGCGTGTCCCTGAATTATGATCGATGATGCAGAATAAGCAACTGCCACGGCCAGTAGTATCCGCTCCAACTAGGCACTGGTGTCCTCGTTCCCCTGACTGTATGGGGTCGTGACACAAGGCGGAGTGCGGTAACACGCTTGTGAACGACACCGCTGATGATACTAACAAGGGGCTTTGGTCGGTGATGGCTGAGAAGGAATTTTTACGCGGTTAAAAATAGGAGATCGCCCGAGACTATGCTTGGGTTGGGTGTCCAACTGATGACACACTAAATGCCTCAATATTTTTGACAAGTTCTTGAAGAAAGGCTGTTAAAGAGGCAATAAAAAACCCGATTTGTGAGAATTCCGCCTGACTGACCGTTGGCCCTTAGGTTTCCCCAATTTTGTTGGCCATTTCGGCAAGCTTGTGAACACACAAATATCCTTCTGCATGTCCCCGGGAAGAGGCTCGAACCAAATCTTCTTCGGGAGACTATTATCGATCTTGGTAGTCCCTCAAAGAGTCCGCATATGTCGAAGCAACTGTGAGGGTTTGCGATCTCCAAGCTCAGTGTCTGTAAACGAACGGAATTTTTGCTGTTTGTCAGATGTACCAGTTCAGCTAACAAGCTTTGCTTAGATGCGTTTGTAGGGGTTGAACTCTTTCGATTTCGATGCATCTCGCACTCCGTCGGCGGTGTGTAGAGGAAGAACTGCGACCACGTAGTGAAATCTACTACTTTTCGTGGTCACATTGCGCAAACCAAACGCTGATTCTAACCGTGAGAACCCCGTCCTAGGGTCACTTTCTCCGAACAGTGCAAAAGGAACGGCAAGTGCATATACCTCAGCGTCAAAAAATGTTGGGGTCGCTCATTTAGCAGGTGGTTTATTGAATTAAAATTATTCAAACGCGGAGAGACCGACGCAGTGGCAAAAACGCAAAATGTAATGTTACTTCCGACAAAAATCTAGAGAATGATATACTGGCACTTGAGGATCTACAAAAATTTAGTAAATACAAAGGACTTGCCGTTTTATTACTGCGGATACCAGGTACTTTCTAGATCCCGAGAATGGCCCATGTAACAGGCGACAAGCCAAAAGTTCCGACTCGTGCCAAAAGACCGTAAAAGTCGATGGAATAGGTGAAGGACGTTTTGTATTGAAACAACGTCTTTCACGTTGACGTTTGGGAGCGACACCGGATGCGATACTAGCTAAGGGAGCTAAACGTTCAATCGTTCGCAAGCAGAGCAGTCAAAAATGTGTTTTTAGTTGATGGAGACCAATTATCCTTACTGCAGGCAGACACAAAACGCACAGTCCCGTGGCACCGAACAACATACAGACTGCTTTAAGCTAGGTGCTAATTGGTTACGCTTGTCCAAGGTAATCTTTGGTCATGAGCTTACACATTCAAACTTAATCAACTCCAGGACTCTTCATCGGTACCCCTGCTTCCTAGCCGAGAATATAAATTGGTATTCTCCTTCATCCCTGAGGTTCAATCCGTCACCCTGCGCAACACAACTAGTGACTTGTTCCCTCTGGAAACCCGGTGGCTGTCGTGGCTATTAAGATTGCCCACAGAGAAAATCCTTCTTCTACCTGAAAGTCCACCTGGTCGGCGGGCTAAGCTAATTACGGCTGGTCTACCCAACCCCACACAACCCAAAGTTATTGACCTCGGCATGGGCTACTCTTGCTCCTTCTAACTCTCAAAACAGGAATAGCACCAAATAGCTAAGGCTTAACGAACCCTAGTGTGGAAAATCGTATCTAAACTGCCAGTTTTAAAATTTAGAGAACCGGGACTTGGACGACGTCCACTGGAAGAGCGATAAAACCAGACAGCAACAGCGAGAATGCCTCCTGTTCCATTTGGTTTGTTCTCACTCATTTATATACAGAAATAGGCATGTTTTCATTAGCAGATAAAGTCCTGGCTAATCACAAGGCGATTTTGCTGTACTTATACGACCCAACCTTACCGTCCGGCGTTATGCGGCTGGCCTGATACTGCAAATGAAGCTGCAAAGAACTGGACCGCCTGTGAAGATACTCAGGCTACTGCACCCAGGCGTGATACGTCGATGTCTCTTGCTACCCACCAGTCGCTTCTCCATGTATCTCTCATACGTGAGACCACTCTCAGAACACAGTCCGATAACCCGCAGCCTCTGGTCGTGTTCCTCTTTTGTACCTCTAGAGGACTTTCAGCCTACCTGACATCCCCCCAACGCCGTGAGCTGCTTCAAGTTGCGCCACTGGGGAGTTTTCTCATGAGGCTCAACCTAGTCTTTCTCTTCAGGCTGATCCACAGCCAAATCTGCACTTCCTTCCGTGTCTCGTTCGCTGCCCTCTGCTCCCACCATGTTCATTGCCCTGCCTTTTCTCTCCCTGTCCCTCAATCGAATCTCAACCTGAAGTCTCGATTCTTCCCTTCAGTCCATTCCAAAATCTGGATTAAACTCCCCCTTGGTTTACTCAGAGCCTCCTCACTGCACTCTCTTAGGTTGTTGCTTGCGATAAACTTAACCTTTCCCGGTGCTACATCGCTCATCAATGAGTGCTTCCCAACCTACCTGGCCTATGAAGTAGGCCCCACAGTACAAACCGGCTACCTCCGCTCTACAGGCCAGTAGGCATACTCCGTGCCCAACACCCCCACCTCAGTGTCACGAAATACGAACATCCCCATCCCTGGTCAGCAGCTAACTTGTCTCCTGATTTCGGTAAAATAGCCCTGTTTTGTACATACCTCAGCCCATTATCCATCCTGACTCCATCCATCTCTTTGTCTTTCGCCGATAATTTGCCCTCATCTTCTCCCGCCACTGTCAAATGCTGCAGGTTGTATCCATAACTTGTCTTAGGGACCCATTGCATTGATGAGCTGACGCTCCGTTTTATCCTCCCTTAACCTTTGATCCTCAGCTGGGCCAAACCCGGAATGCTTTTCCTTATCCTTCCCACTTCCAGTGACCCTATATGACGGTCAAGAAACCATGAGCACAGAACTGACCATCTTCCCGGCGGTGCTTCTGGTTACCGATGCTATACTGCAGTCCACAGCTCACTTCTCCCGTTGGCTCCGCTAAACAAAGTCTCGCAGACTAGCCATTTGATCTTGGATCAAACACCAATATCATGACTGCTCTGACCCGATGAACAATCATCAACCTACACTCGGGTCATTCCCAACAGTGCTGGGCGCGGTCAGATCCACCTCTTCGGCTGGCGCACATCGGGCTTCCAGGCCGTCCGCAACGGTGTGCGAGCGCAATCAGACTGGCGGATCACACCTCCTGGGTTGACTTCACGAAGTGATTTTCAGGTTGAATGTCCAGCGCATGGCCAGCCCCAACCATAACCACCGGTTGCGGATCGAACGCCCTTACTCTTCTCGCCCTACCGCATCCAATGCTGTCGGTTGCAGATCGCATGCTTCCACCATCATTATTCCGTCACGGTACGCTCACCTATTACCACTGCCACCGCTCTTATCAATTCCCATTTTTATGTTGTTCTACCACAGTACGCATGCCTACCCATTCTGTCCTTGCTTCTGTTGACTTTCCCTATATATCCTCTCAAAGCAAAATGTCACAATCCTCCTGCAAACATTACTCTGCCGATGACCGCCAGTTTTTCTTTCTCCACTCATGTTGTCATTGCCAGCTCCAAGTCTCTTTTCTCTTGGCGTCAACCTTTGCTCATAAAGCTCATAGATCGCATTCTTATACCTCACTGCCTACCCACCCCCCTCGTTATCAGTTCCCATGCCTAATGACACTACGCACCAGTCCAACCCGCACTCGTGACCAGTACTCATATTGGCACTCGCCGTTCCAAACTGTGCATATCCTACGGCCACATTTATTATCTAATCACCACCACAATCTTTTTCTAGCCTGACTCCACGATTTATCTGTGGATCTTTCCATTGGGCAGTGCCACGATTAAAATCCTCCAGCTGCAGCCACCTGTATAATTGCCTGCAGACACGCAACTCCCCAGTTCCATTCCATCAACTCCAAGGCGCATTCGTTTCTCGTGCGTTTTACTCTATCGAAGGTTCGCCTGTCCTGGTGCTTCTTTCTTCTAGGCCTTCTTCTTGTTTTACCTGTGGTAAACGATCTGATTGGTCTTTTCACATCAGTGCCTCTTCGGCCAGTGCTCTAATCCCCTGTTTTGTTTTGCTCACCACAGGCATTTTCTGTGCGCCTCCCAGTTTGACCTGCCGTTCCATTTTTCGCCTAATGTAAGGGCAACTTTACGTCACGACTTCTACTTACAGTTTCAAGCCGATTGATCTGCCATTGCCCTATTCCTCTGGTACTCTTATTACTTATTCCTCTCCTACACCGTTCGCTGTCACAGCTGCTGCATCTTTGCATCACCGTTAGTCTCACCTCCCAGGTGCCCTTCCCCACCGTGTATCTTTATTTGCTCTGCGCTGCCCAGCCATTTCTATCTCCACCTTCCTCTTGCCGAGTGATGTAAGCCCATTCATCAGCCCTTCTCCCATTCTCGATTGTCTCTACGTGCCTCACTGATAATATTCAGATTGTTGGATCCATTCTTACCTGTTCTCTTCGATAATTTCCCTCTTCTTCCCTCGTCCATGAACTGCTGTTCAAAGCCGGCATCACATTTATGCCTCCAACTTCTTTTCTGTCTCTATCTGTTAAGCCGCCATGTTTACCTATCATGAAGAAAACTCGTCAGGATATACTTAGGTTAATTCTATACCATTCGATCTAACCCCTGCCTCTTGCAATCACTGATATTTTTTCTAGCACTACATTGTTATTGCCCAAACTCCTCTTACGTATACATGTATATACATACAAAAGTATGTGCATATGCTTTCTCCCTGCATCCTGCCGTGCCCTACTGGCCACTTCCCATGTTATCATCCCGATGACCCTCGCGACAAGCTTCCATTCCTTCTGCATCTTTGTCTCACATCTACCGTATCCAATCATCCAAATCTTTCTCGTCATCCAGCCCACCCTTCGCGTCATGCATTGCTCGTCCCCTTTTTTACAGTGAGTTTGTGCCCTGTCCGTCGACGGCCTACTGCAGTGTAGCAAAGCTTCACTCCTATCCAATCTCTTGATATGCATCTTACTTTCTCCTCCATCGTCTCCCGCTACCACAGTTTCCTGTACCGACTTCCATCCACTCTTATTTATATCTGTCAACTTTCAGATGCCACCACTTACACCAGTCAGATTCCCCGTTTGACTTTATCTCTCAAACTACCCAAGCATCAGGTTGAATCCGACCTTGGGTTCGTTTAAGCTCCTTCTATTTTTCTTTCGTGTGCATACACTTATCATTCATTTATCTCCTTTTGTTCTCCCTTCTGAATCAACCTTTCCTATCCTTTTCATGCATACTTCTACACTTTCACGAGTTTTGCTTAATCAGTCTATAGCTTGTAAAAGTTCTATCATGCGCCCGGCATGCTTCGGGCATCCCCGTGGTAAACCATTAATATTATTATTATCTCGAGAGCCGGTTGCTTGGGTTCCGGTTTTGATGAATGCTGCGGACTTTGCATAAGTGTCGCCTTTGAACTGGAGGGGGTGTCCGGTGTGATCCTGATGAGGCTCCCTCTGGCTTCCCTAACTCTTGGTTCCCGGTCCGGAAGGAGGTCCCCGATGTTTGTGCTGACAAAGACGATAGGCCCATATCTCAGCTTTAGCGCGTTCTTCGCCATCCGACCCCTACCGTGGGGTACTTTGCGTACTTCAATTTATTAAGGAACCCCGGGCTTCCCCAGGACATTCACAAAGTGCCGCTTTCGGCTTCACTTCTGGTCCGCGCCTCTTTGGTCACCCTTTCAGCACAATAAAGCAGGAGGGGACTCTTGGCCTTTCCGACGTCTCCACTGGTGATGACCCTCATTTTTCGTAGGTAGCCCTCAAGTCTCTCTGCCCTCTGTTTAAACGCCCCCAACTCTACCGTTTCTTTGAGTTTGTTTCGTGCTTTGTTACTATCCGGCTTGCACTTCGTTGCCTGCCATTCGTTTTTCCTGGTAACCGTGGAAGTTGCTATCACCGGGCTCCGTGGTAACCCTTTCACCAAGGTCCATGCCGTGGCCCTGTTGTTGCCGTCTAACGATCCCCGTAGGAAACTCAAGCTTTCCTCCGCCAGAGCAAAACAGCAAGCATCCTTTTCAAAGATTCATGTTCCCTGAGCAGCTCATGATTTTTCTTGATCAGGGCAGAGCAGCTCTGGTGGTACCACTCACTGCACCTATCACGCTGTATACCTGTATCAACGTACTCTTCGCAACTAATTGCCGTAGATGAATTTTCGTTGCAAATCATCGTCGTGCTATCAGTATGACCAAAAACGTGCAAACCGGGAAAATACATTGACACCCTCAACCGAAAACTCCAGGCGGTTTTGATAATTGTGTGAATAAACTTCATTATCAAGCGCACAACAAATAAGATGCTTTGTGAAAAGGACAGCACTTTACCAGATATGAACCAGTCGGAGTGAAAATTCCCCGAATAAGAAGAGTACTCCAGTAAGTATTGCAGTACTTGGTTTTTGTGAATAACTATTCTTACTTGCCTTGTGCATGCGTATTGACCACGGTCAAGAAATATACTATACTATACTATACTATACCCCTGCAAAAAAGACTCCGTCGGATATTAGATTTCTTGCAACGAGATTGGTTGAAATACAGAGGGGTAAGACGCGAAAACAGAGGCTCTGTGGGCTCAAACTATCCTCGCAGGAGAAGAGGATATTTCGCGGGGACCTCACAGAAACGTTTAACTTACTGAGGGGGGTTTCTGGCACTAGTCAGGATAAACTATTTCAGATACCTTTACATTTCTGACTACTTGAGCAGGGAAAGGAGTCAACAAAAGTTCGGGCCAGAGTAAAAACCGGATCACAACTAATTAACAAAAAGTGGTGAACAACTGGAACAGCATCTTCGGTGGAATGATAGACCTGTAGGACTTGCAGCCCTTCCAAAAGGCCCTAGGCAGTAATTGGTACGATATTATCCCTGGTAATGAGTTTTGAGTATGTTTATTGGACTGATGAGGGATAACATCATGCTCCGTCCGAGGTGTGTTGTAACTGACTTTTTTGTCTGTCAGATGCTGTCTTAGTGAAGGCTCACAAAGCACAGTGGCTGTGGCAGTTGTCGAGCCATGGGGTTTTGTGATTCCCTGGTAATGTCAGAGGGATTCGAAGGAACACACCGTGCGACTCTGGGTGCAAAGCTTCCGTGAAAGCCGCCAAAGGTATTTTGGAAATTCGACTGGCCATCACTTGCTCTGTGCATACTGAAGTTTTGAGGCCGTGAGTTGCTGCGCAGTTTGAATTTTTGAAGTACTCCATTCTATCTTTACCTGCTTGCTGTGGTAGTGAAGTAAGAATAGTTATTCACAAAAACCAAGTACTGCAATACTTACTGGAGTACTCTTCTTATTCGGGGAATTTTCACTCCGACTGGTTCATATCTGGTAAAGTGCTGTCCTTTTCACAAAGCATCTTATTTGTTGTGCGCTTGATAATGAAGTTTATTCACACAATTATCAAAACCGCCTGGAGTTTTCGGTTGAGGGTGTCAATGTATTTTCCCGGTTTGCACGTTTTTGGTCATACTGATAGCACGACGATGATTTGCAGGCAGGGGGGGGGTTAGATCGAATGGTATAGAATTAACCTAAGTATATCCTGACGAGTTTTCTTCATGATAGGTAAACATGGCGGCTTAACAGATAGAGACAGAAAAGAAGTTGGAGGCATAAATGTGATGCCGGCTTTGAACAGCAGTTCATGGACGAGGGAAGAAGAGGGAAATTATCGAAGAGAACAGGTAAGAATGGATCCAACAATCTGAATATTATCAGTGAGGCACGTAGAGACAATCGAGAATGGGAGAAGGGCTGATGAATGGGCTTACATCACTCGGCAAGAGGAAGGTGGAGATAGAAATGGCTGGGCAGCGCAGAGCAAATAAAGATACACGGTGGGGAAGGGCACCTGGGAGGTGAGACTAACGGTGATGCAAAGATGCAGCAGCTGTGACAGCGAACGGTGTAGGAGAGGAATAAGTAATAAGAGTACCAGAGGAATAGGGCAATGGCAGATCAATCGGCTTGAAACTGTAAGTAGAAGTCGTGACGTAAAGTTGCCCTTACATTAGGCGAAAAATGGAACGGCAGGTCAAACTGGGAGGCGCACAGAAAATCCCTGTGGTGAGCAAAACAAAACAGGGGATTAGAGCACTGGCCGAAGAGGCACTGATGTGAAAAGACCAATCAGATCGTTTACCACAGGTAAAACAAGAAGAAGGCCTAGAAGAAAGAAGCACCAGGACAGGCGAACCTTCGATAGAGTAAAACGCACGAGAAACGAATGCGCCTTGGAGTTGATGGAATGGAACTGGGGAGTTGCGTGTCTGCAGGCAATTATACAGGTGGCTGCAGCTGGAGGATTTTAATCGTGGCACTGCCCAATGGAAAGATCCACAGATAAATCGTGGAGTCAGGCTAGAAAAAGATTGTGGTGGTGATTAGATAATAAATGTGGCCGTAGGATATGCACAGTTTGGAACGGCGAGTGCCAATATGAGTACTGGTCACGAGTGCGGGTTGGACTGGTGCGTAGTGTCATTAGGCATGGGAACTGATAACGAGGGGGGTGGGTAGGCAGTGAGGTATAAGAATGCGATCTATGAGCTTTATGAGCAAAGGTTGACGCCAAGAGAAAAGAGACTTGGAGCTGGCAATGACAACATGAGTGGAGAAAGAAAAACTGGCGGTCATCGGCAGAGCGATTGACATCAGGGAAGCACGAAATCGTAGTGGCTTTATAGGGTTCTCGACAACCGGTCGTTACAGAGGCCTCCAGATGCATCAAAGTGAAATCGATGCAATTAATGATACAGTCTTCAGACAGCCCTGTCCCGAAAGGAAAAGCCAGAGCTTCAACATAGCACGACTTATGTCTGGGACGGTTTTGCTGCACTCTGTCCCGAGTGGTTCTGATTTTCTTTCCGTTCCACCCCCAAGCACCATCAACTCGACTTATTTTCCCCAAAATTTTTACACTTTCACTAAGTTTCGAATTCCTGCACAAAGCTCTAACAAGAGGTAAAAGGATTCTGAAAGACAACGTATAAGTTGAATGTTAAAAATCCACGTTCCCTACTTCGGTTGAGATTTTGGCCATGTTCGGCACTACTGCAATGAGCACTTCCTTACACAGCACTTACTCGTTCGCTGTGTTTGTGAATTTGGCTTAGAACTGTCTTTGTCTGTCGTGCTCCGACCAATGGAGGTTAAGATTCTGGGCCTTACCGTTAAATCTATTTGACCGCACACTTCAGGTTTGCAAATAATTGTACGTTTTGTTGCTTTCAATTTAACACCATAGAAACTACGAGTCAACCTGGCTCTGGTTTAAGGATTCGTGTGAATTTGCTACGCGCGGTCCGAACTTCTGTTCTTGTGACTTGTGGCAACATGTACAATTGTGGCAGCTTTCGTGTGCAATGAAACTGCCGCGCGCTTGTGAAGACTGGCCGAAGGCCAAGGCCTTTCGGCACCCCACAGCGGCAATTTTCGATGACGTGAATGGAGCCTTCGACAATGTACCAGATGAAGTTCCGTTGCAGAAAACCTGGGCCCTTGGTATTGAAGCCCTGTGAATTTGCGTTGGTCTCACCTACGCCAGACTCATCCTCCGTGAGGAATCAGAGTCAGGTCTGTTGGTTTAGCTCCCTTCTCAGTCACACCGTCGGACCCAAGATCATCCATGGACACTTAATAAGTAAAAGCCAGCAGACCTGTTGTTAGTTTACCGCCTCATTGAGGATGATGATTTAATGGAGTGCATTGCCAGCAGAAGTATTAAAGAATAATGATCACACTTCCAGGTGGCACCTAGATGTCTACCCAAAGGGGCTGTGTCAAGGCAAATTCATTTGAGTTCTTGCTCCCGGCCCTGAGGTGGCACATTTCATGAAGGATGCTGACTTGCCGTCCATAATTCGAACAGTCCCAGCTGAACCATTGCCTCACGTAAACCACGGTTACACACATCCCAAATAGAGCCGCCTCCTCAGTATTCTAATCAAGCTTGGTCGCCCAGTCTTGCTGTGTACATGATACCGTTGAACGTTTTCAAAGGGAATTCACGTGGAAGTTTACTGAACTTCTGGGCCCGCCCTATAATGAGAGGACATAAAAATAAAGCAGTTTTCCCAGTATTAAAGCAGGTAGAAGGGGGATCTCATTGAGGCTTTTAGCATTGAACGAGTGTTCCCGGGCTTAGACTGACTTCAGGTGCCCTTAAAAACAGATGAAAGGCTCAGGTGACACAAGATGGAGCTTGCAAAGCCCGCTGCAATACGATAGTAAAGAAAACTTCTTTCTTCCAGTAGGCCGTAAATCGATGGATCGAACTTTCATCCTCGGTGTTGGCCCAGGCTGTCATAGTTTTCAAAATAAATCAGTTACCCAGTGGTTCGCCTTGTCTGCACACCTGGTGTGGAGCGATACACTACCTCTTGCCTCCCGGGTAACCGGACACGTAGAGCTTGAAACTGCGAAAAAGATATTCGCCAGTAAGCGAGGGGGTACTTCGATGCACGGGAGTGGATGATATCGAGTTCCAACTTCTCTCTCACCCTTCTACAAAAGTAGGTCTAAGCTCTCCGGTGATAAACTTTTCAGGTAGAAAGGAGCATACCTTCCCATCCGTTTTCTGTCTTGCATGAAGCCACCACCTATTGAACCTCCCATCGGCTGGGACATGTTGGGCAGTATCATAAGGGAGAAAGCTGGCATGAGTAAAAACACAAGGATGTCAAAAATCCCTCCCATCGACCAAAGAAGCCATCACATTGCACCAGTGATTCTTGGCCTGGCGGAGGGTTCCTATAATACCCAAAAATAAAGTCTGATTCATTGCACACTCTAGCTGGTGTCCATATTTAGCTAAGTGAGATCAGAAGGTGATGTAACAAGTGAAGCCAGTAAGTTCCAACCATGCAAGCCAACAAAACGTGAGCTACGATGCTAGAATGCAATAAGTTGTGGCATGAAAGAATTTCGGAGCAACCTGAGGAAGCATAAAGCCTGCAAGTTGGTCAGAAATAGTGGGGTCAGCTTCTGAGCAGAACAGCGCAACGGACCTTTGTTGCAAATCCTCCCATATATTCTACATGTTTTCTAAGTTTCGGTGAAGTCCGTACTCTTTCTGTTGCTTTCCGAACACGGTCCACCAAAATGAGATGCGCGAAGCCTCTAGTGGAGTGAGAAGACGGGATGGCTACCGGAACCGACTGGCGGAAGTTATATAATTTCCTCACGCCAGATCGTCTCAGAATTATCGAAGGACCCTGGACGGTTGAATGAGGACTCAGGAACATTGCCGACTTTCGTACGTGCTGGTAAAGGGCCAAGTCCCCAAAGGCATTGGGGAAGGCGCGTGTGAATGTATCTGCAGACGGATCACGACATCCCTCGTCCCAGTAGACATCTGGTACATTGAAATTCCAGGGAAAGTTCAAAGCCGGTCGCGAACCCACTGCCAGAGTCCACCGGAACTAAAAGTGGAGCCTAAGCCCGGTGACCTGTACACGAGTCTGGTTGCTGCATACCCATTGGGTTTAAACTGAACCCTAGGACCTTTCCGGATTGTCAAAAAGATGCCTCTGTAGGCGGGTATGTCAGACTGAATATAAAGAGCAACACCTCCACTTTGTCTCGCATAGCTTCTATCCGCCCGGAAGATTGTGTAGTTAGGTGGACACGCTTCGGACCCAGAAAAGTTACAGTACAGCCTAGCTTCTGCCAGGCAACGACAGTGGGGGACTTGTATCACTAGCGACTCCGGCTCATTCTTTTTGTTCAAAAAGCTACGAATTTCGGACAGCAGTCTGATCACTATCCCGGGATGGTGTCGTGTCGTTGAAATGACGACACCTGAAAAGCACTGTCGGCTTCCAACTGAACCAGTGGATGCAGAGTTGTTAATAATAGAACCAAAAGAATCCAAAGCAGTCGCAACTTCAGCTTCCGAACCGAAGATCCCGAGCGAAAGGGTCAATTTCACCCTTCAATCGACTTTCTTGCAGCCGCGTGGTAGCCAATTCTTCCCGCTTTCAAAGCTCTGAGGAGAGGTCACTCAGAATGCACACCTATTCACTCTAAATCAAAGGGGCCCGGCGGAAAGTGAGGTACGGTGCCGGATCACCAAAAAAGGGTGGTTTACAAAAATCTTTGAGGAAATTGAGGAAGCCCAATGCATGAAAAGCTAAGGTCTGGGAAAACTTGGAGTCAGCTCCCAGGCAATGGGGTGAATGGTCGGCCTCCCTGGCATCACAAAACACATGGCAACACACAGTCCACAATCACTCACAACTCAATCGGTCCTCAGCAGGTTTTGAAATCAAACTGAAAACGTAGCGGATATTGATTTGTGTGTTATGTAGGATTTAGGGTCCCCGCGTGGCAAAGGGCCGTATTTATGACGTCTTGAGTTAGCGGTTCTACCTTCACTGAAGCCACCTCCTCTGCAAATTCTAACCAACCTCCGAGCCCTTGAACTTCTCGTTTTTCCCTTTCACCCTAGATTTTCTTCCTCGTCTTTCAAGTCCCCTGCAGCGTCCTTTAGTCATGTTTGTAAATGCAGTGGAAGGACAGAAAGCACTAAGCACCACTTACGCAAGCACTGCCACGACTATCCAGAGAGAGGGCTAAAGAAAGCCATAGTCGAGTTTCCATTTTTGCCCCAGGTTGCTTGTCATTCTGGCACTTCAGTGCACTCTGTAGGGTCCGAATTTCGTTGTATCTCTTCCGGAAATCTGTTGTTTTAGGGAAGAGAAAATGGATGGTCAGATAGTAAAAGTCTTCCCCATTGCCGTGACCTCAGGAACGAATGCCGCTTCCTTCATCTGTTGCAGCACAGGAGGATCACTGGAGTCTCAGGAGCAAAAAGTGGGATCCAAATTTGGCCCAAGCCTCCCTACCCTGTGAAGCCACGTGATCTGATCCGATCTGAAACATCCCTCGACAAGCTTTAACGGCTTTCAGGAGGGCCTTCAAAGGTAATGGTTCATTATCAGGCTTCCGCTGGTTCCAAGAAGAAAAGCTGCAGGTGCCTGAAACACTGTCACCCTTGGCTTCATCCCCGTTAGTAAAATGCTTAGCAGGTGGGACCCTAGCAGTGGAAGATCGTGGTCTAGTCTGCCTTGAGCTTCGGCGGTAGCTTCCGGCAGATGGGCCAGTAAAAACCCTGAGCCCTATATTTAAATTCCCTGCCTTTAAGAGGTTGAGCCTTGTTACATGGGCCGCTTAGGTCTTCTGAGATGAGTTCCCAAGTCCGGATTCACTGAGGATGGCGGAGAAGTGCCCCAGGAGAAGGGGCCGTAGGGACAGATCACCATGGTAATCCCGGTGCCGTGCATACTTTGAGTCCGTCGACCGACTTCTGGGCGAACAAACAAATCAGGCCACACAGCCCAGTGCCGACGAATTTGGTGGGGATGGAGGAATCCACTACTGCGCTGAAAGCCGCCAAGCGAGCAAAATTCTTCTGCACTGTCAGCGATGACGATGTGGCTAAGGGTGAGAACGATGATGCTGTTTTCGCTGCCACTTGTGATGATGAAAACCATTCCGGTGATGGTGAAGATGACAAAAATGACTCCGTTTTATCCGTGACAGCAGGAGCAGTCTTCACCAAATTGTTTATGATCTACACAGAGGACGACAGCTCAGTGCATTCAACACAGCGCCTTGGGCAACTCCACGTGATACTCTTCGGGAGCCCCGTAAAAGTCGTTGTTTATTTCGGATCATCCAAGATAGATCCAGTTATCACGCCCATCCGGCTGAAAGGGTTTGTTTGGACGGCGGACGGAATTTGAGCCAGCCATGCGTTCTGATCCAAGACTCTAATTCCGAAATTTTCGTTTCACCGTTCTCAGATAAGCCTACAAAGAACGGCTGACTCCTTTTGGCTTCGAATCATCTGAGGATCAAGGAGCTCCCCTGTGCTAGAAGCTGAACGATCACCCGGATTGCCATCAGGTACTGAAAGCTGAGCTCAACCAAACAGAAAGTCACTAGTGACGTACCCCAAGTATCCACCCTAGGCCTGATACCATCCTCTTTGTTTATTTACGGCCCGGCATCCAGTCTCCAATCGCCCAGCTTCATTTTTTTCGGATGACATGGAAGTTTTAGGATCTGAGGGTAGGGACGACGCAAGCAGCCATATATGGGAAAGGCCTTGGACTGGGTATGCGATTAGGACTTAGAGCCCAAAGCCGGACGAAGCCGTTTGTTTTCAGAGGCAACAAACGCCCAAAGGTCGTCCATTGTCGAGAACGTTTCCCCACAGAAGCAGGTAGTAGGGTCAAAGACCTCGACATCAAAGTGAAATGATCGGAATAAGGCGACTCTGCTGCACAAAAGCTAGCATTGGTCTCTTCAGACTGCAGTCAGCAAAGTCGAGTTGGAAGCCCGAAATATCCTCACCATCTCACATTGTTACAGTGCGGCCTGATTTAGATAGTAAATTGAAGGCTTTGTCACCCTCTCTCTGGATAGTCGTGGCAGTGCTTGCGTAAGTGGTGCTTAGTGCTTTCTGTCCTTCCACTGCATTTACAAACATGACTAAAGGACGCTGCAGGGGACTTGAAAGACGAGGAAGAAAATCTAGGGTGAAAGGGAAAAACGAGAAGTTCAAGGGCTCGGAGGTTGGTTAGAATTTGCAGAGGAGGTGGCTTCAGTGAAGGTAGAACCGCTAACTCAAGACGTCATAAATACGGCCCTTTGCCACGCGGGGACCCTAAATCCTACATAACACACAAATCAATATCCGCTACGTTTTCAGTTTGATTTCAAAACCTGCTGAGGACCGATTGAGTTGTGAGTGATTGTGGACTGTGTGTTGCCATGTGTTTTGTGATGCCAGGGAGGCCGACCATTCACCCCATTGCCTGGGAGCTGACTCCAAGTTTTCCCAGACCTTAGCTTTTCATGCATTGGGCTTCCTCAATTTCCTCAAAGATTTTTGTAAACCACCCTTTTTTGGTGATCCGGCACCGTACCTCACTTTCCGCCGGGCCCCTTTGATTTAGAGTGAATAGGTGTGCATTCTGAGTGACCTCTCCTCAGAGCTTTGAAAGCGGGAAGAATTGGCTACCACGCGGCTGCAAGAAAGTCGATTGAAGGGTGAAATTGACCCTTTCGCTCGGGATCTTCGGTTCGGAAGCTGAAGTTGCGACTGCTTTGGATTCTTTTGGTTCTATTATTAACAACTCTGCATCCACTGGTTCAGTTGGAAGCCGACAGTGCTTTTCAGGTGTCGTCATTTCAACGACACGACACCATCCCGGGATAGTGATCAGACTGCTGTCCGAAATTCGTAGCTTTTTGAACAAAAAGAATGAGCCGGAGTCGCTAGTGATACAAGTCCCCCACTGTCGTTGCCTGGCAGAAGCTAGGCTGTACTGTAACTTTTCTGGGTCCGAAGCGTGTCCACCTAACTACACAATCTTCCGGGCGGATAGAAGCTATGCGAGACAAAGTGGAGGTGTTGCTCTTTATATTCAGTCTGACATACCCGCCTACAGAGGCATCTTTTTGACAATCCGGAAAGGTCCTAGGGTTCAGTTTAAACCCAATGGGTATGCAGCAACCAGACTCGTGTACAGGTCACCGGGCTTAGGCTCCACTTTTAGTTCCGGTGGACTCTGGCAGTGGGTTCGCGACCGGCTTTGAACTTTCCCTGGAATTTCAATGTACCAGATGTCTACTGGGACGAGGGATGTCGTGATCCGTCTGCAGATACATTCACACGCGCCTTCCCCAATGCCTTTGGGGACTTGGCCCTTTACCAGCACGTACGAAAGTCGGCAATGTTCCTGAGTCCTCATTCAACCGTCCAGGGTCCTTCGATAATTCTGAGACGATCTGGCGTGAGGAAATTATATAACTTCCGCCAGTCGGTTCCGGTAGCCATCCCGTCTTCTCACTCCACTAGAGGCTTCGCGCATCTCATTTTGGTGGACCGTGTTCGGAAAGCAACAGAAAGAGTACGGACTTCACCGAAACTTAGAAAACATGTAGAATATATGGGAGGATTTGCAACAAAGGTCCGTTGCGCTGTTCTGCTCAGAAGCTGACCCCACTATTTCTGACCAACTTGCAGGCTTTATGCTTCCTCAGGTTGCTCCGAAATTCTTTCATGCCACAACTTATTGCATTCTAGCATCGTAGCTCACGTTTTGTTGGCTTGCATGGTTGGAACTTACTGGCTTCACTTGTTACATCACCTTCTGATCTCACTTAGCTAAATATGGACACCAGCTAGAGTGTGCAATGAATCAGACTTTATTTTTGGGTATTATAGGAACCCTCCGCCAGGCCAAGAATCACTGGTGCAATGTGATGGCTTCTTTGGTCGATGGGAGGGATTTTTGACATCCTTGTGTTTTTACTCATGCCAGCTTTCTCCCTTATGATACTGCCCAACATGTCCCAGCCGATGGGAGGTTCAATAGGTGGTGGCTTCATGCAAGACAGAAAACGGATGGGAAGGTATGCTCCTTTCTACCTGAAAAGTTTATCACCGGAGAGCTTAGACCTACTTTTGTAGAAGGGTGAGAGAGAAGTTGGAACTCGATATCATCCACTCCCGTGCATCGAAGTACCCCCTCGCTTACTGGCGAATATCTTTTTCGCAGTTTCAAGCTCTACGTGTCCGGTTACCCGGGAGGCAAGAGGTAGTGTATCGCTCCACACCAGGTGTGCAGACAAGGCGAACCACTGGGTAACTGATTTATTTTGAAAACTATGACAGCCTGGGCCAACACCGAGGATGAAAGTTCGATCCATCGATTTACGGCCTACTGGAAGAAAGAAGTTTTCTTTACTATCGTATTGCAGCGGGCTTTGCAAGCTCCATCTTGTGTCACCTGAGCCTTTCATCTGTTTTTAAGGGCACCTGAAGTCAGTCTAAGCCCGGGAACACTCGTTCAATGCTAAAAGCCTCAATGAGATCCCCCTTCTACCTGCTTTAATACTGGGAAAACTGCTTTATTTTTATGTCCTCTCATTATAGGGCGGGCCCAGAAGTTCAGTAAACTTCCACGTGAATTCCCTTTGAAAACGTTCAACGGTATCATGTACACAGCAAGACTGGGCGACCAAGCTTGATTAGAATACTGAGGAGGCGGCTCTATTTGGGATGTGTGTAACCGTGGTTTACGTGAGGCAATGGTTCAGCTGGGACTGTTCGAATTATGGACGGCAAGTCAGCATCCTTCATGAAATGTGCCACCTCAGGGCCGGGAGCAAGAACTCAAATGAATTTGCCTTGACACAGCCCCTTTGGGTAGACATCTAGGTGCCACCTGGAAGTGTGATCATTATTCTTTAATACTTCTGCTGGCAATGCACTCCATTAAATCATCATCCTCAATGAGGCGGTAAACTAACAACAGGTCTGCTGGCTTTTACTTATTAAGTGTCCATGGATGATCTTGGGTCCGACGGTGTGACTGAGAAGGGAGCTAAACCAACAGACCTGACTCTGATTCCTCACGGAGGATGAGTCTGGCGTAGGTGAGACCAACGCAAATTCACAGGGCTTCAATACCAAGGGCCCAGGTTTTCTGCAACGGAACTTCATCTGGTACATTGTCGAAGGCTCCATTCACGTCATCGAAAATTGCCGCTGTGGGGTGCCGAAAGGCCTTGGCCTTCGGCCAGTCTTCACAAGCGCGCGGCAGTTTCATTGCACACGAAAGCTGCCACAATTGTACATGTTGCCACAAGTCACAAGAACAGAAGTTCGGACCGCGCGTAGCAAATTCACACGAATCCTTAAACCAGAGCCAGGTTGACTCGTAGTTTCTATGGTGTTAAATTGAAAGCAACAAAACGTACAATTATTTGCAAACCTGAAGTGTGCGGTCAAATAGATTTAACGGTAAGGCCCAGAATCTTAACCTCCATTGGTCGGAGCACGACAGACAAAGACAGTTCTAAGCCAAATTCACAAACACAGCGAACGAGTAAGTGCTGTGTAAGGAAGTGCTCATTGCAGTAGTGCCGAACATGGCCAAAATCTCAACCGAAGTAGGGAACGTGGATTTTTAACATTCAACTTATACGTTGTCTTTCAGAATCCTTTTACCTCTTGTTAGAGCTTTGTGCAGGAATTCGAAACTTAGTGAAAGTGTAAAAATTTTGGGGAAAATAAGTCGAGTTGATGGTGCTTGGGGGTGGAACGGAAAGAAAATCAGAACCACTCGGGACAGAGTGCAGCAAAACCGTCCCAGACATAAGTCGTGCTATGTTGAAGCTCTGGCTTTTCCTTTCGGGACAGGGCTGTCTGAAGACTGTATCATTAATTGCATCGATTTCACTTTGATGCATCTGGAGGCCTCTGTAACGGCCGGTTGTCGAGAACCCTATAAAGCCACTACGATTTCGTGCTTCCCTGATGTCAATCGCTCATATAAGCCAATTGTAAGCTTTTATTGCTCTTTGGGTTTTTGTGGACCAATCTTTGTTTTTTCTCGTCCAACAAGCTACCCTGTCATATACTGCCTTGGACTTGCGTTAGCGCGTGCTTATATCGCATGCCGCAACTTGACTCTTGTTTTCTGAGTTGGTGTGATCACATAATCGCGCTTCCTACACATGTTTTGTGATCGTTCGTTTATTAGCCTGGTATCGTAGGTTTACGGATCAATTGCTTCTTGATTTCGGGATCCGTTTCGGATTTGGCAACGTACTACTCAAAAGAGTATTACAGCCACCACGTGGGCTTCCTATTAGTAGGTAAAGCTTTTTGCACGTTTGGAACTCATCCTTTTTTTTCTCCGTTTTCCGAAAAGTAACACTGCTGCGGAATCTCCCCAGTTCGCAAACCTCCGTCAGATTGTGGCATAGTACTATTTCAAAATTGTTGCTGCGTGGGCCGATACCAATATAGCCACTTTAAGCCTGCTGGTAGACACAGATTTCAGTCTCATGATTGTTACGTTTGCAAAAATTAACCTACTGCTCCATCGACCGTGCGGTTCCATCCAGATACCCAGGTATCACTGTGCCAGATTTCGTTGACGGTCTGATGAATTATGCTCTCCAAATGAGTTTTCAAAAAGAGCCTCTTTTAGTAAAATTATTGGTCTTCCTCGCGTGCACTGCTCCCGGCAACTGCTAAGCCCCGGACATGGCGGCTGCTGAGTTTCGCCCGCTGGTGGCCTGAGGAGTGTCATACTGCACTGCAACGAGCACTTCCTTACACAGCACTTACTCGTTCGCTGTGTTTGTGAATTTGGCTTAGAACTGTCTTTGTCTGTCGTGCTCCGACCAATGGAGGTTAAGATTCTGGGCCTTACCGTTAAATCTATTTGACCGCACACTTCAGGTTTGCAAATAATTGTACGTTTTGTTGCTTTCAATTTAACACCATAGAAACTACGAGTCAACCTGGCTCTGGTTTAAGGATTCGTGTGAATTTGCTACGCGCGGTCCGAACTTCTGTTCTTGTGACTTGTGGCAACATGTACAATTGTGGCAGCTTTCGTGTGCAATGAAACTGCCGCGCGCTTGTGAAGACTGGCCGAAGGCCAAGGCCTTTCGGCACCCCACAGCGGCAATTTTCGGTGACGTGAACGATTCATTTGGCAAGGTGTCAGATGAAGGCCCACTGGGCCACGTGAAAATTAACATTCACCTAACAGTTGACTTTCGCCAGTGGCAGAGTAGGACGGACTCCAGCATATGTGCAAGCCGTCCGTTTACTTCGTCGCTGGTTATGATGCACGGGGCCACCACGCGAACCTGGTGACTTCGGTTGAAATGATAAACGCGGGCATTGCAGAGGATAACCCCAAGCTAGTGTAGTAGCAGTCGGCGATTGGCGCAGATATAGCAGTGAGTGTCGGCCTAAAGTGGCACGCTGAACAATCTCAGGTCTCAGACTGACGGAAACTGATGAATAAAGGAGAGGATTGCTGTAGGGGAAATCGGGTGAAGGTCTCGATAAAACTATCTAGTGATCATTTGCTGTGGAGTTCTGTGTAGAAAAGTAAGGCGTTGTTTGAGGTACTACCTGATAGTAATGGGCTGTTTCAAGAACACTAGCCCCAGGTATAATCATGAGTCAAAGCCAGGCGGCTTTCGGCAGAGAATCCTGGTTTTGAAGGTGCATGATACCATATTTTTACTTATGGGTTAGGTTATAGCTACGCAAGTTAGAGTATATTATGGCAAGATTTGACTTGAGAAAGAAGAGAAGCGAAATTTTGAATATCAAAACGCGGAGACTTAGTGACCATGCCGTGGCCATGGCGCACTGACAAGAGAACTGGTGAAACTGGAAGGGCACTGACTATCAGATTCCGCAGGAAGATGAAGAATGAATCTAGAGTAACAGGATTGATAATAAAATTGTTCCACAAGAGGTTTTGGGACAAAGAAAGATCGAAGCTAGAGCATGAAAATAAAATGCCACCATAACTGGGGATTGAATTCAGCCAAAGAGGAACTTCTTTTGAAAGTTCTAAGGCTGTTTTAGTCGAACCTCGCCCAAAAGGAATCGGGAGCTTGAATGGAAGGAAAATATGCGAAAGGGAAGCAAAGTGAATGGGTAAGTGGCGAGCACGCTGTGGCTACGGCACAGAAGACAGCGAAGTTCTCAAACAAAGGGGTTCGAAATTCATTAGAAAAGTAACCTTATTTCAGAAGCTCTTTCCTTACTCATGTACGGGTCTATAACTGAAACCATGGATTGTACTGCGAGGTGTTTGCCCAGTTAGGTCTCGCAAGCAGACGATATTACAGGATGTAATGTTTGTGATAACCTGTTCCATAAGGGAGAAAAACTGACCGGAAAATGTTGAATCTAAGAGCACCTCCGCAAATGTGAACGGTAAAGGTGTTTTTTCTCACTCCTAAAGAATACTGTTAGTTCCTTAAGCTTCTGACATGGAGTGCTGATACGATGATTATTTTTGAAACAACTGCACAGAAGAATATGGGGTTTGGCAATATGCCTCTAAGACAAAGCGGATCTAGTTTCAAATGTCCACAGCCTTGGCTGTAATTGGGTTTAGTAGAAAAATCGAATAGCTCTTCTGCCATTTGACGCCGAATCTTTTCAATAGACAATCTTTCTGACTGGAGCATTTAAGGGCACTCTATGGAACAGCATTACAAAAGAGGCCAGACAAGGGCCTCAGAGGTGCTAAATTTACTTTTCTTGAAGGCAAAGAGTTCTGTGAAGCTAGTGCGCTCTGAGCAAGTGAAACTGGCTGAATACTGCTTACCTAAATTCCACACCGACGGGACTGTGGTAACTATGTAACCATCAATACGAAGTATTCCTGGAGGTATGCTGCACCTGAAGGCAAAAATATTGCTTCCCTCCGAGGAAAACTTTAATAGTGAAATACCGCACCAAGAACTGGGAGCTGTAAATCTTGCATTGTATCAGAGTTGCTCGAACTAGGCTTTCTGGAATCGAAAGCGCACGACACTTTGATGTCTTCCGCAAAGAAGTGGAGACTGCTATGGAGAATGACGTCGAAAAAGTCATCTGCGTACAAGGAGAGAGTAGAGGGCATATAAGGCTGCCTTGGATGACACCGCTGGTGATATGTTTTGGCTTGGAGAGGGATTCATTTATCTGGACCAAATTTTGGCCGTCGGAGAAATGAAAATTCAACCAACCAAGCAACGGGTCCGTGATGCCATAAGATAAGAGCTGAGTGTATGAGACTCGGTCAAAAGTTTTCTTCAAGTCTAGCAGGATAATAGTCCTAACCATACCCTTGCCAGCAGCATCAGTGTTTGAGATAAGGAAGTCAAATTGACAGGAGGAGCGCGAAAGGATCTCCAGGAGAAAGTTTCAACCCACACTAGGCTAGTTATTTTGCAACAGGTAAACCGTTATCTTATTTATGATGGGCTTCTCTGTGATTCGAGGGATTATTGATAGGATTATAATTTTTAGGAGCGCAAAAAATGTCTTCTTTATGCAGAGGGTGAGCGGTAGAGGTTGACCTTCGGGTGTGGAACAAGCTGGATCTCATAGATAAAGTGATAGGGGTGTTGAGACCTCCCAGAACAAAAGCAGCCGGCGGAAAACAGTCCGAGCCTGGGTGGTAAGATGGGTCTAACCAGGCTTAAGGAGGAATAATATCATCGGGGTAGAATGAAAATGTGAGGATTCTCAGTGGATGAGCATGCAGTGTAATCTGTGAGTGAGGAAGTTGGACCTCGGGGCTGAAGCAAACAATGTGTTGAATGGTTCGGTTATTTCTTCCGGTTTATCCAGATAGGAGTTGTTGAAAGCAGGGAGAGCCACAATCTTGCAAATCTGGGAGTCTCTTGCTTCCATCAGCCTACTTAGCATTTCCGTCTTCTTGGGGTGGCACGAAGCCTTTACTCTTGCCCAGTAGACATTAGCTTGGTTTGCCATTGATGGTTGGTCCGTTCGGATATATGCCAAAACCTCCCGGGTTTCCAGCACAAGTCGAAGAAGTTTGGAGAGTTTGGATTCCATTCACGCGAGTCTATTTGTCCTAGAGTTCTTCGAGGCTGGCAAATCCGGGGTGATATTATTTAGACACTGGTTGAGAATAGAATACAACTCATCTGCCAACATATGAGGATAGGGCAAACGAAAGGATGCGTCCCAACAATGAGATCTGAATATGTTTGAAAGGCTGTTCCAGCGAGTCGATTGTGTGGTCTGGGAGATGGTTTGGAGGGATGACAATTTGTGGCACAGAGAACGTGCGCCAGACCGCTTTACGATCATATCTGTGGTAGCTATCCCCTACTTAGGAGGTCACCTTACTAAGACCTGGGGAAAACCGCTGATCTAGAGTGGTATTTCCTCCAAGTGATGACTGGAAGTGTTGGCCAGTCTACTAAAACGAATACGGGTACCAACGTCCCGATAACGTCGTGGGCCAAAGTATGATGGCCAGTACATTCCTGGAGCTTTGAATCAACCCACAATGGACTTGTGATCAATTGACCAGGCGCAAGTAGAAGGATAGCGTCAGTGACGAGTACAACATCGTCTCCGGTCGATCAATACATGCAACCAAGCAGGAAATCGTTCGACCTAATTTTAATTCTCAACCAGAATGAGTCATTACCCAGGTCAAAGACTGGGTTTTGCATCAAGGAAAGAGGAAAGAAGTCGACGCAGTGTTTTGGGCGACCTCCTCCTGGAAGCCGTATTCCAGAAATGCTGAAAGCCTTGCAGCCGAATATGGCAAAGTCCGAATTAGGAGTGCTTGCTTTAAGCCACCTTTCCGTGATGAGCATGAGGTCGTAGATAGACTCGAGGACCCGGGCAAGCAAAAGGGGAGTTTTCGCTGGTTGCGAGTATGTGACGATGACAAAGATGGGCATATGTGTTGTACTTTCTTGTCCTGTCACAGCAGGTAGTTTCGCGAACGTCGAAGTTGGGGGGATGGAGGAGGTGGTGTTGTCATTCGTAGACTGACCAGGAGGATGTTGTGGTCCTCGGTTGATTGTTGTGTATGTAGGTTTAGGACCATTGAAGAGAATTTTGTTCAGTATGAGAATGATCAATAAAGATTGAGAGAGAGCCAATGGGACAGGTGGTATGATCGAAAGCAGCTATTTATGAACTCGAATGATGCACTTATTGTGGCTGGCAGCGGAGGAATTAAATAAGAAGTCAAGGGTTGCTTCGCCAAGGATTAGGGGGGAATTTGAATCGAAGGACCGGTGTAGAGTAGATAGAAGCCAAACGTCTTTTGCAATCACAGAGGAGGGCTTCGGTTTGTGTTTAAAGTATGCTATGGTAGGTTTGCTGTTACAAGGACTTTAGGAAGAGGCGTGGACTACTCAACTGGAATGAGGCTGTGGTGAGCGGCCATGTTTGGCTCAGGGTAGGCAAGGAAAAAATATGCATAGTGTGTCAGTACTAGGTAACCGGGGGATCTACCCTCTGTCTACTGAGTGGAGCGAGAGCCTTATTTGAACCGGTGATTTATGGCACACCGAATCAGTTGGGTCGACGTAGGCCAGTTGCTAGGATGCAAGAGGACTGTAGTGGAATGAAAGGCGTAAGGGGAGGTCTGGCAATTGACTTCTACCGGATGGGAAGTTCAGCGAGTATCACAAACGTCGTGTGTTGTTTACTGTAAACTGTAGAGGTTTGAAGGGTGGTGCTAAAAATGATAGTGATGTGCATAGTAGCAAAATTTTGCCATGCAGCTTTGCATCGGTGGTTGGGGTAATGCTGACATCTGAGTAGTTGGTAATACCACAATATAGTTCGATTCATGGATCTTCGGAGGACTGCTTTGGTCCAGAGGTGGACTACTGATATAGACAGCAAGGAGTTCCAGTTTGTACGCCGGTGATGGAAGGGGTGGCTAGGCGACAAATTGTTTAGAACTTGCGCGAGTGGTCCCAGGTCGGTGTATGACGCACACTGGGAGCGTGCTGGTGTAGATGCTGAGGTAGCCTTGGCCGTGGAAGGCAGCAGGGATGGAAGATGAAATGGAACTAAATTTTCTTGGGGAAGAGTTTGTTGCCATTTGATTGGTACAGAGTCGCGAGTTGCGAGCTGTCACTTCCTCGGCTTGTTTGGAAGACAAGCTACTCGCTGAGTGGTAGCCGTCTTCAAGGGAGGGTTGTATAGCTCGGCCATAGGTAGATAGCTCTGGGGAATGGTTTGCAATCCGGAGCCCTTTAGATGGGCGCTGAGGAGTTGGTGATGGGCGGGATAAGAAGAAATCTAAATTCACCCCCGGTGCAAGGGTCGACGGACGCGACGTTAAAGTGTAAACTATGGTGGGCCTTTGAGTGGGTATAGAAGACTCTGGATTGGAAGGTTGTGACAATTTGCCACTGATGGTTACCGTCCTAAGAACCTCCTTGTGCAATGGCATCTCGTTCGCGATAATTTTACCGCCTTTAAGTGGAGTTAACTCGGCAGTGGTCTCTTCCTTTCTGATGAAATCCACGGCAATGTTTCCCTCTAGGAACTAAAACAAAAGTGAACATATTCTTCTGTGACTTCCTGAGTCTTACGCAGTAGCAATCGTGCTGTGGCGCTTGACAGGCTAGAAACGGCGACGGTCTAATCGAGAAAGGGGCAGATAATACGGAACACCAAAGACTACGAAGTTTGTGGAACGTTTAATTCTTCATAAGACTTCCGAAGCGATTGAGTCCGGAGAGCTACTGGAGATAGTAGACTTTGAGTGTTTGAGTGTTTATGTGGGCCAAAGATAGATACAAGCCGTGGCAGTGTGACCAACGCATCATTCATGTTATTTAACTGTTTCTCCAAGGATGCCTCATCATGTTCAAGTGCCCTAAATTTCCCACTAGTATCACTACATGTATCAGCTAGCGATGCCGAGCAAATACCGAAGAGGTGGGAGAAGGGGGCCGTTGATGTTTATAAATTGAAGACAGTTAGTTACTCGGTGGCAAGGGCTAAAGTCAATCGTTTTAGGCGTGAATTGGAAAAGAATTTTTGCAGGAATGGAGTTGGACTAAACTGGCCGTTCAGAAGCTACCTCGTCAGCGACTTATAGAATAATTAGTCGTTTCAGGGTTTATTGTTTGAAAAAAATTCACGAAATATCCTGAGTTGGGGTGAAGCTCTGAAAAGAGGTTTTTTATATAGTCTCAGATAGGTTAGTGGTAAGAAAACCGATAACAACACATAAAAACGTGGGATAGCCCAATGTGGGCACTTGATCGTGACATTGTGGTATACCTTAAACGAACGACATCTCTGGTGGAGTCTTCTCAAAGCTAACGTGCCAAGCCTGCACCATCTAGGTCAGTCATCAGAGCTCGACTTCGAACTGGCGGAAACGGCACACGCCCAAGGAAAGAGTGTGATACCAAGGAACTTCCGACAAATTACTCGCTACGCGTAGCGCCACTACTACCACATACCGCCCTAGGTTTCACCTAGCCAGATTCCACCTACCGGAGTATGTTTCACCTGCTTTTTCAGGAATTATATCGGCACCGAACCCTGTGTGTGCCTCTGTTATCCTGGCTGAGCATCTGCTGACACTTTCTGGCTATACTTCCTTCCACTTCGTCCGAGCTTTTCAGACAGGTTCACAGCGGCTAGCTAAAACTTTATTTCTTGTGACGTCTGGTATTTTCAAGACGATAACTGTTCACTGACCAACGGGATGATTGGTCGGCACAATGCCGGAGGCGGCGGTTGGACGCCACTTTGATAGACTTTGAAGGTTCGTACGTCAAACATTTGCACGCAGTCCTCCGTTGTTGCACCAGAGGCGAAGAAGACGACATGAGTGGAGTTTCTATGATATCATTACACCCGGATGCAGTCAGAGCGCAACCCCACTGGTCTTCTAGTGGGAAAGTCCCGCGGCAGGAATCAACTCACTTTTGCATTGAATTGCTTTTTAACTGAAAGCTCGCCCCTAAGCTTGGTGGTTATTTGACTTTTGCAGGTGCACTCTACATGCGAGTTCACACAACAGCAGATGAGCACCGTCTCCATCGATAGAGTTTCCCCTATCATTGTTTGAGGGAATATTTAACCTGGTTGTAGTAATGGCTTGATGAGGAAAGCTGTAGTGACGGACAGAGGGCCAACGAAAAGTAGAGGTAATTGGCGGACTCGTGGGACAGGGAGGTACAGCGGTAGGTTTCAACGGATTGTACATGACTGATGTGCACTGATAGAGCGACAGCAACTAGATCATGGAATCGACACGTATCACATAGTCATAGTAAACCCTGAGACAAAGTTCAAGCGGCGAATCTCGATGAATGAATAGCGACGGAAAGCCGACCTCGGTGATAATATTCGTCGTACTTTACCTCACACTGCAGGCATCACCACTTGACGACATGGACAGCGTTATTACAAATGAGAAGAAAAGATCGCATTGTTTTTTCAGTGCAAAAGATCGACGGAAGATAATCGAATGCGCAAGAAGAGACGTTTTGAAGTACATTGCAGAACAACTCACAACAGAGATTGGAACACGCCGTGCTGTTGCACCTACAGATCGGGAAACAGCATTCACATCTGGGTCCTACAAAACGGAGTTGAACGAAGATTTTGTTAAGCATTTGTGTGAAGTGGTGGACGAAAATCTAACAAGCACGTTGAGACGGTTGGGAAAGACACAGAAGGATTTCCTGGGCAAAATTTTCAGCAGGTCATCCATTGGTCGACTGCTGAATGGGCATCACTATTCAACTAAGGAGCTGACTATTCAACTAGTGAAACGAAACTTAGGTGCAGTCAAATCCAAACGAGCAGGATGTGCCGATTGGCTGCAACGATCAGGTACTGCAACTTTGAGGTTGTATATTGGTGAAACCAACTACAACACACGGTGTCTTAGCCTTGAGCGCTCAAAAATAGATAGTAAAGTCACCCGAAGTCTATTGTCAAGTAAAGGACCCAACTAGAATATATCAACCTGTTCATCTGTCGCCGGGATCTTGAAGTATGAATGTCATACAAACATTGTACGGTATATTTTTATTGAGTTTTTTCCATGCTGGTCGGCGCCTATTGCTACTGAGCAACGTGATGTTTCATTAATATTTATCTTTCACTATGCGCTCGTTCATTGGAGAGCTATGGACGCACAATTACATACGAGGCATCAAACACGTCTTCTCCCACAGTATTGTCTATTTCCCATTCCTCCGGAAGAGACATTCAGTAAATTCATTCAGTGGAAAGTGGACCAGCAACGGAATAGAAAAATTAGTATGGTTGAGAAAACGGAGTCAGAATGAGAGCGCTTTACTCGTCTGACATTTGGAGTACATCAGCTGAAAATTAAAAGATTTATTCATGAAATGCTATGTAAAACAAAACGATCAATTATACGGAATCTCATACAACATCCACCCCTGCTAGAAAAGAATCGTTCGTCAAAATGTCTTGTAAGAGAGAGAGGCTAGTGGTAGGTCAGATGAAACTAACATTTTGTAGTGTTGATTCATACTTCTCGATTACGTAGGAGTATGAACGTGCACGCTGCCGTCGACTAAATAAGTCAGATAGACTCTCATCTTTGGGATTCGTGTGTGTCTGTACACCATCAGGGACATTCGCTGTAAGATTTTCACTAACGTCGGGACTTGTTGGCTGATCCTGTGGTAGCTCGCTGGGTGGTGTCCATAATGAGGATTCGTCGGTGGATGGCGGAGATGTATCGAGTCGAAGACCTAATCGGTGAATAGAAACGTTTTCTGTCCTTCCATCGGGCAGTTTCACGAAAGCATAATGTGGATTACAACTGATTAGATCTACCTTCTCAACCAAGGGATCATGCTCCCATGCGCTTGAATTGCACGGGGTCAGGAATTGTCAACCACGTAGGTATCTAAGTCCCATTAGTAGAGCGTCGAACATAACAGAACAGTCGCTCATGTGGATTAGTGTTTGTGGCAGTACAGAGTGGTGAGCGAATTGAGTGGAATGAGTCAGGAAGCACTGATTCCTATTGCGAAATCGGGAGGTTTCTTGTTTTTAGAGCCAGAGAGATCGCCTTCCATAGAGTTCCATCCAGACGCTCCACCTGACCACTAGCTCGAGGATCGTATGCCGTCGTGTGGCTGAGTGCCACCCCCTTAGCTCGTAGAAACTGTGTTAGCTCCGATGATACGAAAATGGATTCCCGGTCAGATTGTATGTGAGTGGGCATGCCGAATAAAGCAAAGTTATCACCATAGTCGCCTATGTATCTGGGCAAGCGAAAGCAAAGGGGAAACGAGAGTCCTCATGAATAACAGTCAGGAGACAGCGATTTCGGGTACTGGAAGGCAGCGGACCTTTAAAGTCAATACTCAGTAGCCCGAAAGGTTGCATTACTTTGATTAGGCGGCCCTCAGTGGGTTCGTAAAACAGCAATTTTACCTCTGCACAGACCGGGCACCGGGAGATCATGTTCCTGACTTCATCCACAGAGTGAGGCAAGTTTTTGGTGCGCACAAATTGAAGCAGGCGAGTTGCCTCAGGATGACACAAGGTGTCATGTAAGTATTTTAAATGAGTTTCGTTTATATTAGAAGCGTAGGTGCTGCGAGAAAGTGTATCAGCTACATGGTAATCTTCACTGGGCCGGTAGATTATGTCATAATGGTAAGCTGATAGCTCAAGCCATCACCTCTGGATCTTATCATTCTTGGTTTTGCTTGCTTGATTTCTGTCATACATGAAGGTCACGGATCTTTCATCGGTAATTAGGTTGAATTGAGTGCCCAGGAGGTAATGGTGCCATTTTTGGATAGCTTCCTTCTCGCTAGTCAAGTGATGCTTTTCACTAGGAGTCAAGGTGCAAGAAAAGAAAGCCACCGGTCGGTTGTTTTGGCTCAACGAAGCACTGATTGCTGTATCTGAAGTGTCCATCTCGAAGACTGGCGAAATATTATAATCCACTGTTACGACCATAGCTCTCTCCAAGTCTAGCTTGGGACGTTCAAATGCCTCTTGCGAAGGTACAGGAAGAGGAAATGTTGTATTCCGAACGAGCGGTTCCATTTTATCGGAAAATGAAGATATCAACTGAGAATAATGAACAAACATGTCAACCTCGTGTCTTTGAGATTTCAGGTCACTAGGAAGCGGGACCTCGCGCAACGGTTTCATGCGCTCAGGGTCGGGCTTGATGGTACCGTACGTTACATGATAGCCAGAGATTTTTATTTTCTTTTTAGAATTTACAGTTTTTGAAGCATTCAACGTTATTTCATATTTTGCTACGGTTTTTAGAAAAAGTTGAAGGTTTTAAATCTGATTGCATTTCCGGAGAATCAATTTTATTTTACTAAAAGTTATGAACGAATTAAATTCATAAGAATCTCACCTGTTTGAATTTGCCGAATGTCTCTTCCGGAGGAATGGGAAATAGACAATACTGTGGGAGAAGACGTGTTTGATGCCTCGTATGTAATTGTGCGTCCATAGCTCTCCAATGAACGAGCGCATAGTGAAAGATAAATATTATTGAAACATCACGTTGCTCAGTAGCAATAGGCGCCGACCAGCATGGAAAAAACTCAATAAAAATATACCGTACAATGTTTGTATGACATTCATACTTCAAGATCCCGGCGACAGATGAACAGGTTGATATATTCTAGTTGGGTCCTTTACTTGACAATAGACTTCGGGTGACTTTACTATCTATTTTTGAGCGCTCAAGGCTAAGACACCGTGTGTTGTAGTTGGTTTCACCAATATACAACCTCAAAGTTGCAGTACCTGATCGTTGCAGCCAATCGGCACATCCTGCTCGTTTGGATTTGACTGCACCTAAGTTTCGTTTCACTAGTTGAATAGTCAGCTCCTTAGTTGAATAGTGATGCCCATTCAGCAGTCGACCAATGGATGACCTGCTGAAAATTTTGCCCAGGAAATCCTTCTGTGTCTTTCCCAACCGTCTCAACGTGCTTGTTAGATTTTCGTCCACCACTTCACACAAATGCTTAACAAAATCTTCGTTCAACTCCGTTTTGTAGGACCCAGATGTGAATGCTGTTTCCCGATCTGTAGGTGCAACAGCACGGCGTGTTCCAATCTCTGTTGTGAGTTGTTCTGCAATGTACTTCAAAACGTCTCTTCTTGCGCATTCGATTATCCTCCGTCGATCTTTTGCACTGAAAAAAACAATGCGATCTTTTCTTCTCATTTATAATAACGCTGTCCATGTCGTCAAGTGGTGATGCCTGCAGTGTTAGGTAAAGTACGACGAACATCATCACCGACGTTTCTTTGTTCTTATATCGCCTGACCGCCACCGAACGAAATACCAAGCAGTGGAAGAGTCTTCTTGAGCAAAAGTAAAATATCACAAATAGACGGTCTTATTAGTAATATCCGTAATGTAACAACTGGTGGTCTTTTTGCATTCAAAGGAGGACATTTTCAAACACCACGACACGAAAAATCTAGGTTCGTACCTACTTCCTCTGAGACCCCCAGCCAGGTGCAATTTAGGACGTAGTAGCTTCTCCAAAATCACAGTCTGTTCGTAGAAGGACGATCATGCCTAAACACGGCTCTCCAAGCTTTCTGTCTGAAAACTAGCACACAGGCTGTTTACAAAGGAGGCCCCTTGGCGGCTATTTCTTCATCGGTCAGCCGGCAATTGCAAACATTTTCTGGCTTCGTTAATCTCTATCACCGGTTTGTCCTCTTCTGAGCCAAATATGTGCAGCTCTTTACACACCTTTTACGTGAATGTTAGTGGAACTCCATATTTTACGACGCGGCACGGTCAGCATTTACTTCGATCAAGGAGGCTACGGCTATATTAGCTCCCATTGCACTCCCCGAATATTACGCCAACACGATTTAGGGCTGGAGGCCTCAGATACGTCCTTTGGGGCGGCGTTGCAGTTACTCGTCAATACGTCGTAGCAAAAAATACCCGTCGTCGCTAAGCGCCTGCTACTAGGGGAATCCGGTTACTGAACAATTAGAAGGGAACTGCTGGCAGTTTATTTTGGGATCGGACATTTCCGGAGCAAAACGCCTGGCCACGGTCTCACAGTGTTCACAAGTCATCCGTCACTAGTGTGAGCTCTCCATTCATCTTCTGATCGATATTCCCTACGCGGGATTGACTACTGGGACCATGCTTCGTAGCTTACTACGGGCATTTGACTCACCTCTTGGGCACACCATCCCGCAGCAGATGCAATCTCACGCGCCCACAACATCGAAGGCTCACTACCGACGGGAAAACATCTAGGAGCAATCGTCGTAGCCCAAGTTACTGGCCCGGAGGCCAAACAGTTTGAAATCAACAGCCACCTGCATCTGATCTCTGTGGCCTTTCCAACTTTGAATGTAACTATTGTTTTGCGGTGCCTCACAGGGTCGACCCTGACCATTAGATTTACCAGTTCTCGCCGGCAGGTTTTTCAGTCTCCACAACTTTTCTCACTCTGGTTTGACCGCCTCAGTCAAATTGACAGTAGAGTTATTCCTTTAATCTTGCCTCAATGATGAAGTACTCCTCTGGGCTGGCGCTTGTCTTTTAATGCCAGCGCAATAAAATACTCCGTCAGTCTAGATGTCCTTTGGCCACATTCTCTGAGCTGGAAGCGAGTTAACATCAATCGCACGTGGATCTCTTAGTGCCCATTTCAACGTCATCACGTTTTTAGATTGGTTTACCAACTGGTCACAGGCCGTGTCCACTCCCCGTCCTACCTAAGAGAAAGCTGCAAAAGCAATTGTAGCTGGTTGGATAAGTCAGTTCGGTTGCCCTGCCCATGTGGCCTCCTGCTGCGATTTTCAGTTTGCCGGTACTTTCCATGGCGAAGGCAAAAGTTCCGACCAGGAGATACTCTAGTTAGCCGAAATGCCGGGCTTCTGGGGCGCTTAGCTTCAGAAATGCGAAATTAATTTGCTACGGATAGTGTGAAATACAAAGTTTTTTCTGAGTTACCTGTTATAGTTATAAAGAGAAAATTGGACGATTTTTCCCTGATGAAAATGTTTGGTCAACCGAGCAGTTGTCATTTCTGTTTATGTGACTATAAAATTGAACAGTGGAGGCCATTCGAATCTGTTTATGACAAGAGTGGGTAAAATTTTCGAAAACACTCGAACGTTTCTAAATCATTTTCTTGGAACACGGTCCCTGTTTCCCATCATCCAGAAATCCCAGTTTCTCACGAAAAGCTTGCCTCTGGTGGTGGTGAGCTTTTTAACTGCTTCGGAAAAACAATGTTCTTGATAATCTTCCGCCGCCACGACAGCCGATTACCGGACCCATCCTCAAACCTTTCCGAACCCAGCCCATTGGAGGGGCTGTGTTCTGCTTGGGCGTTTGATCCTCTGGTTTGGCTCTTCCCGTATATGAGTACTGCCTTTTGCATTAAAAGGCTGACTGGTAGAATCAAAAGTAATTTACTTTCCATCTTGTAAGGCTGTTGAACTTCGTCAGATGTTTGACAGAGCATACGGCGTTTTGCACCATGCCAATCCTATTTATTTCATGCGAAGGGATACTCATGCAAATGATTGCCTCTGCATAAAGCTGTTATACCCACTGTTGCTTAAGTGAAAGAGGGAGCGGATCTAAAAGAACTAAGAAAGTGACAACAAGATAGCCCTGTGGAAGCAACACGGTAACTAAAATGTGGTGGCACCATACGGACCGTGCTGCCAGTCATGTTGTCCTCTGCGTTCGTCATCGAGCCAGACAATGTACGCACTCCCCCCGAATGGGTGAAGCTGCTGGATACTCAGGTCCACTTTTGCCTTCCGTTCCAAATAATGCCACATTCCTCGCTTGTGAATCTTTTAAACAAAAACTCGAAAAAGTGGTCGATTGGAAGTCCCGAAAATGGGATCCAAATTTGGGTACAAATTATTCGTTGCACAGAGCCGGGCCGACTCTTTGGCGATGCTGCATTGCACACCGAAAACCCACCAGCGCTAGGATGAAATGGCGAATGAGCTTCGAATATTTTGCAACGGATTACATATGACCGTTAGCCCAGTCAACAGTGAGCAACGGCTGAGCCAATAACTGGAGAGCTAATTACCGAGATTCGACCAAGGAAATCAGGATTCACCATAAACACGGAATATAATTTTATGAAATTCACTTCCATTTTGCACACTCTTATGGCACTTTGTACCATTTTCTGTCAGCTGTTTGAGGCCCACTTCACTCCAGATTGAGTTGGAGTTTAATGTACCCTCGCTTTTCACGAGCTACTGAACATATTTGGTTCCGGACTAACCAAGGCGACAGCATATCATCCTCAGGCTAAGGGCTTGGAGGAGCGAATCCGCTGCCAGTTGAAAGCTGCCGTCCGTGCTCGTAAACGTGCTCTCAGCCACTTCAATACCCGATAAAATTCCCGTTACAGCCACGACCCAAGCCTGCTCGCGGGATGCGCCCCCTCCCAAAAAATGATCATACAAGCTGAGCCCTCCATGTTTCTGCCTGACCTTGGGCGGGGCGATATCTTGCCAAATGAGCTCTCTGCATAAAACAACCCCGCCTCTCAGCCTAAACCCTCCCGAGTTCCCTGTTCCACTACCGACCAGATTGCTGATGCCAAATTCCGTCATCCATGCATGCTTCCCAAAGTTTGGCCACGTAGATTCAGCTACGTTCATCATCCTTCTTGTCGATACATGGACTGAATATCACCAGCACTCGCTTACGCTCGGAATGATATGTAAGCTGACTCTTACTCTTCTGCTCCGATAACAAGCCGGCACATCGGACGACAAACTCGTCTCACCGTAGCACTGAATATATACGTATATATGAATAAATGTATACAGTAAGTATGATGACGCGTAGAGAACCGCCTGTATTTTTCGCTCATACTTAACTGTTTTTCCTCCTTTTAGTAAGAAAGCCGCGTCTCCTTTATCCTAGCACCCAACCCACTCCTTGGATGACAGTTTAGCCTAACAGCAACCCTCCGTATACCAAGACCCAACGCCAACCTGCAGCATCAGACCTGTAAATACCCCACGATAAGATGTGTCATAAATCCTCTGGACTTATACAAAACACTTGTCACTAAGGTTCTTAGTTCTTCCCAGCTATTTCCTCGTGGATACCACGGACCCAGTATCCCCAATGAACCACCACAGCTTTAACAACCCCGAACTAAAAGCCTTCCTGGTGCACCGACAAATTGGTAAGCAATAACCCGGCCTAATAATGCAAGTGCCGTTTAGTCCTTACGAAAAACAACTTACAATACCTGTGACTTCTCATCTTGCTAAGACCATTAGGCCTCATCTCCAACCTCCGCACCCCTACGTGTTGCTTTGATCACTCCAACCTTCGTCTGGGACACCTCCCAAACTGCAGCCATTCCTTTTCCAATTTCAGAACCACCCGGTCATAATGCTGCATGGCTGTAATATATCTCGCAGACGGCTAATCTTCTCTGCACATCTATGACCGTGCCCAAGGCCGGCTGCCGCGAATACTATATAGCTACCGGGTTTCACTCACGCCAAGTCTTGATATTGCTGCTTAAGCCCCGCAGAGGCTTACTCGGAACTCCTTATTACAAGACCCTCCAGATGTCAAAGCCATTAAAACCACCATGGAAAGGTTCCCACGTGAAGAACGAACTGCCCAGATTCGGTGAAAACTTCCCCGTCCCATGGTGAAAAAGGGTATACAAACCGCAGCCAACCCTCGCCAAAAAAGCCCAACACCGTCACCGAAAAGCCGCAGGAAACTCAAAAATTATTGTTTTTTCGTTTTACCAGTCTAAGCTGGCCTATCGCAAACGTTTTCATCTTTCCTTCTTGCCTTATTCTGTTACACGTAGTCGCAGTAATCCGCTAGCTGATTATTTCTTCTTGGAACCTCGTTTTGCTTCCACCAGCTGCGAACTCCAGAAACTAGATGACACGAGCAACTTTTCACGTAAATGATCTCACATTTTTAAGAGTATACCGTTCCTTTTCATGTCCACAAATCTATGAAGATTAGCATTCCTCTGAGCGATTTCATGAAATTCTTACTTGTCTCCTTGTCTTACCACCAAATGCCTTTTTGAGTGAACTTCAGTGTGCACCATTGACCATTTTCATGCATCATCCTTGTGAATATTGTATTTTGCTCCTCTTAAGACAATGTCCGTTTCAACACTCTTAAATCCGGCCGATTCCTTACCATTGCTCCCATTGACCGGAAAGTGAATCATATCAACTGTTTATTCCGTAGTCACTCTAACCGTCTGAACTCTCCCCGGCCTTATCCCCCAGCTACTATAATGAGCGACCCCCTCTTTAAAGTTTGTGAATTTTTCGTCCCACTGAATGATACGGTAACCTATGATCATGCTCCCATGCTTGCCTCTGGACCACGGTTAGGAAACCAACCGTTATTATCATTATTACTATTATTGTTATTATTACTATTATCCATTGTGGCGCGGGATTACACACATGGATCTGTTAGGGTTGCTTCCTGCCTTTGAGGCTGACATGAGTAGCACTCCGCTGAGCTGGTTTGTGACTGCATATCACGACTACCAGTTGAGTTAGTTTCTGCTTTACCACTTGTGAGTTGATATTGTGGGGATTGCACAAGATTTCTGTAGCCCCAAAAGCGGATGCCAATGCCCGCTAGGAAGACCATCTGTGGAAGATCCTTCCGAAACACCGTCCTATAAGTACCTATCTGTAGGCATCACCTGAGTGTTTCACACCACGCTTTTTCATGAACATTGACTTTTGTTTATTCGCGCCTAACTCAAGCCTTTGTCATTTCCGGGTTAAACTGGTGTGAACTACTAGATGATCTGCTCCACACCTCAAAATTGGCTCCCGTTTTGGGTCTTTGCGACCGCATATTTGAGGTTTGCGTATATTTTACTAGGTTGTTCATTCATTATTTAGCATCGCAGAAACTACGAACCAATCATTTTTGGTTTCGGAATTCGCGCCAATTCTGCTACGCACTGCTCAAAAGTGTATTTCACTCACCCCGCTATGGGAACGAACCCTAGCAGCCATATACCTACGACTCTAGCGACCGCAGGCTCCGTGTTTATTAAAGTAGGTGCGGCGCTATTGCCACTAAAACAGGCTAACTGTGGCTTATTCCGCGTCTTTCAGCAAATGGACTAAGAATGCGACCCAGGCATTGAAGACATGAAGGAGACCACCGGCGTAGACCGCATAAAACCGACTTTCGACGGGGTACACCCTATCCCCGACACCCGCTCAATGCTCCCGCCTGATCACGACCTTCGGCTGGTCGTTCTGATTTCCAACTTGCTACCTTCACCAACGAATCAACATTGCCGATGATACCACCAAACTCCACGGAAGGTAAGGCTGCACCCGTCAACTGGAGAAGTGGATGCAGCCACTCGCTGCTACAGCCAAGGAGGTTTACAGAATTTATGGCAGTTGCGTGTATTTTCACCATCCACTTGTACATAGGTTAGCAATACATGATCAGGAGGCCACGTAGTTCATCACGTCAGGAGTACGGGCAGCTTGCATTTCTCCAATATACCCCCTTCAGTCGAATATCCATCCGCGCTACAAGGCTCATCGTTCCTTTGTACCTTGCCTTTTAGCTTGCTCCTTCAGACAAAACTATATGGAACTCTCATGTGATCGTGGCTGGACTCACTAGATGCCAGAAGCTGGCTCATCCGCCAAAATAAAAGGGACAAAAGGCAAACGGAACCTTGGGGAAACGCCTGCGACGGAGAACCCAATACAACTGCTGTCTCCGTGCGAAGTCGCTAGCGGGATCTATGCAGATCGAATTTACTGCTAAGAAGGACGCTTTTTTGCCACGGAAACACAGCGACAAGTGTGAATCATGGAGAATAACCTGTGCTAGATTCGTTGTTACTTTCAGTCACGAGAGGAGACGTAGGAAGTATCTCTCACCATGGAAGCGGACTTACCAGTCACGGATCTAGGGCCAGTTGCGTCGGCCTTCTGTGGGAAGACACCTGTAGTACCACCGAGGTGACACAAAACTACAAGCTCCAACAAATCTTGTTTATCTGAACGATTACCGAATGAAGTGGATCCACATGCTCCACCTATGTAAACAGTAAGCACGCCTTTGCTTTCCTGCAAGGCGCACTTTATCCCACTTCAGCCTTTTGGATTCTCTTCTTTGCGCGCTGCCGAGTATAACAGTTATCGTACTACGAGCCAAGGATAGGAAGTTATGAATTCCAAAAGGAGCAAGTCATGATTTACCTCGGGGGACTCCTAAAGCCCTCGTCGAGCATTTCAACCCAGCTCAGAGCCGCCGTAGAAATGAAGGTACGCACAGTAGCAGGGAACATTGTGGCTCAAGCATCACACCGGTTAACTACTTTAGGACATTAGGGTATTTGAACTAAAGGGCGGCAAATAACTCCTGGTAGTTTTATCGGTAAACTTAAGCCAGTTAGGCTGATACAGTGTCTTAAATTCTGCCCCTCAGACCAAATATCGTACCCACAGTGTTGACAGCCATATAAGCCCGCCAACAAAATGGCAATCTGGAAGCACGACTGGTCTCGACCACTTTCGACCTGTGAAAACTTAACTGGACGGAACCGATCTCACTTTGAATCACCGCTTCTCTTTGGCGCCCGATCTTGTCAAGCCAAATGGGCTCAGTTTAGTCCTGTGCACAGCGAGCTGAACTGGGCTAACTACCGATAGCGCATGGGTGAGGGCTGTTTACCAGGTGGCAGCCAGTAGGGTTAGAGACCTTATGGTCGTCATGGGCAGTGAGTTCATTTGGTCGAGGCAGTGCAGTGCTGCTGCACAAAGAGCTCGCTTCGTGTTCTTAAGGCTGCGATCAGCATTGTCTTACCGTCAGCTGGAAACATTCATATCAGTTTACACGGCTACAGTATGACCTCACTTAGTAGGTAGTGTGCAGAATTGATCACCCTGTAAAGTCCGGCCACCGGAACGTTCGAGCCGCGCGTGGCAACCAATTTCGACACAATGCAAAACAAGGCCCATTCCAAATAGCTAAAGTACTATATACAACAAATTAATCAATTCTGCAATAGTCAAACCTCAATAGTGCTCCTTCTGGGCTCTTACGCTCCAAATTGGACAACAAATCAACAACTGCAGCTGGATTAAATCAAAAGGTTAGATACAAAAGATGAGATCACCGAATACAGTCACAACGAAGTTCAAGCTGAGCGACTCTCGCTCGAGGCAACGGTAGCAGTCCGGTTTGTGACGAAGATTTAGAGAAATAAAACAAGCAATGGGAATTCCGGCAAAGTTAGTTCATACGAAAGAAAAAATGTCGTTTGTAAAGTGGATGCTAAGGATTGGAACGGGCTTTCCTGAACTCCTTTACACCGGCCTCCAAAATCCGACCCGGATTTTTCCCGTGTATCACTGGGTGCGGTTGGCCTCATGCTCCGGCTCGCCCTAAGGTTCCCTAATATATAAAACTGATCACCGTCGATAGCAGCTCCCAGTCGGACAAGTGGATCAACTTTCAGTGGTCCCTCCAGATTCGGCAGATCCGAAGACCCGCCTCCCACTTGAGGAGAGTTGGCCTCTGAACTTACACCACCAGCGTCCGGCTCGCCTTCAATAAGACAAATCTTTCTAATATCACGGAGCACTAATCCTTCCTCAGTTCGCACTGTTGCTGTTCGTACCGAGCCATCGTCTGAAACTGAGATGTTTCGATATCTCCTATCGGCCACCGGTCACGCGGCAAAGCCTCCGAAACTAGTAGCACTACATCACCCGATCTAAAGTTGAGTTCTCGAGTTATCCACTTCTGCAGCTGTTGTAATAGTGGAAGATATTCCCTGACCTATCTCTTCCAAAGCACAGATTTAAGGTAATTTGCCTGCCTCCACTGACAAACCATTCTATTTCGCATTGAATTTGTTGGAATATCTCGTGGGTTCGCCACCAGGATAAGTAGGCCATTGGGTGTGAGTAGTGACACATTGTAAGGTACATGAGTGGGAATCCTCCCTAGCTGCTGTCATATACTTGTATCGTTGAGAATATACCCTTTATTTTATTGATCCTGGAACAAGTGCAACGTGCCTCCATCACTAAACTTCAACATTTGTTTACCTTTTGCTTACGTGAAGTGGCGCAATTTTGATTCGAACTTAGACTGCCGTGACGGTGGTACCTGACATAGGATTTTGTTGAACTCTGGTCCTCGTTGTTAGACGTTGTGGCCCTACAGTTGAGGTTTGTACATATTTATATGCTTGTAAATTGTTAATCCAGTACCGTAGAAACTACGAATCAATCTTGTTCTGGTTTTAAGATTCTTCTTGAATTGGCTTCGCGTTGCCCACAGTCGGAATAACCGCTGCACTGATCACGACAGTCCGAGGTCAAAGGCACTAGCGGTCGTCCGTTTACTATCCGCTCACTTTCCTTAGGAAATGTCAACAATATTTCGTCAGTCGTCGGCTGCTCGTCACAAACTGAAAGAAGTACTCTTCTAACCGGGCGCACCATGATCTCCCATATGCCACCACGGTGACTAGCATGTGGGGGATTTAAGTGCTACTGCACGCCACGCTGCAACAATCTATCAGCAATCTTATCACCAGACCAGTTTTCCATTAGGTTCTTCAACTCCCTCTGAGTCCCAACAAAGTTTGTACCATTATCACTAAAAATCTCGGGTGGTGTCCTTCTCCTTAGTATGAAACGCAATAGTGTAATAATGAATGAATCCGTGCTTATAGGATAGGAAACTTCAAGATGTACAGCAAGCATCTGCAGGCAGGTGAAGGTGCATCCATACGGTTTCTCCATGCTGCACCCATGTTTAACTGCAAACGGGCCAAAATAACCTATTCCGACGTACTTGAACACAAACCAACCTTGTCGGACTCTAATGGCTGGTAGAGGAGCCATCATCTGTTTGCCTACGACCGCCAAATGCTTCCGACATTTCCAAAATCCTCCAGGTACTTGCTTGATGTCAGCTCCCCCTGTACGATCCAGTGTTTTTTGCGAAGATCCGCGAGTAACTGAGAACGTCCTGCGTGTCCTTCCATTACGTGATACCATCGGATCATCGAGTCTGTAATCGGGTGAGTTTCGGGTAGTATCACTGAATGTTTCACACCCTGAGGCTGACTGGAGTAGTTCGGTTGTACTCCAACACAAATAATTCCATTTAATAAAATTAGATCGAGTTTTAGCAGGGTCCTGTTCACCGGAGATTTGTTAGTGCATAGGTTCTGTTCCTGTGTGGTGATTATTTTGACTCTTCACCATAAACTTTAGCTTGTACTATCAGAGTAACACTCTCTCCCGCTTTGACAATGTCGTGTGACTTCAAAGGCCCATTTTTCAATCCTGGATATGTGCACCCGCCTCCCATGACTGCAATGTACATTTTAAAACGGATTAACCATGCTACCGACTTCAGCAAGTGGCATCAACTGGAGTACCTAGCTAAAAGTGCGTCCGTCCATGTATCCTGCAACACTGCGAGAACTGTACTCGAAGGCTGCTTCAACTCCACTTTCGGTGGTGCTGCAGCAGCCGTAAAACTGGTCGGCCGTAAAGTTCCACCGTTTATCAAGAATTTAGGACCTTCGAACCAGCAGCTGACATCACTCGGTGATGTTGTGCCTCCTGATGCCAAGTCTTCAGGGTTAGCCCCCGATCTGACATGACCCCACTGCCAGGGTTCCGACCACTGGCGGATTTCAGCCAAACGATTCGCAACGTACGCACTAAATCTCGTTTTCGTGTTGTTTACGTAGTGCATAACTATAGCAGAGTCCGTCCAGTAGTAAGTCTTATCAAATTTGATTCCAGTTCCTTCTATAAGGATCCGAGAAACTCTAACGGCAAGTCTTGCTGCGGCCAACTCCAATCAAGGGATCGTTACGGTCTTCAGAGGAGCTACCCTTGACTTAGAGAACAGTAGGGCACAGTAGGGGGCTACTTCCCTTGAAACCGTTCTGGAATACGCCACCACCCCATTGCCAGCTTCAGAAGCGTCACAAAATACATGAAGCTGCACACCTTGGTTCAGTGAGTCACCTCTACTAATAGAACGCTGAATTTTGAATGCACAAAGTAGTTCCATACTTCTTAACCACTCATCCCAGCATCGTAGGGGTTCTTCTCCAATTGGGTCGTCCCAACCAAGCTTCAAGCGACACAGTGATTGCAATAACACCTTGCCTGGCAGAGTGGAAGGTGAAATCAACCCTAGTGGGTCGAACAAGGATGATACTATAGACAACAACGCACGCCTTGTTTGAGGTCTTTCGCGTGTTGCGAATGAAAACTGGAGCATGTCTTCTATTGCCTCCCATTCTAACCCCAACGTCCTCTCCGGTACAGGAGCGCAATCATTCATTTCCGAAGTGGGATGGGCCAGCTCAGATTTTGGTAAAATATCCAGCACCTCCTTACGATTACACACCCACTTATGAAGCCGGAATCCACCTCGTGTTAGCAACTCACTCATCTGGATAGCGAAAACTCTTGCATTCCCCAGAGCGGGTAAAGATACAAGACAGTATTCTACATAGGAGTTCTTATACACGGCCCTGGGGAAGCAATGCTCATACTGTCCTCCCCAATTGTCAGCCATGCGAAGTAACGCGAAATTCGCACAAAAAGGGGAGGAAGCGGCACTAAATGGGTGGGTATTCATTTGATATTCAACAAGGTTGCCACCTAGTCGACCATGATCCCACTAGAGGAACCTCAGTGCTCCTCTGTCTCTCGTCGGAACTTGAACCTGCATAAACTTTATTCAGTATCCGCAGCCAATGCGACAGATTCCTTTCGAAAAAGAAGCAACACTCCAAATAAGCTTGCTGTCGTGTCCGGCCCCTGTAACAAGTAATCATTCAAGGAGCCTCCCTGGAATGCAGCCACACAGTCGAGCACCACCCTCAACTTGCTAGGCTTTTTAGGGTTTACAACCGCCTGATGTGTTACGTACCACTTTGGATCAAAACCCATATTTAGCCGTACATCGGACAATAACTGGGCGCGGCCCTTACGCACATAACCCTCTATTGTTGTAGAGTATTTGTCAAAGAATTCAGGGTCACGTGCAAACCTTTTTCCTCAAGCCGTTCAATCTCCCTTTGGCCACAATATAATTATTTGGAAATCTCACTACGGGGTTCCTCCACGGAAATGCAACTTCATAGTGTCCGTTCAACCAGGTTATGGCATTGGAAACCATGTCATCAACCTGGTTGTCTTCTAATGAGAAAGGGATTTCTGATGCACACCCATCGCAGAAATCATCGTTGTATAGTCGACCGATCTGTTCCGCTATGGGCTGGACTCCCCTATCAATGTGGTTTACTGTTCTCACAGAGCTTAGTTTCTGGTTTACCGGACCAAGGAAAATCCATCCTAAAATCGTCCGCACGGCATAGGGTTGTTTTCCCTTACCGTATCTTTGCTCTAATGCCCAATGGGCTTCTAGGACATCAGCACCTATCAGGATTCGCACTGTCGAATCTTCCATATTCTGCCTTTGTACACAACACAGGTGAGGCCAGGATAAAACGTCCACATCTGTGCAGTACTGGACCGATTGGATTGGTAGCCTTTCTACACAGAAGGCTCTCCCTGTATTCATGAGATCATTCTCTGACAATGAGTTCAGTCGCAGCTCCGTTATTCCCGAATTCCAAGTGCTAGTCCCATTTACGGTCGAAATCGGAAGTGAGGTCGGGGATGCCTCCGAGCCCATCAGCCCCATAGGGTCTTTTTGTGATAAAGTCACATCGGGCCCGCTGTCCAGAAGAGCGCAGGTCGCCACAGAGCCCCCCGGTCTGTGTACTCGTACTGGTAGCACACCTAAACTGATACGACATTTTGGCCTAAGAGTAGCCGCACAATTGTTGGTCCACTGCCCAGGCCCTTTTGCATAGTCCGCACCCAGCTTACCCAGCTGCAGCCCTTGTGTTGTATCTTGCGTGACTAGATCGGTGTATTGCTTCTGTGCTTCACGTAGTTGAGGGTGGTGCCGTTTCTGACAACCTAATGTTGAACATGGTTTGGAAACAGAACAGTTGCTAGACAGATGTCCACATTTGAGACACGAAAAACTAGTCTTGATTTCTTCAATCAATGCCCAAAGACCGGGTATTTCACGAAACAGGATTCGTCGACATTCCTCGAGTGCGTTTATTCCATTACATACCGAGCACCTATTAGCTGCGACCAACAAAGTACTACCCTGATTTGGCATGAACCGTGTCGCTTCTGGACGCGGGTTTTGTGCATAATTCCTCCAACTAGATGACCTCGAATACTCCTGAGCCTTGCTATTGGCGGCCAGTTTTCCAAACCTACTCCGAGTAATCCGTGCCTCACGGGACACTGAGTTCTGCAGATCTTGGAACCTAGGTTCGTCCCTTCTTTTCAAGGTATCTTCAAAGGTCCTAGCCTCCAAATCCTGGAGACGCGTTGGTAGCACCCGAGTAATACGTTCCATAGTCTGCAGTGAGTTGAGGTCTGACATGCAGTTCGTCTGTGTGAAAGCAACTTCACAGTCCAGCATTTTCAACGGCAACTTGGTCGGGGCATCCGAGTCTTCCACCAGAGGCTTCTAACCTTGCAGTAAACTGTCAATCAGTGAACGAGCCACTACACGATCTTGTCCATACAGATCCTTTAAGATTTCCCTAGTTCTGTTGTATGCCAGTGTTGGAGGCAACATAACACATTCGGCAATCGCATCGCTTGCTTGTCCCTTGCAGTAATGCATCAGATAAGGCAAGCGCTGGCCATCGTCTCGAATTCTACCTTCAACGTAATATTCGAACTGATTCACAAACCACCAGTACGTTGAGGAGCAGCCCGTACATGACTCCAGTTCCACCCTGGGTATGCCCAAACGATAATCCACCGCAGGTTCCGTCACTGGAACCAAGCTTGTTGTTCGTGCAGCATAGTGGCAATGACCCAGGTAGCGAGAAAGATGTTCGCTGACCACTACTCCATCCTTGACACCATCTCTGTTGACTGGATTTTCTTTTTCCTCAGCGAATGCCAACCGCAGTTTCGCCATTTCCGTCTTTTTCCTCACCTGGAGCAGCTTACTTTGCTTATCTAACTCTAATTGTTCTGCAACCTGCTTCTCCTTCAACTCAGCTAACATCAGATCAGCTCTAGCTTTATGGGAAACCGAGCTAACTTCAGTACAACCTGATATACTAAAGCCTGAGCAAGAAACATGACCAACATCTACGGGCAAAAAGTCTGGTTCATCTACAGGGTATTGCCCTTTGATTCGGAACGGTTTGCCAATTTGCTGAGTAATTTCATGTCTCAGTGGTTGCCAAGGATAATGAGTACCGTAAAGTCCAGCCACTGGAACGTTCGAGCAACGCGTAGCAACCAATTTCGACACAATACAAAACAAGGCCCATTCCAAATAGCTAAAGTACTATATACAACAAATTAATCAATTCTGCAATAGTCAAACCTCAATAGTGCTCCTTCTGGGCTCTTACGCTCCAAATTGGACAACAAATCAACAACTGCAGCTGAATTAAATCAAAAGGTTAGATACAAAAGATGAGATCACCGAATACAGTCACAACGAAGTTCAAGCTGAGCGACTCTCGCTCGAGGCAACGGTAGCAGTCCGGTTTGTGACGAAGATTTAGAGAAATAAAACAAGCAATGGGAATTCCGGCAAAGTTAGTTCATACGAAAGAAAAAATGTCGTTTGTAAAGTGGATGCTAAGGATTGGAACGGGCTTTCCTGAACTCCTTTACACACCATTCTTTAAAAAACGACGCCGCCTGCCTAGATAAATTTCAACGTCTCGCCATGCGAAAGGTTGAAGCGCAGAGAGGTAGTACGTACGAGCAGAGACTCTGTGACCTGAATGTTCTCTCGTTGGAAAGGAGAAGACGTCGAGGTGATGTTATAGTAAAGTTCAAGGTAATGAATGGCCTTTCTGGCCTTAGACCTGTTAGTCTATTCCAAGTGGCTTTAGGTTCCAGAACAGGGTGACACGGGAGGAAGCTGACGAAAGTCCGAGCTGGGTTGATGACTAGATTGCACTTCGCCAGCAACAGGGAAGTGAACAGTTGAAACGGTCTTCCTGGTTGAGTGATAGATCTGCAGACCTATCTTTCAAGGGTGCTCTGGATCGCAATTAGTATTAGGTACTTCCTTGCAGTGAGCATTGTGTGTTAACTAGATGGATGACGTGGAGCATGTGGCCCTTCTCGAGTATGTGCTAATAGACGTTTTCGTTTATCGCATACTGTCTCAGTGAAAGCTGAAGTTGTATATTGTCTCTCGCAGTCGATATGCTATGAAGTTTTCCGTCTCCCTCACATTTTTCGCGGAGATTTTGACGGAAAACACTGTGCAGTGGTGGGTGCATAATTGGTGTCCATACCATCGAAGAAATTCCGGAGGCTGTATTGGCCGTGGCCATTACCTGTCCTGTGCAAAATAAACAGAACTGAACTGAGCTGATATGACAAGGTCGGACGCCAAAAAGAAGCGGCAGTTCAAAGACACACATCATGTAGTGAACCTCAGATGTTTAAAGTACCCGCCTTAATCATTGTACCTTATTTTCCTTCTACCTTTCAGAAGTGAACACACTGAACGAACCAAGAGCTCTAAACGACTGTCAAGACCAAGATCCCCATGGTCATGAATAAATGCCTACACTGTCAAAATGAACCCTGGACATTTGTGACTTGTTGCCTTGCATCCTGCCCCCTTGGATCCCTCACACTGTACATTTTGCTCCCTGGCTTGTGGAACGGACTAACTCATCAATATACGTTATCTGTAGACTGTGCTTCTACTGTGTGTTCCTTGACGTGCAGGTTCATCAGTATTGTGTGTGTGGTGTCGCTTGGCGACGAGCGAATAACTAGATTGCTGAGTGACTCACCGACACTGTTGTCCATTTCAGACGGTTAACACCCGGACTGTCGTGTCACTTGGATCCTCATTCCACTGGACTTACTGGTAACGTGAGTGTTACTTTTGTGTTCCGTACGCATCAGGACACTACATTTTTGGCGACCCTGCCAGGATGCCGAAGAAGTCTTCATCATCTGAAGAAGAATCAGAAAAAAGTTTCTCCGTTGTGGGGTCCCTCGGCCAAGCCATCACCAAAATTCCGACTCTGTTATCGTCTGTAGTACCCAGGGGTTCCGTCAAGACCCGCATGACACCGAGCATACCTCCACCAGAAAAGGTTTGCTTGGGAGACAACTTTCGACGTTGGGCTGCTGACGCCGAGGACTATATTGAAGCTTTTTCTCCTAACGAGCGCCGTAGGGCGCTCCTATCGTTGCTAGACGGTGAAGCAAAGGATATTGTACGGGACTCCAGGATTCTCGATGAAGAGATTACGACTGCTACATTCGCACGTCTGCGTCATTATCTAACAGAGGAACCGGACATAATGACAGTGCGTCTTCAGTTCCAGTCCCGTGTCCAGTTGCCAGGAGAACGTTTCAGCGAATTCGTAAGGCAACTCCGAAATTTGGCTCGAGATGCTTTTCCAGAGTTGGATTTGGCGGCCCAGAAAGGATAAAGTCCGGGAGCAAATCGCCGTCGGGGTGCGTCACCAAACCTTAGTGAAGAAGTTCCGTAAACGACCCCAGATCACAGTCCAAGAGGCTCTCGACAATGCACGAGAAGTAGAAAAGTTAGAATGACTCCTCCGTGATCAACAAATTGGTCTACCACAGTCTATCAGTATAGTACAGCCGCCTCCCCAACGTAGACCCAACTGGAACCGCCCACCGCCAAGAGATTGGGTACGGCCCTATCGCCCAAATCCCGACTTCCGACCATCGCCAAGGAGGACGGACCACGTTGACTGCACCTAATACCGACGTTTTGGAACCAAAGCCCGAGCCTGTGGGCATAATCGAGCCGGTGAGTCTCATCGTTTTCCATCTGTTGTTTTCTTATGCCCATTCAGTTATAACTGCCCAAATTCTCGAGTAATACTGATGCGCGCAACGATAGGCGGAAGAGGGGTGCAGGCATTAGTGGACACAGGGGCGGTGTGCTCAGTAATAAGGGAAAATATCGTGCCACTCCGCATGACCATCGATCACACCGCCAATACTAGATTAGTAGCTGCTAACGGAGAGCCAATCCAAACCACCGGGTCCGTAGTCGTAACTATCGATCTCGGGAACCAGAAGTTGACTCAACAAGTAACTGTGGCACAGCGCCTGCCGTGGGATGTAATCTTGGGGGTAGACTTCCTCTCATCACATGGGGCCGTAATCGACTTACCACATGCATGCATTTCTATAGACGGAAACCACATACCCTTCTCTAGCCACACACCAACTAAACCGGAACTACTAAGCGTGGCACCTATGGATAAGTTAGAACGATTTTTACCTCATCCAGATTCGGTGGAAACCGAAGCAAGACAAAGGCTGAAGCTAACGCTTGTGGATTTTACGGATATCTTCGCGTGGGATGAAAAAGAAACCGGTCGAACCGGGGCGGTGCAACACTATATAGACACCGGTGATAGCCATCCCGTCCGTTCAGCACCTCGCCGAGTCCCAATTCACTATCAACAGCAGTTAGAAGACATGATCGGCGATATGCTAGAGAGAAAAATTATCCAACCATCACAATCACCCTGGGCATCCCCTATCGTACTCGCAAAGAAGAAAGACGGTTCGCTATGCCTCTGTGTCGACTACCGTCGCTTGAATGCCATTACTAAGCGAGACTCGTTTCCGCTCCCTAGGATCGACCAGACCCTCGATGCATTGGGTGGCGCAAAATTCTTCAGTACCCTAGACCTAGCATCAGGCTACTGGTAAGTTGAAGTCCATCCTGAGGATCGCTGCAAAACGGCGTTCGTCATCCCATCCGGTTTATATGAATTCCAGACAATGCCCTTTGGACTAGCCAACGCCCCTGCAACTTTTCAACGGTTGATGAATATTGCCCTTCGTGGGTTGGTCCCCGGCAAATGCCTTGTTTATCTCGATGATATCATAGTCCACAGCCGCAGCCTCGACGAACACCAAGCCAACTTACGAGAAGTATTTAGTCGTTTCAGAAATTTGGGCCTGAAGTTGAAACCATCCAAATGCCATTTACTGCAGCGGGAAGTTAGCTTCCTAGGTCATATAATCTCCGAAGATGGTGTCCGATGCGATCCAAGCAAAACTGAACAAGTTCGTTCATGGCCGGTGCCCACCTCGGCTGACGAAGTCCGAAGTTTCCTAGGCTTAGCATCATATTACCGCCGATTCGTGGCCCACTTCGCCAAAATAGCGGAACCCCTAACTACGCTTTTACGAAAACAAACTCAATACGTCTGGTCGGAAAAAGAACATCGTGCTTTCGAAGACCTTCGGAGTAAGTTATGCACGGCGCCTATTTTGGCGTACCCAGACTGTTCCCCAAGGGCCGGATTATTCATCTTGGACACCGACGCAAGCGACAACTCAATCGGGGCGGTACTATCTCAGCAGGAACCCGACTCAACGGAACGCGTTATCGCCTATGCAAGCCGAACCCTGTCAGCTCGTGAGCGGAACTACTGCACAACCCGAAAAGAGATGTTGGCCCTGGTACATTTCCTAAAACAATTTCGACCATACCTCTTGGGAAGGCGATTCCTTGTACGTACCGACCATAAGTCCCTGCTGTGGTTGCAGAATTTTCGCGATCCGGAAGGGCAGTTGGCACGCTGGCAAGAAATACTACAAGAATATGACTTTGAGTGTGAACACCGCACCGGCTGACGACATGGTAACGCAGATGCACTCTCCCGTCGCCCCATACGGAACCATGGCGATTGTCCGTCCTGCGTCACACCGATCTCCACCGCTATCTCACTCCAGGCACCCGAACATGACGAATGGGCGACTCTGCAGTCCCGTGATCCCGATCTAAAGTTGGTGTACGACCGGTTAGCCCACAACGGCCTTCGACCATCCTCCTCTGAGATGGCTACCTCAAGCTACTTCGCTCGTTGTGTCTGGGCACTATGGCCACACGTGAAGATAGTGGATGGAGTGATGTTTTTTCAAAATGGCCCCGCCTATATGCGCCGGATCATTGTCCCCACGGGAGCCGTCGACACCGTACTATCACGGCCGCACGAAGAGTTAGGCCACCCGGGACAAAACAAGCTCGAGGATGCAGCTCGCCGCAGATTCTGGTGGACACACATGAGGCGAGATATAGCAACTTTTTGTAATGACTGTGCTGAATGTGGGCGTATCAAAAACCCCCGGCCTACCATAAGGGCAACACTGCAGACAATGGCGGCCGGATTCCCGAATGAGATGGTTGGACTGGACCTAATCGGGCCGTTACCCCGGACGCGTACTGGCAACCGGTATGTCCTTGTTATGAGAGACTACTTTACCAAATGGTGTGAAGCCATTCCACTACCCAGTCCGGATGCCTGGACCGTTGCAAAAACAATTTTCACGGATTGGATCGCTCGGTGGGGCGTTCCATACCAACTGCCTTCAGACCAAGGCTCCGCATTTGAAAGTGTCCTCTTCCGCGAAATGTGCCACATTCTCAACTTAAAAAAACGCGTACCTCGCCATACCATCCCCAAGGCAACGGCCTTGTTGAGCGCAAGAACCGAACGCTGAAAGGACTGATAAAAGCATTCATACACCGTGAAACGGTGGATCAATGGGACACGACACTCCCTCGCTGTTTACTGGCCTACAGGGCAACAGTACAAAAATCGACCGGACAAACCCCTCATGGTATGGTCACTAGACGTGAGCTCCGACTGCCATCTGATCCGCGTTTACCAACGGCTGCCCCTGAGACACTATATGTGTCCTCATTTATTCGGCGAATGCATGCTAGCCTCTTCCGTGCCCACGAGCTCGCCCGCCAACATTTACAGTCTGCACAGCGTCGCCAAAAAGATTACTTCGATCGCCGTCAAACCACACACACATTTCAGCCCGGAGACCGTGTCTGGCTGTTGGATCCTGTACCAACACAAGGAGTCACCATGAAGTTCCACCGCCTCTGGACAGGACCTTACAACGTCGAACAAGCAGTTACCGACGTGACATACGGCCTCTCATCCCCAAACAACCCCTCATGGTCCACTGTAGTGCATTCCAACCGTCTCAAACCAGCTCCCCACATCAATCCCAGCGCTGCGGACAGTGCCTTTCTACAGGGGGGACATGTGTAGTGAACATCAGATGTTTAAAGTACCCGCCTTAATCATTGTACCTTATTTTCCTTCTACCTTTCAGAAGTGAACACACTGAACGAACCAAGAGCTCTAAACGACTGTCAAGACCAAGATCCCCATGGTCATGAATAAATGCCTACATTGTCAAAATGAACCCTGGACATTTGTGACTTGTTGCCTTGCATCCTGCCCCCTTGGATCCCTCACACTGTACATTTTGCTCCCTGGCTTGTGGAACGGACTAACTCATCAATATACGTTATCTGTAGACTGTGCTTCTACTGTGTGTTCCTTGACGTGCAGGTTCATCAGTATTGTGTGTGTGGTGTCGCTTGGCGACGAGCGAATAACTAGATTGCTGAGTGACTCACCGACACTGTTGTCCATTTCAGACGGTTAACACCCGGACTGTCGTGTCACTTGGATCCTCATTCCATTGGACTTACTGGTAACATGAGTGTTACTTTTGTGTTCCGTACGCATAATTGGTGTCCATACCATCGAAGAAATTCCGGAGGCTGTATTGGCCGTGGCCGTTACCTGTCCTGTGCAAAATGAACAGAACTGAACTGAGCTGATATGACAAGGTCGGACGCCAAAAAGAAGCGGCAGTTCAAAGACACACATCATGTCGAAGTATGTAAACATTGGACAGCTTTTGAAAAACATTTACATTACTTATCTACCAAAATGTCAAAATAAGCCAAAGGTCATGATTGCTCTTCTATTGTTATTTTCCTACATTCACTCGGGAAACACAAAGGGACACTCGGCTGTCCTGGCACATATATGTAACAATTTATGATTTCAGAGAATGTATTGTTAGCACGAGGAGCCTGAATCGTATGTTTTTGGAAAATCCACTTGCGTTCTTCACATCGAAAAGTCGGAGGCCGCGAGCAAACCACGTTGGTTCTGTTACTAGTATACATGGAAGATTGTTATTATAGCTGAAATAACAAGAAAATCCTACGTTATAAGTAGGTTTCTCTTGAATGTTTCTCAAATTCTACCACTGAGTGCCCAACCGAAGCGGCAAAATATATTACAATTGGACATCTAAGGAACCCAGAAGAAACTCGGGTTGAACCTCAATAAATGCTCTTGTAGAACCACATGAGAAGTTCTTAAGTAGTTTTGGGGTTTACCTTTAGGGTTATCAAGATCTCAGTGCATAGCGGTATTAATTTCAAGTATTTTGTGCATTTTTAAGCAAAAATCAAGCATAATTATAAGAAGTCATTGGTACAAATTACGGTTTGCCACCCTGTCCCTACCACTAGTTGAACGAAGCATCATCACCTTCGAAAAGAATCACCTATTTTCCTTCGTTTGTTGCATGCTGACTAATGTTTATGGATATGACGTACACCACAACCTTATAACTTTCCGGGAGTACTTACGGTGAATAACACCTGTTCAGGATTTGTGCACAACTACCTTGCACACAGGACAGCTCGGTGAAGACAGTAAGCCCTCCCTTACAAGAGGAGTGGTGCTGAACGTAACTAGATGAGACCAGGGCTTTTTGCTTGAACCACATTTGCAGCTGTCAGGAACGAAGACTAATAATTTGTTGTCCGTAATCTCAGCAACAAGAAACACCCGAAGAGAATGGGTGAACACCCCTGTGTCGATGAATAAATTCTGTTTGCTTAAACCGTAAAAGATGGGGTGGAAAACTTTCGGCCTCCTGAACGGTAACTTGAACCATTACTCCGTATACCCCTAAGCGGTGTCTTCTGAATTGTCCCGGAAATCGCAGCGTAAACTAATTCCCAACATCAGTGATGGTATGGGCTGTATAAAAATATTTTTTACACTTCTGCATGCCTGGTAGATCTCAGTAAGGGTAATGCCCACTACGGCACTTGAATGACTGGCTATTATTGAACAATTATTTGGTGTCTCTGTTTTAAATACCGTGTCTTAAAATGTGAACATTTTCCCACAAGTTTCTTGTCTGCCTACAGTGAATGCTATATTATCATCCAGCAGAGAAACTTTGGCAAGCATACTTGCATCAAAATCCCGTTCAGCTGTTCACCGAACTATTTGCTTAGGGAGCATATTTCAAAATGTGATGCAGCGAAGAATAATCTGCATAAATGAATTGAGCTGAAGTTCCACGAAACTATCCAGTGACTCATGTTGCCCCATATTTTCGTGGGTAAGCGCCAAACAGTGAATGCTGGGCAAACTTTTCGGTCATCCATACAGATAAGCAGACTGCGTAACCGTGACTTGGCAGTAAATTTGAACGTAGCCTATGTAAGAATCCGACGTTCCTTACTAGCAAACAGAAAACCAGAAAATGCTGGTAAAGCCTTAAACAAAATGTATCACGTTAGACAACCTGTCCAATGTATAGCAAGAGCTATCAACACTTCGAGGCCTTTTAGTTTCCGAAGTCAATAAAGTTACAGCAAATTCTTAGGGGTTCGTGTGAGACACTTTTTGAAAGGTTTTCTGAGCAACGTTCACGAGCGAGACTAGTTTGAGGCCAGTAGAAGCGAACACTGAGAAAGCTTAAGACACTGTTATTGCATATTTAGGGCAGTGACACAAGAGGTAGTTGTGGGAATTGCAAAACGTCGGGGAATAAATGAGCAAAAATCAATATGACTTCTAGTCCCCACTATTATTTTCGAGTGATAGCTGTACACACGCCGTTTCTTCCTTTTGAGGCAGCTCTTTACAATTTTATCAAATTAGTACCACATGCCTTGAGACCATATATGTCTATAACGTATGCTGGTACAACTTTTACAAATTTACAAAGGGCAATTAATAAAACTAATCTTTTAAGGTTATCAGAAATAATAGTGAAAGCGAAGTTTTACTTTTGTCCTCGAATTTTATGGTTACCTATGTTATCACGTATGGGTCAAACACTGGGCAGTTCTGTCTTCAGCTGCAGATGCTCACAGCAAAGTGGATCATATGCAGCTTGGACGGTCAGCATTGGCTGTTCCCTGAGCGTCCTTCATCCAGACAATCAACTTGACTTTTGATGTCCACAAAAATTCATTTCCATGGACCTGAAAAACACTGTCTTTATACTTTAAACAAAAGGGATGTATTATGTTTGAGGCAACTTTTAGTCTACTCAATTTATTAGTGGTTGTTTAAGAAGAAAATGTTTAGCTGACTTCCAGCCTGTATCAATAAGATAAAATGCTCCTAGTTTGTTCTGATAGAGTGAGAGCAAATGAACAAGTGGACAGGCCAGTAAACAATACCTTATATTCCGTAGAACAATCCGACGACATATATATCCCTCTGGTCGTCACCTGAGGGTCCCTTGGATGTACCATGGAGTAGCCCCTAAAGGTATACGCATGAAAGTGTCAGAGATAAAAACGAAAAAAGTGCTTGGACTGTATTCTTCTCACACAATTGCAGGGTTATTCAAGGTAGTATTGGAACTAAAAGATAGCCAGTCATTTGTCCTAATAAAGAGTCACAAAAATCTGCCGATGTGTCTGGGCTTTTCACATGTTTCAGCTTAAAAGTATTAGGATGATAAAGTGATGACATACATTACCACTGATTTATGACGTAAAGAGGCAATGAAATTTAAATCTAGTTCGCGACTTTGTTTCTAGGCACGGTTTAAGTACTCTTTTGGGTTTGTCTCTGGACGCTCCCTGAGTACACCTTACAAGTTTCATTTGGGCTCACTGAACTTTACGGTCGAGGAGATACTTGAGCTACTTGGGCACCTTAGTTATCAGGAAGATAGCTTTAAGGAACATTAAATAGTTTTTTTCTAATTTATGACGAGTAGGTTTTTAAACTGAAAAGTGTCGATATTACATTGCTGGACAAGTAGTCAGGTAAAGATTTTATGTACGTCTATTCAGTGCGGGGTGCACATCCTAGTCCTCAAAAAGCCCTTTTGGGGTCTTCGTAATAAAAAGCCGGTCTGTCGTGGGACCTTTCTGTACAGTTTCAGATGAGTCTTAGCATTTAATTTTAATTATAGAGTCCTAAAATAGAAGCATAATTTTGCTTCATTAGGAAGCAAGTTTTACCAGCTCATGCAGATAGCCCGATGTTTACCTGAGTGCCAACTGGGAGCATCCCTTAAAGCTAGACAAAGAAGATCGGGTGACTAACAGCCGCAAATTAAAAGGAGCAGAGAAGAAATACCTCCAAAGCACGAATATCAGGTGTTGAAGGGCACCAATAATAACAAACTGTTTTTTTAATATCACGTTGTATTTATGAGTATGTATTTCGGATAAAAATGAAATCAGCAGTAGTTTTTTGACACAATTTTTCAAATGTTTCTAAGCTTTGGCTAATAAAAATGCTGTTTCTTGAAAGATTATTAAGTTTGTGAGCTATTTATCATTCTTAAGATCAAGTCGATAACTATTCGAATATTTGACAGAAGTTTCGTTTGACCATCCCTTTTGGGCAACGGTCGAGCGCCCCTTATACTGGCTGAGTATCCAGGCATTTAGTTTCGAAGGGTTCCCTAAGGGACCCTTTCGGGACCATTTTTATTTTATCGCATAAGTAGGAGGACTTTGACAGAGTCTTTACTTATGGTCCGAAACAATGAGGTATATTTTTAAATCTTCGGTTAACACTACAGTTCGTAGACGCATGTGGCACGAGAAAGTGGGGCAACTGTGCTTTACAATGTTTGAGATATTTACGAATCATGTTCTTCCTCAAACAGAAACTGGGAAAAGCTAAAAACTGAGGTCAGTAGACGAAGTAATATTGTATAGTTTACCGAAACTCTAGGGCCAATTGATTTTCAGGAGCTATGAAAGTTAAAACAGCTTATAAGTTGACTATATTTTTTCTTCGAGGTCCATTGGGGGTCCTTCTGGGAAATAATTGGGTCAGAGGCTCATTTAGGGACAACTGTCTGCATTGGATAGGAGTTATTTACACTTTAATAGTAGGATGATAACTGAATGGAGGAATTTGGGTGGCACAATGAATGTACCGAGTTAAATATTTGACCAGTGAAAGGCTCTTAGAAGCATCCTTTATATTTAGGTTCAATAAATGATGCACGTTATTATGAGCTAGAAACTATTCAAAAGGACAAGCAGATTCCTAATCACTAGTGCTTGACTCACCAAACCCGATTATTGTCCCCTTAATTGCCAGTGAATTTGTATAAATTTATTTCTATTTGTTACCAACCAACCAAATTGCGCGGGTAAACAAATTTCGAGAGTAGTATATAGCACACCGTTCAACATTTTGAATGGACCCATTCAGCAAGAGGTTTTACTTGAAGTTCATCTGAGAGTCCGTTGAATGCCTTTCCCCCTGAGTAGCTCTCAGTAAAATAAGGAGAGATACTAACAGAAAATGATCAGGGACTAACCAGAAAATCTTCCTCAGATTTACTCTGGTTTCATAATCACATTTAATAAAACTTTTACTACTATCAAACAACAGTCAATCATTTTTTTTTTCACGATCAACAACTAACCGCAGCTAAAGGGCCTAGGCTTTAGTGCTCCAAGACACAACTAGCTGGAATAGTTTCGTAGTGACTAGAGCTAACACACGTTTGTTAGACTTATTGTTCAGCCATGTAACTAGGATGTGGACTACGCGCTTTTTCAGGGCTCATCGCCTTCCACCACCCAAATGTACCCTTAGAGTCACACAATGGTGCGGTAGATAGATGAAAAAATAGACGACTCTTACTTCTTTGTTATTTTAGGTACTGCTGCAGTCTTTCACATATCCGAGAGGCAAAACTACCTTGATTTTTTATAGTGCTACTTGAGTATCCTACTGGCTACCTTCAAGGAGGGCCGATTGCTCCTCCGTGCTTTCTGGGGATTTGTAAATGCAAACTAAAAGGTCAAAACAATCAAGATTTATTGTTGAATAACAATTTCATCGGTTTAAAACTAGTGCTCATGATTATTATAGGCTGACCAATGCAATGACTTCTCCCAAAGAAATCCAGCGGTTACGTTGAGTGAATGAACCAAATATGCCCAATGACCACAAAGAGAGAGAAAGAATAATCTTATGTCTGTATGAAGTGTTGTTAATATTCCATTTAGTCCAATACTTCTTCAAAATCTAGTTTCAGTAAGCATTAGCAAAAGGCTGCTAAATTTCAGTTTACCTTTAAAAATGACAGAAAAGAGATTTTGTTGAGTCCACGACAAAAGTTAAACTAATCATCGAATAAATCTCAGAATACGGTTAACTTCCAATCAAAGTAACAGAGAAAGCCATTATAACTTATTTGCGAAAGTTAGAAGTAACAGTTGCAAAGGACAGGTTGTCAAAAGGAATGAAAGAAAATGAATAGGAGAGGTAGAATTCACATCTGGAATTTCGAGAGGTACTGCTGGTGGATGGTGTGGTTTGCTGCATCGAACTACTTCGTAAAAATGTAGTCAAAAACCTTCATAATTTTCTGCAAAAAGCACCCTGCACATTCAAGTTGAGAGATCGTCAAAAGTAATTTACTTATTTTGAAAACAAATTGTGACCGCAGGTTTGATACCAAATACCAAAAATCTCGCGAAATAGAGAATTCACTCCTCAGAAACAATTTTAGATCCTATTTGTATAGATCATGTACTAGTTTCATACGGCAGCCAGCTTTTGATCTATGTATGATGGGGAAGATGTTACTTATCTCTTTACAAGTTAATCACCACCTGGAATTTAGTGCAATATCAAACAAACATTGCTGTATTTTGGATATTACAGCACACAAATTCTGCTAAAATGGACTTTTCGTTGAAATCTTTCGCGAGTTGGTATCCATGTAATCACACTAAAACCGTAGTTACTGAATAAGAATAACTCTCATTCCAGTTGATAATACTTATGTAACAAAAGTTAGAACCTTTACAAGATATCAGGATTTCATGGCAATCAATTCGTGCAGAAGGTTTTGCGGTTCACGGACAATCAGTTCCACAATGAGATTTTGAAAAGTATATTCCTATTAAATTTGATTTGTCCCTTGAAAATGCTAGAACAATAAGCATGTGAACTACATCTGTTTGATCAGGTTAGAAAAAGTAACTGGAGCAAATCATAACAGAAGGCCGCTTTGCATATTCATGAGAGGCGATCAAACAGGCATGGAGTATAATGTGAATGTGTGAGTATGGGTGAGTAGTAACTTCAAAATTAGCGAAAAATTTCAAATACCGACTTACCAAAACGATTTACTATAATCCATGGGCGTACTCAAATTTCTAAAGAAATACCACTCGTTTACATCTTTTGAAGGTTCTAGAAAAATATAGTGTGTGTTGCCTTCGGGTTTTTTAAAATTCTCAATAGTTATTTTACCTAAAGGTCCCATTTATACTGCTCATTAAAGCATTCTGATAATGATGACGACAAAAACAGTATGACGCCATTATTAGTTAGCTATGAAGAGGTCTTTTATGTAGTATTTATGGGTTTTATTAGATAAAATGTTATATCCGATCCAGTTCTTCTTATGGGAATAGTTCACTAATCTCAAGTCCGGCGACGGGGTTTTTATATTTTATCAGTAACCAGTAAGGTAATACAGCTCCGCAGTGTCTAATTTTATCTCGATCGGAACTTAATGGAAACTCACAGAAATTTATGCGGTATACATAACGTAGTGCTAACTTAAATTGATGTCATAATTATTCTTGAAAGGACTTGAGGCAGGCTGAATGGCTCTGGTAAGCATCTAAGAAGAGGAAACGGCCTAGGAGTAGAAATTTAGTTCTCTAAATAAATAGCGTGCCATCTTGAATAATAGTAAGTGGCTGACAAAGAAGAACTGTCTGGCACATTGTCCACAAACTTCTTGGTTCGTTTAGTAGACAGCTCGATGGTTTGGAAAACGGTCAACAAGTCTTCGTCTGTCCTGAATCTAGGACAAGATTGGGGAGAACGAAGTGGACCGAAGAACCAATGAAATGCCAGCTGTCTTCTAGATCGAATGAAACAACTGGTTTTGTCCACAGGCTAACCACTTAGAAGAGCTGGCTGAGAATAACAGGTGAACTGATTGGTGTGAGAGCCGAGATACGGTTATGACTACCATTCATCGCATAAAAATTGTTTCCATAAACCAAAATGATTCGAGGACAGAAGTGTCTTCTTACTAGAGTGAGGCAGCCAAAAACAGCGGCTAGTACCATTTTGTACTTATCTCAGGTATCCTAATGCAAGTAAACACTTTTTAAAAATAGTTAACGTCGCAGTAAACATGAATTATTGCATTGAAAACAGTTTCAGCGTGAAGTTTTTCACAGTTTCCTTGAAGTACCGGGGTTTTTCTTTTACAAACAAGAACTCCAAGAGGGGTCGGCTTTAAGATTTTAGTTTGCCAGAAATAATTTTATATGACATAAGCGATAATTTGCCTCAGCTTTTCAAAATTCTCTTGCACTTATCTAAATTGAGTTTTTATTGCTCGAAAGACAATATCAATATTGATTATAAGGAGTGCTGACTTTCATACAGTTGAGCACCTTCGTAATTAGTGACAAGGCGGAAAACTGTAAATTTCAATCAAACGCGATACAGACTTGGTCTTCAGTATGAAATTTTATTGATGGTAACTTAAAAAAGTGATTCCAAAAGATCAAAAGTAAAAGAATAAAAAAAACATGAAAAAGTAACAAAACGGCTCTCCCTTTGATAGGTGAATCTTGGATTTTTATAAAAAACTTTTACCCCCCGACGTTTATGCGCTACTTAACTCTGTAACTACTTGTGAAGTCCACATCTTACTCAGATATTCAGCACCCGTGAAGAAGGAAAACCCAAAATTGGTAAATTCTTAAGCCCATACATAAAAATCTCGATTTGAGCAAAAATAATCTACAATATAATCAGTCAGACGAGTTGATGACAGAAAATAACGCGTTCGCTCTTGATGATTTCTTGCTTGCCTCATTTGTTGTTATTTTGTTTTGCTTTTGAGAATTTTACTTTTTGATGATTTTGAATAGAGTCAAAAATAAGAAAATGACAAACACAAACATGCAATTTAAAACACAAGAAAAAGAAAGAGTTTTCTTATAAAATAATGTTTAGAACTCTTCAACATAGCACTCCGGATTAGTTTCCAAAGGGAATGAACTTGAGCATCAGACTTCACAGCCAAAAGGCCGGCACTTGGGATTCAATTTATTGTATTGCACTATCAAAGTGATCCTAGTAAGGATGTTTCGGGTATACTATTCCAAGGACTTCTAGCGGGTAAAATAGGACAGCCCTGCAGCGCATCCACGGGTTATCTACTAATTTATGTGGTGACAGGGCACAATCAACCGTTTACTACGACAACTAACAGTACACACCTTGAGATTTACCATAAATAGATTATCTTGACTGCAATGTATGGATAATGGTGAAAATACCTAACTGATGTACAGATTTTAGGAGGGTACTTTATAACGCTTACAAGTGCCACCAGCTCGTACTTAATGACAAAGCATAATGGATTGATAAAAAGATGACAGTACAATGAAATCACCAACAAACTTGGAAGTGTTCTAAGAATTGCACCTCGTTTTACCGAGGTTCCGAGGAAGTAAGCAAAATTAACCTGTATTGAAAATTTACTGGAGACAACTCTCGTAGTAATCTATGGCTGTTCATTTTTAAATAAGCATTTAAAAAGGCGCGATCTTAAGCTGTTCGCAGTTTTAACCCTAGCAACTCAGATGGCTTTCTCATTGTGGACACCTTTGCAATCAGTTATTGATTTGTTTTTCATAGTCAATCCACCACCAGGATATGATTGAACGGTCCCGTATGAGAAAGCCGTTTTCTGTTGTACAAAACTAATGCCGACCTATAAGCTTACTTGGGCGTTTTTATTTGGACGCGAAAATTCACGAATAGATGTACGCTGCAGTTGTTGTCATGGTGATATTTCGCGTATAACATGACCGGAAGACTGGCTAGTTGTGTCAAGCAGACCTGAGGGATATTCTGTCGTTGTGATGACCATGAAAAATGAATGACTAGAACATGAATAAAGTGTGATCTGGTTGATGTAAAAATCATCAGTTTATCCAATTTTTGACATGTTTTTCGCGACAGATCAATTTAGCCTGCTAGTTATGAGGAAAACAATTTAATTCATAATTTTGCTTTGATTCACAAACAACCTCAGAGTTAAATCATCATTCATCTGTCATTGTAAAATGCATCAAACTTGGAAGTTTTGGTTGTTCACGAAGGAGCAAAACTTTCTTCCAGAATCTGGTGGCTAGTTTAATAAACGTTTAAAAAAAGCACAGAATTTAGTAGATGGATTAGATAGCAGGTCTCCCTCGGGCTTATCCCCAGGGGAACAAGAAGTGATTACCAGTGACAGATTCGAGATAAACCAGTTTGAATGTACGGATAAACAGGGGAGGCGTGCGTTTGGAATACTTCGACTCGGTCACCATATGACTGAGGTGGACTCCGAAATTTTCCCCCTTGAAAAAACTCTATCTGAAAAGTCAGCGGTGGCTTGAAGCCCAACTGTAACTTTCCGGGGTCGAATTTATTTTGTTTTGAGCAGAGATTCCAAGATGGAGGCCGCAGACCTGTTTGCAAAGACGACAAGTCTCACAGTTAGGGATAACCGGAACCTTTGTTCTTAAAAGGAGAAATAGGCTCCGTGTAGTGCTCCTTCCACAGTGGAGCTCTACAACATCGAACTTGATGGAAGGTAAAAATATCAGCGCAAGCTGATTGTTAAGCTTACTGGTCAGCAACACACGCTGCTCATCTAATGCTGAGCAAGTGTAACGCTTTAAGGTTTGACCTTGACCAGCAAAAAATTCCGATACCGAAGAAGCTACGGCCTTGAACCTCACAGTTTTGACAGTCACGAAGCTACCAACAAATATCAAAGGTGTAGGGAACCAAATAAATACGGCTTTCGATAGTTAGAATCATATTCTTCATGTACTCACAGTCACCTCCACTGGAAAGCCTTCCAAGAAAAATGCATTTTAGTTTGCGAAAAATAAATTACAGAAATTGGCCAGTGTTGACAAGAAGGTTTTACAATCGTAAGGAACCAACGAGTTTAAGGTATCAAATAAAAATTACTCAGATGGAATATGGATTTCCAAGGCCATAATGATCTTTTTGTTCCGAAAAGATATAAGTTCACAGCATTTTTGAATTAGAAATGAATTCTGAGCAACTTAATTAAAACGAAGCTGGAACAAGATATTTTATGAATATTATGTATGCATCCATGTTTTCCTTGCCATGTCAGAAAAATGACTGTTGCTTTAACTTCTAGAAGTTATAACGAAAGGTAACTCTTTGCCGAGCTTACTCTTGATTGACTGTGAATTCCCACATAACAGGTGGCAGTTTATTATAAATGGACCCATCAGTTTTGAACAGTTATAATTAAAAGTATGCGGCTGATAGGATGAGTCAAAGTATTCTTGGAATTTAAGTGTTATCCTGAATTTGCTTCCGTATTAGTTTACAACGAATCATGTTCAATCCAGTTGACCACATAAACGGGAGTGTGTAATTCTGACAACCAGAATAAATCCAGGGTGTGTGTAAACTAACTTCGGCTGAGACCCAAGCATACCAGCGGTCGTCTACAGCGTCTAGGGTGAAGATAAATGTTAAGCGTTCATTAAAATTTAAAAGATAATATTGTCTCAGATATACTCCATGATGTTTAGATGTTTTATTCTGGGAAAAAGAGCATTGTAACCAAATCAGTCGTTTCTAGGTGATAAACGGTATGTAGTCGATTGTTCCGTTAGTTCAATGAAATGCTGTCAAAAGGTTTTGGTGGTAGGTAGTAATCTATTGTCGTCCGGCCCTTATGTGATTCTCCACTCCAAGTCTCAAAGTGTGAATGCCTAATGGTGGAGTCGGCCTTTGAGACTATGGGGTATACCGGTTCCGCGTCATTCATGAACAAACATGTAATAAAAACATGGAAGAGCTACTGAAGAGTGCCTTTGGTTTTCTTGTTGCGGACTGACAAGGCCTGTCACTTACCGTATCAGACCTTTTGAATGGAAATCTCTTCTAAAGGTCACGTGTTTAGTAAAAGAAAATAATTTCTAGAGCATTTTCATACCACGTCAAGTCAAGCATTTAATTCATTCATCAAACGGGCAAATATTCAGCAGTACTTGGCTATACTCACAGCAATTACATGAAAACGGGCGCAGCTTTGACAACCACAAAATTACACTGCGATAATGAGCGATTTAGGAACCAAGGCACTCAGCGTCTTTTGAGCTCAGCGTCGATGTTTGCAGAGTTACATAAGAAGCGAGCAAGGTTAGGACCAACGAAGAGCCGGTGGGCATTCGTACGCACATAGAAAAAGAGAAAGCATACACGCTGAGGTCCTTGTGAGTTGGGCGATATAATTCGTTCAAAACTGTCCGGGTAATCTTCTGCACACTTTGATGATATCTGCAAGATGTCTACGATATGCCCCATTTGCATAAGGCAAGATCTTGAGAGACCGTTTAGCTGTGTTGAGTTGTTTAGCTATTAGTACAGGGAAGCAGACGAAAGGAGAATACAACCAGTGAGGCAAAAGCCATGCGAGGACAAAACGTTGGATTTTTTGAAGTGGTACGGACACTACTTTCAGGCTCAAAAAGTAGTACGTTAGCCTCCTCACATTTGTGCAAACACAGGCAACATGTTTTGGGGAAAAATTGAGTGACGTTAGTCAGAAGGTATTTCGCCGGTAGTTGACGACTAAGAGGGGTATTTATCACGTAAATTTCTGAACAATAGTCCAAAATGTTCACATACTTAGATTCTTTGGGGGAAGGGGGAACAACCTCTAAACATTTTTGGGGATTTAGGAACCAATGGTCAAGATATAAAACAGCAGACTGGAGTAAGAGCATAGTGCGGGGTAACCAGACTCAAACATCATCTGGATACTTTGGGATAAAAGAACAGTCACTGACGGGCATGGGGGACATGTAGGCTGATGATAGAACAGGTGAAAAGATTGCTCCCTGTAGGACGCCTTGGGCTGAAACAAAGATGGAAGGGGTTCTGCCCCCGTACCTAGTAACCTGTTTCGGATTAAAAATATGGTCAGACAATAGTAGGATGTCACCTCTAATGAGTAAGGGTAGTACTACGTTATGTAAGAGGGTTTCGAGAAGGTTTCATCTATGAACACTATCAAATGCACCGCTGTAATCAGGGAAGCAAGTTCGCATGACTTTGATTTCTTTTCCAAGAAAGATAAAACATTATGAGTCAAAGACTCAATGCCATCCAAGATGGAGCAGGGGCGGGGGCCGGCAAATTGGTTCAAGTTTCGTATAACCGAATCACCGGGCATCTTTAATACGATGGAGATACAGGCGATTGGATGGCGTTTTACTATCTAGGGAGCAGTGATGGAAGCTGATCATCAACTTTTGGGAACCTTTTTAAAATCCAGTACGAATGCATTTACGCATTTCTTGAGTACTACTGGGGAAAGATTGTCACACTCGTGGGATTTTTTGCACCTGAGACCTGATAGCTCCCTATAAAGAGCTAGCGGGGCTATATTGAGATAGATGGATCTAGAAAAGCTGGGACAAGACAGTGATTTGGAACAGCCGAGAAACGAAGGACCCGGTTACTTAGGGAAGTCACAATTTGGGTCTTCTACATTTACTTTTGAGGATGAGTATAGTGAAGAGATACCATGTAGTTAATCGATGGGCATACAATTTTCTGACTAGGAGAGCAAGACTGTTTATTCTACTGAGTCTGAAGATTTCTGATTTAACTGACAAAGAAAGGGCTTTCACTGTTCAATGGTCCCCTCGCTTGTAAGCACTGTCCTTCCTGTGGCGTACTTTTCTGGAGGTCGGGGAGGAAAATCGGTCAACTTGGATGTATAAGGTCTTCAGTGGGCCACATACACCATGGTAGAAACTTTACTACCTAATAAGATACTCACAAAACACAGCGGGAGCTTGGTGGTTGAAAATGCCGAAGTTAGTCTGGTTGATCATGGCTTGAAGTATTTGTGGGTTTTTGGAATCTCACTGGCTTTCCTTGCGTTTCGGGCCACGGAAGCGGGTGAAACTCTTGTGGTTATTCGAGCTACATATCATTGGAGTAACGGACATTGGTGCACGACGTGACTTATTTACTTAAAATCTGTTTGTTGATGCTGATTATTAGAGTTATACAAAAGAAGAAGTAACTACTGCTACTGATCAGTATTTTACGTAAATGTTTACAAAGCTCAGATTGAAGTGATGATGACCCTTTCCCGACGCTCTGACAAAGCCTGTAAAATGAAATTTAGAAACCTTATTTCCGTATTTGATTCCTAAATGGGAAGCTCTTTACTAGGTTTAGATTTCTGCCATAGTTTATGGATCGATGAAGAGGGTTTTGTGTTTACTGGTTTTTGGGGAAGTTTACCACTATTCTCAAGTGTATATCTTGCTTTAGAAGCTTGGGTGGTATTGCAAACATTTTCATACCCAACGACACGTGTTCAATTCCCACCACCGTCGGTTACCCCCATTTAGCAGCCTTTCGTTGGCCCTAACCCTCTTCCTGAATTGTACTTTATTGTATATTGAGTAAAAGAAGAAGTAAAAAGAGCACAAGAAGCATCAGCAGCCTAATGAGTGACAATTTTTGGAAGAGGTAGAGATATTTTCACTTCTTAGAAGAAAAACTAACATAAGAATTGAGAAGAAGGTTGAAAGTCATTTTAAACATTTTTATCTCGGATACCTTAGCAGATATCTCAAGATTTATTTTCGGTTGGCTTACAGCGCACCACCTTCGAGAATGTATTTCGATATTCATGGTTCGATAATTTCACGTTTTGTTTGTGGGATATTTATTAATTAGGTGGGGCAAATGAGGTGAGACTTTCGAAGAACAAATCGCAGTAATAAAGGAGTCCGTGCATCTGGGCACTGGCCAAATGCAACTTGTAACGGATAACTGTGAGAATGTATTCCTTTCAGGCTATCAGCTCTCAGCTGATAATCAAGGGCACTGTACACATGCTTTATCTGGTCTATTGAGTTACTCACAACTAATGATGCAAAACAAAAATGAAACAATTGTGCATTTGTTCCGCGTACTAGTACTGCTGAACTTAGTACAGCGACTGCATGATGAATGAATGTACATACTTCAGAGATACTACTGAAAACAGGACGAAACGCATAATTTTATTAAACTACTACGTTTTGCAGAGGCATAAGCCGGGGGATAAGGATCGATGGTGGCAACAAACAGACTGAATGGCACTGTTTCGAATGGGCTTCGTTCGTTACTTTGACAGTTTCTGTAAGAAGTATTACGAAAAACTAACTTTTACTGCCAAATATAAGAAGACAGGCGCATACCGTTGCATTGTTCACAATGCGAAAAAGCTCCACAGATAAAATATGCTATGAAAAATTAGGGATGAATCGATATTTGTTTCGATCTGAAAACGGAAAACAAATAGAATGAATGCTTACAGTCTTATGAGACGTGTAGCGAATCTGCCAGCAAAATAATCACTAAATAGGTACAAAAAACTTTTGAAGCGGAAAATCACTAATGCTACTAGCATCTTCCAACGATGTCATTTGTCTTGTAGTAAAACAGCTACATAAAACAAAGTAGAAACTTCAGTCTGTCGGCTCCATTTGCGAAATGTACGAAGCCCATGTGAGGTCTCCTAGTTCAGTCAGCAAATTGCACATGGCACTAAAGTGTGGATGGTATCCAAGAATGGGTTTGAGTTTTAATAAGGTCAGGGACTGTTAAGATTTACACTAACTCAACAGCTGTTTGTTGAGCTAATTTAAACGGTAAAAGTCGTCCATTCCATGAGATTCGAATCCACCCATTGACACAATCCACAATTTAGTACTGCATGTGCTCTGCCGGTTTGTCTAAGCGGCTATTCATAGATTTTGTACATTTTGCTAATAGGTAATTAATATGACCTCCCGGGCCAAAATAAATTGGCACTCGATATATTTTCCTGTGAATCTTTTATTTGATTGCCAGCAAAATAATAACCTCTCGTATAAGCCGACATTCAACAGAAAAATATAGGGACACGTCTATAGATGGAAACGGTCTGCCAAGTATGCTAAATGACGAGTTGATCCGAATGTGGACTAATAAACAGTGTTATCCAGTTGTGAAACATGCGAAGCTGGTACTGAAGCTTGGTTGGAGTTCATGTGTGGGTTCAAAACCCACCTTGATAGACGACTTTTCGAGTGAGGATCAATTCAATATTTTCCAAACATCCCGAACTTACTTTTCGTTTGAATAAACTAATCACGTCGAGCATGGCTTAGTATTACTGGACAAGTGGTGAATATAGTGAAACCTTGCGCAGAAAGTAGTCAGAATTGCAATTCAAAGTGAGTTGGGTGGGAAAAGGTCAAGCAGTCTGGCTGCATTCAGCAAACACATGAGTTTTATTGCATGGTTCAGAAAAAAGGGAGACGGATGACAGGGTCTGGCAGCCCTGTAATTTCCCGTTAAATTCATCTGTTTTTCAAAAAAGTCACGGATACAACGGGAATAATTTTCACATGACTGCCCAAAAACATTGCATCGATTCGTGCATAGTTTCCAAAAGGTTCTCCACTTCAACTCCCAATGATATTCTGTGAGGGTATATGCAATGTGCGCCATTTTAGTCATAAAGATTGATTGAGAGTTCATCGGAAGAAAACACAAGCGAGCCGACATGGAGTGGAAATAATGAGTGTGTTAGATTTTATTCCCGTAGCGCAGTTCACGCATTGCAAGACAATTTGTGGTGATTATTATAATTAAAAATATACTGAACCAAATTTATTGGGTCTTAGCTGCAGTTAGAATAGCAAAACAATTGTTTTCTTTGCAATAAATTATTCAATGCGATACTTCGTCGAGTTGCTCGCAGTTACTACTTATTCCGAGCGATTTGTAGGTAAGGTTTCCGAAGAATTTGAAGAGATAAACATTTTAGGACATATGACTGGACACAAATACGTAGTTATTGCACTACGACTAAAGATAAGATGATGATTTACGAGAAAATGGTTGTGCAGAGTTGCAAAAATATATCTTTCAAGCCCGCTTTGGATTTAAGGTAAGCCAGTGAAGATCTCTAAAACTGTTGGTCCGTAATATGTGAGGTGACAAAATGTCTTCCGTGTGGCATTTTTAGCATGGTGAAAAAGAACACAAAGATTGTTGTACGGTCTGTTTAAAAAATTCGGGATCACCTCAGTTTGGTTAAAGTCCTGACGAGAGGTCGAATTCCAGTTCATACAACGGATACTACTGTTAGTAGCTAAGAATTTACATTAGACACTACTGTTAAGAGAGAAAGAGTAGTATCGGTAGTGTAAATTGGAATTTGGCCGTACTTCAGGATGTCATCCGAATTGAGGTGATCCCGAATTTTTGGACAGACAGTACAAAATTTTTGTGTTCTTTTCCACCATGCTAAAAAAAGCTACACGGAATCAATTTTGTTACCTCATAGATTACGTACCACTGACTGTACTTTTTCAGTGGTCTTCAGGGAAAAGCTAACCGAACCTTAATTACCACCAGGAAAAAGCAGTTGGGTAGAAAATTTGCCCGAACTCATCCGGCAAGATTGTTGCTTTGGGCCTTCAGTTACACTGAGCACAAACTTTTGAAAAAGTTTCTGTTGAAAGCAAACTGAGACACCGAGAATAATGCAGGTTACGATTTGTGAAACAAAACAGATTGGTCTCAGAGAGTCGCAAAAGTCTGCATCTAAGTTTTAGGCAACATAAATAGGTAATATTTATCAAGCCAACAAGACATGTTTATGAGCAGTGTATTGTTGAGTTTAGTTCATCTTTTATCAACTGAACAATGGAATTGTTGTGTTGCTGACCGGCAGTATTTGAGCAAATGTCACTGAAAACCAACTATCTAGAAGTTCCTGGTTGACACCTTACCAAAATCGGTCAACTTTAATGTTGGTTGGCCCATATTTTGTCATTTCGTCACTTCACGATAGTAAAATTCGATACATTGTGGTGAGAAGGAAGGGAAAATGAGAAGTAGAACCCACTGTCGTCAAGAGCAACTAGACAAATAATGGAAAATGCAAATACTTTATTTAATCCAAATCCCGATGGTGTCTAACGTACGGATAAACAAGGTGGCAACTCGACTGTTTGCTTTACGTCAACAACTTGTTTCCATTTTTGGAGATTCTGTTAAGAAATAAGGCTTCCGATTTTGAAAATTACCTTGACTCTCAGCTTCTTCAAAACCAATTTGTAATCCATCGTCAGTTTTGATGATGTTTGTTTGCATCTTTTTTCGCTCAACGTAAAAATTTCTGACAAAGAGAAACTTGAAACAGATAAAAAAGGGACACGAAATCGTTTTTATTTATTATAATGTTTAGTACAGTACAATTTTGCCCGTAGAAGATATAACTGTCTGACGTTTTGATTAGCGCGGATAACATTTTTCAAGGCAGATTTGCAAAACCTGAAATCACAACACAGGGCACAAAGACTTTCTGATGTATTCCAAAACTCATTCGGTCTTGATGTGGATTTTACTTAACCTCAAACTGATCCTCCTGGCACACCAGGTTTTCTTTTTCCGCTGAATTTTCTTTAATACAACCCCCTGCTCTGCATGAGTGAAATGTAATGGGTAAGCCTCTTAACCACACGGGCCTGCTGCACGAACAGCGACAATCTGGGAGAATAACTAAAACGTTGATTAGACAAGCTCATGCAGATTCAATTGGTCATGCTGGTTAACGCGCCGAACGGTAGTGAACCTCAGTGATGTTTACGTAGACAAGTGATAATTGGAACTGGAACCTGATAATTTAGTATGTTACGTATGTTACTAAGCTACAACCAATGAGTGCTACTAGACCACTGTTTGTCTTAGTGATTCATAAAATATGGAGTTAAACAAGTGAATTTTATCTTCTTTTTTTCTCAAAGTAAGGAATAACAGGACCATATATTATACTCAGAAGAAGTCAGTAATGTGCTCAGTTGTATTTAAGTAAGCAAGATCAACACCAGTCACGTCGGAGATGTGATGTTCCAATCTGGCTATTTTAGGTCAACTCTGGTGGTAGAAATCCTTCCGCTGTCGCTTGGCTCAGTACCATGCCTGCCATATTGGAACCATATGCGGTATTACACCCAAATTTTCGGTGTCATGGTTGCCAGTTTTCCTTGATAGATCTTTGAACCCTCGGAACTTTAGGATAAAATGCATTTTGTACTTAATTTATTTGAAAGCGTGAAACTGAATAAGTTGTTTGTGATGTTTAACTGCGTCCGTATACAAGCAGGTTAGATATTCCATTGCATCTGGAACCTGAAAAACTTTGTGTATTGTTAAATTTGATCATGGATGGAAATGGTAGAATTAGATTGCATATTCAAATGTTAAGGGGTAAGGCTAGTATTTATCAGCTTTTGGTTGCTGAAACTTGCCACATCACATATATATATATATATATATATATATATATATATATATATATATATATGAGAGAGAGAGAAGGTCAATACTAAGGGAGTTACTCTAGAGTGCTTTTAAACTATGTTTTGAAATAAAGTACCTTGTTGGATTCGTGCTGATAACTTATTTATTCAAATTCAAAAATACCTATTATCTCTTCAAGGTGAATTTTATGCCTGCGGCTGAATCGTTTTAGCATGTTCTGTCTCAGTCATACCCGTAGCGTAGGAAAAATCCTCCCAGAAAATAAGAGCGTGCTAGAGTTAAAAATATACACATATGTATGTTCAAGGAAAAGGCAGAAAAGGAGTTGACTTTGGACAAAGATATTTTGTTTTAAACGGCCAAATTATCATCAAGTAAATGGCAAAAAGTACTCCGTTTTTCATTGAATAATTCCATAGCATTACAGAAGAAGGCACGATAGCGAACAAGCTCGTTTCCGGTAACTTCATCCTCTGACTAATACGGTTATATATATATATATATATATATATATATATATATATATATATATGATAGGAATGCGTATCTTAAAGGAAAAAAGAGAGGGTGTTTACTGTATTAAATCAAGACTGGTTATTCAATATTATAAGTGTATTGCGGTTCGGAACAGGGTGGGAAGTTGGTTGCTCGTGGTTGAGAAAACTCGGTGTATAAAGTATATCTGGGGTGGGTTGGCTGCTTCCTGTCACGACTGAAAGGTCGCGGTCGAGGTCTCCTTGATTTTGCCTCCCATTTTCCGGTCGCAGCCAGGGTAGCTGAAGTGATTTGACAAATCGCTTGTGTCAACAAAGCGATGGATTTAACAGCCTCATCGCTACTGCCTCCGCTGTTCCCAAAGTGATTTGACGAACGATCTTCGAAGAATTCACAGGCACTTAGTAAACTACCTTGAAGGCTTTGTTGTCCACCTGGTGCCCTGTGTCGTCAAGGTGTGCTATGATTGCACTAGTTACGGTTGTTCTAGTTCCTGTCCTCAGCCAAGCTGGTTTGTGTTACCTGATTCTTTGGGACAGTTGCCGTGTCGTTTTGCCTACATAGCTTGCCAAACATGAGCAAACAAATGAATAGGTTAACATGGAGGAGGAAAGGACGGGCATTTTGTCTTTGAGATTCATAGAAATCATTGACAGGCTAGTTAAGTGGACGATTAGAGTAGAGTCAGAAAATGTACGGGTGATTGCATCCCTTAGGCGCCGAACTAGTAGTTCGCATTTAACATCTCCTTTGAAGGGAAAATGCACGTGCAATTCTTTCTTCTTGGCGGTGATTATCAATGGTCGCTTGTGTACTTCCAAAATGTTCTTTTGAAAGAAAAGTTCCGGGTACCCGTTGTTTAGTAGTATTTGTCTTATGTGATCTAATTCCTCGATTAGTGTTTTCTCGGGACAGATCTTTCGTATGCGAGACGCTAAGGACCGGATTAGGTTCTGCTTGCGTTTTAGAGGCACGAAGCTGGCAAAATGTGTGTATTGGCCTGTCCTTGTTGGCTTACGATAGAAGCGGCGGACGAGCTCTCCATCTTCCATTTTCGTAAGGTTTACATCCAGAAAATGAAAGTTGCCGCCTAATTTCACTTCGGACGTGAAACTGAGCGCACTATGAGCTTGGTTAAACTTTTCCACTAGTTCATATAGGTGAACATGTTTGTCAGTCTTAGTGAAAATGTCGTCCACATACCGGCAGTAACTGGGTAGTCTTTCTATGGTGTCTTTGAGTACCCCATTTTCCAGTTTGACAACGAAAATGTCGGCAAGTAGTGGTCCCAGAGGTGAGCCCAAAGCAACTCCATCAGTTTTTCGGTAAAGCTTGTTGTGGAAGCCGAACTGAACATTTAGCGTACATCGCAATATTAGTTCTTTCAGGCTGGTTACCAGAATACCAATGTTTATTTCGTTTTTCATTATATCATTGCACAAATATTCAATGGAATCCAGAAGTGGGACGCTCGTAAATAGTTATGTTACATCCAAAGAAGCCATTTTAATTCCTGTCGTATTTTGTTCTTTAAATAATTCTACGAACTGAAATGTGTCATTTAAGCTGTATTGAGCAATGCTTCTGCGTACTGGTTCCAGTATATTGACGAGCAAACGAGCGGTAGAGTGGTAGGGAGAAGTGCTCAAATCAAGTATCGGATTTAGTGGTACCTCCGATTTATGTATCTTCGGTAAGCCACATAGACCAGGAACACCAGTGCCAGTAGGTCGTAACTGTTTATAAGAGCCATTCGGAATATAATTCTAATCTTTCACTAGTCTCAGGGCTGCAATAAATTGTTCTTCCACTGTCTTGGTTCAGTCCTTCTCCTTTCTGGATTCTGTAGATTTCGTCGAGTCACTTAGAATGATATCCATTTTATCCGTTTTTATTGGATATTATAAAGTTTTCTGGTTGTTTGGTTAATCCGAATAATCACGGAAGCTGGATCACATACAGTGATTTATCCACAAATCATAGTTATCGTATGCTCGGTCACATCTGCCGTTTCGGATATTATGAAAATAGTAATCATATTTGTATCAAAGGTCTGTATACCCGTGCTTCTACTTGCTAATCTCTGGCCCTATTTGTTGAGGTCTACAATACCACACTATGAGGGCATACTGGTGTTGCTTTTGTAACTCAAGCAACAAAACTGTTCATTTGATAATTATATGGTAGCTATTGGACCTTAAGTTTATGCGTAAATGATGCGCTCACTTCACATAAATCAGACAAAACACTAAAGAACAACGATAAGTCTCATCTCATGAGTACATGTTTTGGGCTTGCAAGATCTCAAATTAATTTATTTGCTTCCAGATGGATACAATTCTTCAAACAAACTGAAATACACAGTTGTAATCTAACTCACATTTCACGGTGTTGACTTGAAATCGAAATCAGCAACTAGAAATCCAAGGTGGACAGCAAATCTCAACAAAATGGCACGCTTTAAGTTCATGTCTGGTACGGTGCGATTATGGCCATTATTTATTTAGTGGGTTTAAATGGAGTGATTCTGTAGCAGAATCCAACTAACATCCTTCAACATTGAATTCTGAGGCGTTAAAAAAGCAAATATTTCTGCTGACGTCTAAACTGATTGCCTATTGTATCTTCGTGGGTGTTATGCTCATGCTTTTTTGTTGGTAGTTCATTCGCTAAAATTCACAACTGCACAAGTTCAAACAAGTTCGGTGGATGTTTCAACAGACTGTTTTATTTTTCATGTGTGTTACTTAGTGACTAAGATTTGGATAGTGCCTTTGTTTTTTTTTTAACTTCGCTCCTCATGCTAACCATCCTGTTTCAAAATTACCAGATGCTGATCGTTTTCTTTCACATGGTCAGCATGTCTTACAGTAGGATGTACATATTTATTAGTGCGAGGGAACATTCTAAGAAGCCAGAAGACAAGTAATTAATCGATCGATAATGATTTGAACAGACGAACAATGAGAGAAATCAGCAACCCGGCCGGATAACATAGGGCGGTGAATCACATAAGAGGTTTATGCGAGGTGGTGATACTTTCCCGGGGATCAACCGGGGCCGTCGACCACGGTCGACACGAAAATCAGAAATCCCATCTCTTTCCAGTGGTCTATTTTCCCCTTGTCAGTTAACAGGATCGTCTTTTCAGATCTGTTATTGTTGACGGAATTACCTACTACAGTAGAACTGAGTTCTTTGGGATAATTTTGAAAGTCAATGAAAAGTTTGAACATCCAAAGAAAATAACCTCCGTAAGCTACTTCAGTACATACTACATTAAAAACCACCATTTCATCGTTAGAATGCAAAACTTTTCTTCCAAAATAAGGGGAATAAACTCAAGAAAATAAAAATAAGACGTCTGATGCAGGTAATACGTTACTATGCCTGGCTGACGGGACGAAATTTCCCCGGAGGCACGCGACCAAATCACATCATCGAAAATCGAAACTTGGGGCCATGTCTCCTCGTTCTGAAAGTTGTCTTTGACTAACCGACCAAATAACTTTTGAAAAACCACCTTGTGATTCTAAAATGGATTCTTCGTCCATTCATGTTCTTCACGAGTCAAATAAGATTTGAGTGATGATGACTGCAGGTAAGGTCGATCGTGATGCATGTGAAATTTATTCAGCATATATTTCGAGCTTCCCGACTTAATTAAGGTATATCAGACCATCGGTTAGTGGTATTAATTCACTCAAGGTTGCCTCTTATCTACGTTGATTCTTTGTTGCGCTGTGGGTAGTTAGAAGTGTGTGAGTAGAAGAGTAGAAGACTCTGGGAAATCTAAGGCAACAATTAACAAGGTAGGGAAATATAACTGAACCGATCAGCAGGACCACCTAAATTATTTTAGGTTATGTTTAGATAGGTTTACCATCCGGATATTTTTGTAGAAGCTGAGTTTTCGGCCAACATATTTCTCATGATTGTGCCCAAAATATAAGGCTAGGAGAGATTCCTTCATTATTTGGAGATTTCACGACATTTGTGGTTTGAAAAAGCTCTTTGGTGGAGAAGGCCAAACTCACTGAAAATGGAAAATGCTAGTTCGCATTTATATGAACGTTGGCTTCAGGTTCATTTGAGTGTGCATCGCTACTCACTTATATTGTTATCTCGGTAACAGTGAAAAATTCTGCTTTAACTGAATCTTCTCAAAATCTCCATAAAAGGGATCAAAGTAGACTTGCAGAGGCCCACAATTTTGAGTCCTTTTTGCTTTATCTTATTCGGTTTTTAACTCAAATAGAGACACTATTTGTCGAACAGATCACAGGAAAACTACCCCAAGAACATATTGCAGAGTTGGGAGGACTGTTAAATTAAAGGAATGGGACAGTCTTATGTGTATTGTTATCAAAATGCAGAGCAGTAAATCCCTGTCCCTAATAAGCGCGAGAATATTCCTGTGGTCTCTCACTCCCTGTTGGACATACGGTTGCCGAAATTTTCAATGCTGCAAGTTCTTTTGAGTCACTGAACGTGGTTTAGGTCAGTGTTAAGGAGTGTGCGGAATGATTGAACATTTTTTGAGAAACTCAATTCATCTTGTGAAGTGACTGCGTTCAACTTGTAAATTCAGATGCGTAATAGTTCTTTTATTGTGTTGAAACAATGAGCTCATGTTATCGGAAACCTATGGCAACAAAATTACCGAAAGCAACCAAAGTCGTTCACAAAATACGAGAAATCAATTGATACAGAATCGTTCTTGTGAAACAAATCACAAAGCATTAGATAAAATGAGCAAATCACTTAGTTATATAGAAAGGTAAAAACCAAAATATTTGAAATCCTCTTCTACAACATGATGCACTTCTGTTATTTAGACTAACATTTATTGTATCCAGAGCAGCCAGGAATTTCAGAAGATAGCATCAGTTAGATTTAAGGGGACGCCCAATAGATAGATACATTATAAAGTGACTCATCCTGCAACATCGACGCTAAATTAACCACTCTAATGAAGAGTTATTGATAAACAAACGGTCAAGAGCCATCTCGGATAGCCCGATAGTTGGGTGGTTGCCTGACGGTCGTTCAGTCTGGGTTTGAGTCCCAGTTGGAGCTCGGCGAATAGTTCCTACAAAACCAAATGAAACAACTGTACGGTCGTTCTTTGACCAACTGAGCCTGGATACTCCGCATAATGAATCATTCTAGAATCAGTTTTGGAATCTCCGAATAGCTGTTTACTTGTTGCACTGTTGTAAATTGTAGAAAGTGCCGCCTTTTGTTGGATTCAAACCCGTATATGAACGTCGTCTACCGTCGAGCGGGTAACACTATGATCTTAAGACCTTTTTGCCCCGAGTCCAAATCTTCTCGCTATCGCAGCCGCCGGTCACTTTCCCCAGGTGGAAGTCTTAAATCGGCCATAACCTTTTTCCTGAAATATTGTACTATTGCTATATAATAAACTAGAAGTAAACATAGTAAAAGAATAATCTTTGAGTGAGTAGCGTGTACTTTTTGTGTCAGTGGTTTGTGACATTTCCCAAGTGATTTACAATGGGTAAGCACCAAAATAACACTGAGATTCACCGCAATGTAACTGCAACTTGGCTGTCTCCGGAAGGCGTTTCTTCAGTTCACCGGTCTCACAAAATGAAAACTGAAAACCAAGCCGTACCCGTTTTCCCCCGAATTGATCCCAGCTTACATGCGGATCAGTTGGTAAAACACAAGAGGTAAGGCGCACATGTGGGTGGCATCCAATGTTTGGTTTAAAATCCCAAAATGAATGTTGATTTTAAGGAATATGGTTGATTGGATAATGTTCCAATCAGCCGAACCATATTCCTTATAAGCAAAATACTTCGCTTAAGTTTAAATAACCAACTTAGTTTTATCATTTACTTTGACTTGACAATACTGTCCAGGATATATGCAATGTTGGGTAGTTCAATCTATTCCGGTACTCCGAATATGAACTGAAACTTCAGAATTAGGCGTCCAAATGCAATTACTGGGTGGAACTAGACACGATATTTTGCATCGGCGGCCTGTTGTATAAAAGAGAGGTTCATATCCAATAAAATTAATCCAGTAAATTTCAATGGGCACAGTGGTATGGTAGAAAGATTGCCGTTGTCGAAAAAATATGGGAATTATCTTTAAGCATTCGGATCCGCATAAAAAGAAAACGTTTCTGTCTTTCAGGAAATTCTCGAAAGTGAATTCATGTGACTGGACCTACTGACCTTGAAAAGTAGTTTACCATTTAGCCTACTTAACTGGTACACTATGCACACGTACTGATTTGCACCAGTCTACGGACACCCCATGGCAACAGTAGAAACGCCTTGAGTTGAATTGGAAATTAGTTCACACCAACATCCACTCATTCTACATTCATCTGCGTGAGCACGATAATTAATTTTACTCTTTTGCTCGTTTATTTACGCACTTTTGATTCGTTCGTTGTCCACTATGATGAGGTTTGCACTTTGGGAAATAATAAAACCAGCAGCCTAGTATTTCAGATTTCAACTTTTGGTATTACGTACTTCTTTGCTGTTGTTATTTCGCTTCCCATAGAAGAAGCGCGATTTTTTTTTGTAAATAGAAAATCTGGTGAGTGATACTTAATAAAGACGGCACTGATTGTTTTAATTGTTTTCAAAGCATCCAAGCACATTAAAATAGAGAAGAACATTTGCAAACAGTTAGGTTTGAACTGAAAATGATGTTTGTCATAGCTCTCGACAGAAGGAGTTTCGAGAACGACACCTAACTAGTTCAAGTACGATAATTCAATATTCCAATTTTCGTTATTTTGAAGACTATCCCATTAATGAAGTGTTCTCAATTGAGTTGAAATACTCCGACGTGAACTTATATTCATTCAAATACAGGGAAGCTACATTCGACGAAAATATACGAAGCTGAGTAAGCCACATTTATTCAAATCAATCCAGGAAAAGAAATTTTATTTTTCAAAAGAATTCCATAGACCTGCACATTTTCTTGCTAGTCTATGCTTGTTAAAATGGCTCCCAATAATTGAAATCAAGACTTTCTGCTTTGTAACACAAAATTTGTTCCCCAGTCATTGAGCTGAAACAGCCGAATTTGATAGACTAGTTTGTAAGCAATTCTTTTAGTAGTCCATTTACCGACATTTGTGACATTTCGCTCTACCTATTTCCCGCTTGAAGAGCTCACGTACGAAGAAAGCATGAAATGAACAGCTAATTATTGAAATTCCCCCACAGAAATCCATTTTTCACTAGCATTTGGGGAAATAAACTATAAAATGTACTAAACAATTTGATTAAAGATATGTTGCTGTTAGCTTTAGTTGCGTAAAGGTTTCGTTGGAACTGGACAGACTCAAATCTTCTCTCACACGTCAAGCAGTAAACCAGGCAGATAATAGATCTTATCTAGGTAACCGCATTTTCTTTGTTGATATAATATAGGACGACGTATCCATAAGTATACGGCGTGCATGTGAGGCACACCCTGTTCCGTCTTTCAGATTAAATTCATTAGCATTTTTGTCATTCGCAGTATAATTATTACATTCACATATAAGTCACGTGGTCTCCGAACAGAAAGTTTTACTGGTTTACGTGACTACTTTATTTCGCATTTGCATCTGTTTTAGCTATTAACTTCTGGAGGTTATTCTCGTGTAGGAGTGAAAATTTGCTGCCAGGTCCACCGTAGAGACCAATCTTGAAGGGAACAAACCACATAATAGGCGTTTAACCCCTATATATATATATATATATATATATATATATATATATATATATATATATATATATATATATATATATATATATATATATATATATATCACTTTTGAAATTAGAAAAAAAACACCGATTAAACCATATCACGTCTATTATGGAAGTAATAGGTGTTGGAGCAATCACGAAACTGGATAAGACTCAGCTAGCCCCGACTGGCGTTGATTTGCTATGACTCCGACAAAACTCTATGTCGAAGGTTCTCGGTGACATGGGGGAGTTGACAAATAGGGAAGATTGACATTCAGCAAAGTAGCAGAAAGTTACGAATTCTAAGGTCTGGGAATTACAAATAATGGCCGCTTTCTGTCCTCTATGGTTACTGACTGTTTGAACATAAAGTTAATGGATTCACCATACATCATCCCATAAATCGTTTATCAAGGTAATTCTAATTTTTGCCCATATCGGACGTACGTAGCAGTGTATTTACGGGCTATAGTACACGTCTATTTGCTTCACAAATTTCAGAATTTACGACAAACGAGATAGGTGTGATTTGATTTGATCGATCACGTCTCAGTGAAGGACTGACCGGATCCAATAAGTTAGTCAATCTCGCAACTGCGGACAGGCGGGTCTAGCTTCGCCTATATCGGCTTTGTGGGGCAAATCCAATAACGAGTTCAGTGAATCATGAGCAGGAATCAATAAATGGGAAGAAATTCTCAATAGTTTAACCTTCAACTTCGACTAAAGTACATTGAATTCAAACCGACTAAACCAATCAAATCGTTTCAGGGCACATCTAACCTGTCATGTTAGAGGAATTGAAAACAAGCCAGCTTGATTTTGTTGATTCTACCCAAGCACGGACGTGCGAGCAAGGGGAAGGCGTACATGGGGCATGTGTGTAAGCATGCATGTCTACTGGTTTCTGCCCCACTCAACATGTAGAATTTAGGTAGAAGCGACATCCCAGTGTTATCACGTGCCCACGAAACCTGTGAAGTCGAATGAGTGGAGCGAGTCAGTCATGAGCTGGATGGATTTATCAACCCGTAAGTGTGTGGAATAAGTATACTTTGAGTTAGGAATCAGGTAAACATGAGGAAACTGGGAGCATGACAAATGGGGAGAAAATTAACCCAAAACTCTGAGTTTTTAGGCGGTTTTCAAAAACCTTTTCAGATGAGTAAAAGCAGAAAACGTTTCCTTTCTTAAGTTTTTTGTCTACAGACTCTTAGAGTAATCCAAACAAGTATGCTTCTTGTCACAGTCTTTGAATATTCACAAAAGCGAAAAGCCCCATTAGTGTACTATCTAAATTCGTCTTTTTCATTTTCATTATCATGATCAGACTGCGTACGGGTTATGAATAAACCGGAAGTTTACAACTGGTACATTTGGTACAGCCAAGATTGAAAATAGATAATGAATGATTGGCGATACTATGGAGCGATTTCTACAGACGGTGCTCTACTATAACAATATTACTACTCTAATAGGTCCAAGTGTCGTTTGGGTTTGGAGAAGTACCTAATGTGAGTACCCTGATGTAATCCAAAACCCATGGGCCATCTTTGCTTGAGCCGTGGTTCCCATATTTCTGTACAGGATCGCCACCGTTTTCCTCTGTGGGTGCATCTCTATCTAATAGGCTACCACCCCCAATCTAGCCGTAATTCTGCATAAAACTCTCGTATCAAACTTGTGAAATGCATGCTGAAGTGAGAACAAACAATGAAGGTAGGAATCACTCTATAGCAACACCGAATGATGGTTAGTTTCAGTGGTAAATATTTGGCGGGTTTCTAGAAGCACTCATTCCGCATTGTCACACTGTCGTCAGTATTATAAAACACGCAAGCACTAAGGTTTGTCTTGGTAAGGCTTATCAGCCGTGTTGCACGCCTTACATGCAGGGACTTCCTGAGGTTTTCCATTCTGAGTTTTAGGGTTTCTGTTCACGACTATCCCCAGTATGGTTGTGAGCATTCGAGTCTATGGGGTTTCACTCTTCCAGTGCACTCACGAGCTTGCATGGAAAATAAATAGACCGAGTGGCAAGTGAGCTGTTTGTTTATATTTTCATAGCTTAGATAACAGTACTTCGGGCTGCGATATACTTGAAAACGGTGGAGCTAACTGAGAACACGCGTAAATTCACTTCTGTTGACTGATTTGTGGTCAAAGTACTCGAGGTAACATGACCCGCCAAATGTAGTAGGCTATCATTTTGACAACAAAAGACAAATGTGGGTCGAAGGCTCTGACCGACTGTTTTTGAACGCAAAAATGCGGTTGATCTGCCTAATGAAAATCACCTTGTTGGTGGATGTTAGGTGCTACTTGACTTTTCCTAGTCACAACCTTACACATTTGTGAAGAGGCCTAAGTGACTCAGGTGCTTCAATCCAATGTTTAGTTCCAGGAAGATGAGCGGCACCTGGTCTCGCGTTCCCCTTGTTCATCTACGACTAAGCCAACTAGGGTAGTGATCACGAAAGTGGCCAAAATATCTAACGATTCCAAATTGTACCACTCGAACAGGAGTGGCAGAAGGGTGAATCCAGATTTTTAGCAGGTTATCTGTCCAACAGGGATGATTTCAAAGATTCCGTTTCAGTCCGGCTTCTGTTGTGAAGATGTGCGTCATGAGTAGTGACTGGCCTGTGGACAATATTATGTGTACTCCGGACGCCACTGAAGGATAAAGACCATACAACTCAGTGCCCATCTGAAGCGGGCCTTTGACAGTCGATCCAGATAGACGACCTAGAACAAGTAGGTCTCAAAATCTGTTGGTATTCAGAGGATAGGGAAATGATTCCTTAAATGACAAATTTTTTACCTGTTAAATTTCCCTACTAGTTTTCTGCGGTGATTTGGGACATTTGGCCCCCTTAGTCCAGTTTGTTTGAGCATTATTTGCAGTCAGTTGACCATACCGCGATAGCTCAGCTGGTGGGGCACCTGCTCGAAAAGCGGAAGATCATCCTTTTGAGCTGAATATGAAAAATGCAAGTGAACTTTCTATTACTTAGACTGGTAACAGGTAGCGCTGAACAAAATAAAGAAATGGTTCAGCAAAATACTTATAATTAATACAAAGGCAACGTGAGTCAAGCATTGACCATACACGATGGATCAGTCTTCAGAATGCTATTATTTTTATATTTTCATTTGTGATTATTATTATTATTATTATTATTATTATTATTATTATTATTATTATCATCTAAACGAAAATAACGTTTAAGTCTTCAGAAAGAATGCGAAAAATGGCTGACCAAACATTCAAAAAAGAGAAAGAATAAAAGCCGTCCTCCAACGGTTTCTCAATATCCAATACCTGAACTGAACCTGGAACGAGAATAGTTAAACAACAGTTCTGAGCCAAATCACTAGTTGTCTCAAGTGTATTATTTGTTTATTTCATTCTAATTGGTACATAAAAAATGTGAATCGGTGCTTATCTTAGAAGAGGAGGAAGCAAAACTGTGATTCGCTGATCGTTCTACATGGGTTAGTCACAGCTAACCTCAGGTACGGTGACACTGCGGAGGCCAGTGGAAATATTTGATTCAAGCATTATCCAAAGGTGGAAGGAAAACGGTTTCCGGTTACGCTTACCTGGTGGGCAACGATAATCACGAAACCGGTCATGTGCTCCCGAGGAACTCAGTCCATTCATCTATGACGGATATATAAATTGGTTCGTTTGGATTTCTCTTCCAAGATATTCAAAACGTACTCTTCCTTTCTGATCACTCATTATTACTACTCTGGAAAGTGGTAAATGAAGATATTGATGTTGACATTAGTTGAACGAGTTTAATTCCGTTTGCTCCTGATCTCCGGGTTTTAAGTCCTCGGACATTCACTCAAAATCCAAGTGATCTGCACACCAAAACTGCCACTGAAACTGGTGCTGAGACGTTATTGGGTCTAAGTGGCAATTTCAGCTATCAGTAGCCTATAAACATGCTGACTTGAAGCAAACACCTCACTAGACAAGCTTACAGACGACAGGCCCGTTAAAATTATATCGCCTTTGGTTTCAAGTGCTTCCAGGGTGGCGGTGAGCTTTCGTAATAGGAAGATTTTATACTGGTGAGGTTTTACTGAAGAGTGTCTACCTTTTGTCGCACTATATAAGAAATAGATGCTCATGCATCGAAAAAAACATACTGGTGGTTTGCAAGCCCATTTTCTGATCAGTGTAGTTGTTTCATGTCCATAAAAGAGCAGTTTCAGCAGATGCAAAACCACAGAAATCCACCCACTTCACTACCAGGGAGAAACAGCACACATGACTGCTAAACTTGGAGTGGACAACTCATGAGGTTGGGCGTGGTAACCGATCCATCTGCTTGAAGTGTGGCCTTGGGGTTTGAACGTAGTATCTCAGAATCGCTAACCGGAGAGGTACATCAACAGACCATTACAGATAGGAATTCAGAGGTGTTTTCTCCAAGTGCAGTACACCAGTGCCACTTCCGAATTTCGGTCTCTCGCATTGCGGCAGTGTAGGACTGGTGAAGTGATGAGGGTTTTTATGGACATAAGTCAATTTTATTGAAATGATTTCATCTTATCATACGTCTCAAAAGGACAGTCAGTGTACGTTCTTTTCCGGTTTCCTTTAGGTTCACTAATCGTACGGTCATTTCTATTGGAACATTGCAATTTAACGTGAATGCTGTCTCTAGTCTACGGTTCCGTTTGAATTCCGGTTCTCATAAAACTGTCTGTTTAATGACGGTGGTAATTTAACAAAGAGGGTCTTTGTACTTTCTGACCGAGGATAACTATGGTGCCCCCTATCTGAGTTTCGAGGGGAGACTCTATCAAAATCTCTGACATTGAGAAAATTACTTCTTAGTTGTTCCAGTGAAAAATACAATGTAACAGAAAGAAAAGAACCGTAAATGAGTTTCCGTAATTTTTGGCCTTTGTAAAGAAACAGATTTGAGGCTTTCCTGTCCTCCAGCTTTTTTAGTGCGATTCCCAAAAAGGGATTCAGATGGGAGCTTCGTTGACGAATCATTCCCAGTTATGAGGCTTGTTTGTGAACACCGTTTACCAAGAGTATGGACGGATTCGTGGGCAGTTTTCACGATTTACTTCTTTGGTTTCAGGTCGATTTCAGTGGTGGCAAACTAAGAATGTTTATTTGCTTGAGAATAAGTTTGCTGGGAAAATGTTGCGAACTGGCCTTCGTCCGTGTTACTTGTTTCCATAGCTTCCAAATTAACTTGTTTACCGTTAGTCTCATCGGGAATTTCTTAATTACATGATTGGTCTTCCCTTTTGGTTTCCTCGTTGCCGACACTGATTCCCCGGTAAACTTGTTTAGAGTTTTGAGCTAAAGGCTGCTGTGTTCCTGCACCAAAAATTCATTTTTCCAATCTCGCGAAAGCTTCCTCCTTACGGGTGTCAAAGCTGAGCAAATCCATCAGGTTAGAGCACCGGGGGATTAGGAGCATTGTTTAGTAGTTTCTCTATCTTCATAGTAACGTTCCGTTGTTTTCGCAAGAGACTTCATGGATTTTGGATATAATCAGTCCATTATCTGCAAATTTTCGAAGTGCCCGGAACGACCTATTTTCGATTCTTTATGGGGATAAGTATATGGTTATTTTCGGACATCACTGATAGTTAATAAAGCCGTCAGAGATGACGATCAATCGAGCTTGTGGGGTAACAATATTGAAAAAACCGCAAAAAATGAAATTAGAACAAAATTATACCACGAAAACCTAAGTCAAAGTGTGTAGAGCCCCGATGCAGTACTAGTACAATCCAACATGCTACATGTTCACTCAGTCAGTAAAGCCTTCACTCAATCACTCCATCAGTCATCCGTTCATTTACTAACCGTTAAATTTATTCATCAGCATCATGTGTTTATTAGCTTCGACATTCCCTCATTTATTTCAGCAATAGTGCATTCCACAATTTGTTTATTCATATTTTGTGTACGGTACTCATCCCAAAATGCATTTCAGCATTCACCCCGCACATTTACCGATTGGGTGATTCATCCATATTGGAACCAAATAATAAAATAGCATAGAACTCATCATCCACATACTTGCTTGTCTACTTTCTGCCAATATAATAATTATCCAACCAAGCGAACTGCAGAATCTACAAAACTTCCCAAAAATCCATTAATTAGGAGAAAATGTTTGCAGCTGTGATAATGCACTCGTGATTATTCCTCGTTGGTTCACAGTCTAATGGAAGAATACATACATGGCGAATTTCACACCACAATCTGACAGGTCTGATAATCACTACGTTCAGAAATGTAGCACTCTGTGGTATAATAAGTGGGGGAAGAAAAACGTGGTTGACTTATTTTTTTTCATATTTTAAAGGGTTTGGTTAGTCAGAGGTCATTTTGCTTTTTGAATAATTTGCTTCAATTTAGAATTTATACCGAGATATGGTTTAAAATAAGCTGAAAATGTGTGTATTTGGACCAGGCTGAATTGGTACCAGAAGACATCAGAAAAAAACTTTCTACCTAGTGTACCAAAACAGTTTAGCTTCTTTCAGCATTTTACAGCCTTTCATATTTTGTTGCATCCGTAAACTACTCAGTTTAAAAAAATGTTTTGAGCAAATAGCTGCGCTTCAAATATTACGTCCATATCTCGCAACATGTATTTAACGTATCTTTTTTATTGGTTTTGACTACCGACAGGGAAAGCGGTTTCTTCTCTTGGAGTGCTAACCGTCCATTTCAGAAGTTTCAATACTTTTAGAAAGAATCACTAACAGTTTTGAACACTGAACTTCACTGGAAACTCATATCTTCAGTGTGGTTTACCAGAATCACCGTCATTGCTTGATTCTCCCAGCCCCAACGCAGGGTCGAACCCGAGTACGTAAGCTAACCTTTAGGACACCAGCACCAAACCTAAGCTGTTTGACTCAGGTAACGGATCAAGTATCAGTCTCTCGTACTGAATGGCCGAAGTATACTTCCTACTCAGCGTTCGATTTTCATGATTGTACAAATAACAGCCAGGAGGGTTATGGGGAGCATACTGAAAGCAGCTGCACGGAAACTATATATATATATATATATATATATATATATATATATATATATATATATATATATATATAATGCATATAATATTACCGCAAAAATAATCCAGTTTAGTTCAGGTTTTGAATCCAAACCATCTTTTTCAGAAATCATGAAACACAACGTGGTTGCATGGGAAAACTACGGTGGTAGATTGCAGCAAGGATGGCTTACTTTAGGTTTACTGGATGGGTGCTTTTCACCTTTGTGACAGTGGGAAGTGGGTGACTTCTGAAGAGTCCTACGGTCGTTCAAAACCGAGGGTGTCTTTTCTCCTTCAGTAAACTAATAAGGCAAGCCAATCGGAAAATCAGCACTGATTATACTACCATTCGGATGAAAATCGAAGCACCAATAATTGACCAGCATTGCATAAGTATTGTATAAAAGACAACGAGAAAGTTGCCTTTGTGAGAAAGAAATAGAAAAAAGGGGAGTCTTTGATCATTTCTAAAACCGAAATGTTCCAAAACAGACAGGCTAAACAGCTTGTGAGGAATTCATGGGTGGTAATTCACTGATTTTGACAATAAAACAAATGAGTTTAGAAAAGAACCTTTCACATTCAATTTCAAGAGTTTTATTTCAACTTGGATCGAATCGTCAGCAAAGGTTGCTTAGTTTCTGCCGCTTTTCATTAGGCCTTCGAGAGAAGGAACAGTCTGGTATGTGACATGAGTTTACTTTTGAAAATACGAAGTTAAACCATATTTTGGTATTGCAGCACTTGCTACAGAACTCGGTTGTATTCGCATAGCAGGTTTCGTTTGAATGAGCAAACTTTGCATGGAGGGTTACTGTCACACGACACTGACGCCAAACCGAAGACTAATCGAATAGTTTATTTTGTGCCTTTTTCGGGCTAACTGGTCTTTGAGCTCTTTTAAACTCTTCAAACGGACGATCAGACAATGCTTACCAAGTGGCTGTATCTGGATTGACAAGAAGCACGTTGCATAGGTCATATTGTACGCATGAATTTCGGGAGGTTTCGGTACAAACGCAAGGAAGTAGCGGCAGCGCATTCGGTAGAGCATTATAAAAAGGTGACAGCCAGTACAGTGTTACTGCCAACACCTTTCAATACAATAGACAATATGATGAGGTCCATGCATGCGGTTCCTTTTTTGTTGTTTAGTATAGACAAAAATGAATGCACGTTGTCACATCCAATACCTAATCGCTGTCACTGTGAAAAATAGCTACAGTGATCAGAAAATATTTCACCTGCCTTCTAGGTTCAAACACCAGGCCAGTTCCGGTCACAGCAGTCCGTCTCGTAGTCCTGGTGGTCCCGCATCAAAGCTGCGCAAATTGAACCCTTCTAAAGAGTCCAAAAGAAGTCGATCCACATCACTGCCTCCGGAATCAAAAGAACCGGTTTCTACAACCCCGATCGCAATCGACATCCCACTGGACGAATGTAAGGAGGACAAAAATATGACACTGTTTATGGTGGAGGTGAAGTTGCTCAGTGATGAAGAGGCACCGTTACAACTGGAAGTCACGGTAAGTGAAGAAGATAGTGTTTTGCAGATTTTTCAGTACAGATAAAAATCAAACTAAAGGTTTCAAAAATTACCTACGGATTACATTGACGGTGATTAGTTTCTTTGATTAGCTTGGCAAAATTACCCGAATAAAATGCTTTACAGGCTATCTAACGTGTTCGCGATGATATTGTTGTTTTCCCTTTGAGTTCTTTGCAGAGGGGTAATTTATGATGTGTAGTGTGACACAAACAGACAGAATTCTGTTCCTTTTTTGTATTCGGACTCGCTGACAGCGCCTGTGAGTCGAACTTCACTACTCAAATTTATCAAGTAGCATATCACTTAAGTTATCGGCGAATCGTGTTTAAGATTGACGCTACTTAAGAAGAAGACCAATCAAGTATTCAAAAACCATTTCAGCAAAATTTTCGTAAGATATAGGCATTGTAACAGGTTGTGTCAGCTGAGTTTATTTTCGGTAACATAACTGAAGTGGTTTTGATTCGTGGTGGAATAACTGATTTGCATAAACTAAATTACAAAATAATGACTGGACGGAAAACAACGGTAGAAATAGAAAATCCAGTGGACACTGATGTAACTCGGATGCGAATGCTTCGTGAACTGCTAAGGTGGAATGTAACTTCAACTTATTTCTAGTTTTCGCCTAGCCGATTTCACAGTTTCAAACCAGGAGTTCTAACATCCATCTCACAAGGACTGTCACGCTGGTCAATCTTCACATGACGTTTTGTAGCCGCTTTCTCTGAATATCCCAAAGTATTTTTCAGATATCACTTTTACACATGTCCCAGGCACGACCAGAAACTCCACTTGGATCCAAGTCCAAAGCAGGTCCCTACGAACAGTAGTAAAGTATTGTAGAATCAGATATCTCATCAACAGTAAATGATGTTCTACGCTCTTCTCGTTTGATGCAGTACTTCACGGAACTTGGAGGAGAAACGCGTAGAATCCTTGCTTATACTGTACCTGCAGTGGGTGCTTTTCGTTTGTTTGTTAGAAATATGATCTAACTGCTTCAGTATACAATTGGCACTTGACCAAAAACCAAATGTCGTGTCTATCATGCGTTACGAAGCAGACTAAAGGAAGCCAATCATAATCAGTTAATTAAATGTATGTCTCATCACCCACCTGTATGTCCGATTTCTAAAATGTGGCACGATCCATTCGTTTGTTCGGGACAAGTAACAACAAGTACCTTAGTAAAAGCTACTCATAATAGGTTGGCTGTACTAGGCGCAAAGTAGCTTCCGTGAGTGTTACGTTCCATATAATTGCAGAAGGCAGAGATTTCTCAGTGTATATGCATTCAAAGAAACACAAGCAACCCGAGGGGCTTTAACGGTTTTCATGGGGCAAATCAACCGTAGTCAGACATGAGGCGGTCAATGAGAGTCAAGATCGATAGGCATATTACCGAATAGCATTATTCAATACTAGCACGTGTGAACAGCTGCGCGTGTTGGCATGGCCATGTGCGTGCGTATGTCTGTCCGTTTATTGTGTTGGATGAAAAGTGCGGATGTTGAAAGCACGCAGTGACACTCCCTTTTTCGTTAGTTGAAACCGGCTGCATAACATTGAACTGGGCGTGGTAACCTACATGAACGTCAACACGGCGGGATAAGACTAACTTTGTGATCAGGCCTGGTGTGAGGCAGGGCTGGTTGAGTGACTTGTGCAGCCGGTCTGCCATAATTTAAATGTCGTTGGAGTTGCTGGCCGTCCTGCATCTAACCCCACGGCATCTGATACCACGGCTTATTTCCACGATGGGTCTGTGGATGTTTTTACGTAGACGTTCGGCGCCGCCATGACTTCATGATTCTGCATACCCTGGTCGCAGCGGGCCTTAGTATTATCTTCATTCCTCATTATTCTAGACAGTCCGTTATCATGTAACGTCTAATTTGGTGCGTAAACGACGGCCAAACGTCACCTCTGCCGGACTCCGACCAGTAGTATCAATGGCAAAGTTCCTGTAGACGAATAGAGCGCGGCCGAATACGAAGAGGTGCAATAAGTTATCTTCTAAACATTTTTTAATGGTCTGCACTGCTCTTTCAGCAAGTCCATTGGATTTACCGGTATGTAACGTATTTTGTAACAGCATGCTGATAAAAAGAGAGAGCCCAGCGAATCATTCTCCATGATTACAATAGTTCAGTACCCTTCTCCCCACCAAGTAGAGAGACTAGTGATCTGTGATCTTTAGCAATAGTACTTTTTTATCCTCACAGGTACTCATGAATCCACTTCGCCGAAAAAATTACAGCCAACACCTCGCGGTCCAGCCGAAATTAGTTCCTATCTCATTGAGTCAATGTTTTGAATGTGCACGGAATTGGAAGTTCTGATCCATCTGGAAGCTGGAGTAACAAAACTGCACCCGCATCATATGTTGATATGTCACACTAAAAAGTGATCGGTTTCTCCGGGTCAAAGTGTGTTAGTAACTTGGCTGAAGTTATTTGACGCTAACGGTGAATAAAAAGCAGCATCGTTTTATTCGGCCATTGCGAAGGTTCACCTATGCGAAAGGAATGATGCAAAGGATAGAGTTGTGTCAATATATGTAGAGGGAATGTTGCAAACTGGGTCATTGCACCAAGGAAAGAATGTAATTCGGTAACATTTCTTAGTGGTGGAGCAATAACTATCACCTCTGTTTTAGCGGAAGCAATTCCTCTCAGGCTAACCTGAACCCAAGATATTCCACAGAATGAACACATGTGCTCCTCAGTGTTGTGACCTGTGATCAAAGTGCAGTCTGAATAGACGGTCACACTAGAAAAGTCTTTTGCAAAGGAGTCTATCGTTCTCTAAAAAATTGCAGTTGAGAAATAAATTCCGAAAGGTAGACGTTTGTGACGAAGCAGGGCGATATGTGTGCTGATGGTTGTAAAATTTCTCGACTCGTCATCAATTTCCGTTTTTAAGCTTGCATGACTCATGCCTAGTTCATTAAACGGCTTACCTCCAGCAAGGCTAGCATAGATATCTTCTATTGCGGGCAAAGGTTAGCGAACAACTAGTAGAGTCGGCTCCTTTCTCGTTTGTACTCATCACAATTTCTCACAAAACCATCATTCTTGAGAAAACGGAGTATAGGTACAGCCCACTCGGAGCATTGAACAGATTCCAGTCTGCTGGCGTCCTGTAGCCTTTGGCCTTCCTTCTGGATTTTGTCAAGCGATGAACGTGGCACGGTGCAGATTTTTCAGAACTTAGAAACAACGTTTGACTTTGTGGTATAGTGTGCGCAATGTGATCCTTTAGCTTGCCATTTCGTTTGTTGTCAAACAATGTCCCAGGTGACTTGAATTTAAGACTAAGATAAGGCTGAAGCTGAACTTGATTAACAGTGAGCAAAATATCTGGGAATTGTTTTATTCAGTCACGACCTAACAAGTTAGATCCATGTCCATCTGTAGCATACACCAGTAATTCTTTTTTTATCATTACGATAGGGAACATGGGTGAAGAAAGTACCATGGAGACTCACATACTGTCTGGTGTATGAGCGAAGTCGGATACTTGTGGGGATCAACGGAGGTAATAATCCTAAACGGTCTTTGTTAAGTGAAGTTACAGCTGATCCCGCATCGACTTCGGAAGAAAATGGTTGGTTGTTAGCACTAAGTGTGGTCAAAAATGGGGCAACTGTGAGAATTGCGGTATTTCGGGGTAGATATACTGTAGATAGAAATCCTTTCAAAGTCTTGATCCACAAGCGTCGTACGAATCTTCCGTGTGCGGTTTTTGACATGCACACCTCATCAATGTGGCCATGTTTTCCGCAGTAAGTACACAGGGAATCACGGAGTTTTCATTCAGCAGGTAATGTATGTTGGTACTCATATCGATAGGACTGGAAAGTCCTTAGTGGTCAGTGGATAGGGGGAGAGAGAGCCGGTTGCTGTTTTCTGATCTGATGAATTTATGTATTCTCAAATGACTGCCTCTTACGGAATGTGGCGAGCTGCTGACTGGGGCTTTCTTTTTGTTGCACAACCTTAGGATTTTATTTTCTCCTAATAACAGACTTTCTCGAGGCTTTTCATCATAAACACTGACTATCAATCCTCGCAGGAACATAAAGTGTTTGAAGTCACAAGACGGAAAGCCACCTTATGGGCATTATCGAACAGCTACCAATAACCGAGAAATGAAACCATTTACTTTTTTGCCTTGTGCCTGTCGCAGCATACCGTAGTAGTGGGCAATAAATACGACATGCCAGGTACGGAGGTATTTTATGAAATTTTCCCACGAGTCCTGTAGATCAATAAACGTAACGGAGATTCGAAGAGGGGGGGGGGGGGGTTGGTTCGTCATCTAAATTTGGTGTTAAAATAGTTACACAATAGAAATAATCTTGACTACAGCTGCTGCCACTAGTCAAATAAAACAGTAAATCGGGGTACAGTTGTTGATGAAAGAACTTCAAAGTAAACGATAAACTCCAAAACAAATGTAACCGTCGACAATTGTCATCTTTTGAGCCCTCACTGGAACTCGAACCTAGGGCGAAGGATTTGCAACTGAAAATCTAACCACCACACTATCCGGGTTGGTTGTCGGAGGTTTGTTGAACATATAAAATAGCACCCTTCCACCACTGGGTTGGAACGGTAATGCTCCGTTGCCCGCACAACAATGGACTCCTGTGATGGATGACTTTTCTGTAGGGCCAAAGTACAAAGAAGACATTCCGTTGAATATAGCGTTGATAATACTTGTTGAATCACACTATGAAAAACCAGTCGGATACTCCTTGTGCATAACTATAATCTGCAGATCTGTCGTCTCTGTGAAGGAAAAGTGATATTCCGCAGCGTGTGATATGCCTCCATATTCACCAGAACAAACAATAATTTTTTGAATGATCCATACACCACTGGAATTTGTGAGACCTTTGTATCTTTTCAGAAAGTCAATTAAATACAGGGTGAAACCACAGGTGATTAGTCTTGTTAATAGTAACGTGGCACAATGAGTCCTTGAGACTGTCGCATAGAATCTGAAAAATTATTTTTCTTCTCTGCAGAGAGTACCAGTCGATAGAGGTTTGGGATAATAAGCGACTCTTTTCGGGATTGCGATATATGCTGATCACCTCATCAGTAGAGGACTACTCTGTGGTGAGTACAGAGTTATTCCATACAGGTGTTCCTTAGGTAGTATCCTGATTTGTCCTTGATGAATTTTACTCATATTAAAAGAGAAAAAATGCAAGAAAATAAGATTCGTTTTTCTTTAATTGTGGCTGAGCAACACGATTTTGGACATTTCGTCGGTCTCCAGTATAAGGCCTTTGTCATCACCACCATCAACAGTTACGGAGTGGCATTAGGTGGAAACAAATAGCCAAGTCAGATTGTATTGCAATGCTGAAAAATATTAGTAGCCGTTTGTATGCTGTTTACTATGTTCGTGAACTACGCAAATCAATTTCTGCCCATTGACTTGATCTGCCAATTACCAAAATGTTTTTGGTAAATAGTAATCGACCATATATTGCTTGAAAAGTTGGCACCAGTAACATTATCAGCAAACAACACGGGAATTCCAGTAGGTTTATCCAAAGAAATGCTGCACGCTGAAAGTTTTCAGAGTGCAATTAAGCTAAAGATAATTTATCCTGCATTAGTTAGTCGAAAACCCTCAGCTTCCACCTATTCTCAATATGTTTCTCATTGACTCTATCCAGTTGGGTGTTTTGAACACCCATAGGTCTAAAAAGGACTGTCCGTTAAAAACAAATGCTAGAACTAAAGGTGAACTGGGCTGAGAGTGCTATTCAAGACCAAAATCGTAATTAATTTGTCCTTTCAATGAGGCAAGGGTTACCTTGACTACGTGCCGATTTTTATTAATATATAATCCTTCTGATACTGTTTAACCCTTTCTTACCTTGTTTGTCTGAATAAATGATTAAAAACTGGTTTCGTACTACCTATGAAAAATAAATTCCGAATCAAAACCACAGTCAATCTCCATGTTTACCTAGCTTCCGTAGGAATAGCAGAAATTGATCCACAAGTTAAGATCCAACTTTCTGTCTATCTGGTAACGTTGTGGATCATATTTGTGAACACCACCGAATCTCTGCAGGTGTACTGCATTGGTCTGATGGCATAGTTGTGCTTGCCACTTTGCCTCTTCAAAAAAGGAACAAGTCGAGTTTTGGGGTAGCCGAAATCGCCTTGGCACCATTCATATCCAGGAAATGCACCAAGTTATGGGGCGAGTGAAAGATTGCGAGGTTTATTTTGATTATCGGATGGTACCATGTCGAGTGAATATTGCCTAACTTTGAAATACGGCTTCCTAAACGTCCACTTAGTTTGCACATGCGACACCGCCCCATGAATCTTGCTTAGCCACCGTGAGAGTATTTTCCAACACTGGACCAATATGGAAAATCAGCGAAATGAATGCGTTATCACTAGACACCATCAATCGACTTCACTCTGTCCAAGAGTTTTTGGTCATCATTGCAACTTCAAGTTCAAGTATCACTAAGATTACCACAGAATTCTCACAGAAATATACCCAAAACTTTCATTATCATTGCCATTCGGTGCATTCCTTGGTCGACCAAACTCATCCTCACCGTTTAGGAAGGCCACACGCTCTAGTTCCTTTACATTTACTAGGCATACTAATCGTGCAAAGTCGTATTATTGAATTTTTATTTTCAAAATCTTCATTACCACAAGATCGTTCAAGTACGGACTCTGGAAGATAAGTTAATCGGAGTCCATTGTGTACACTATTCCTAGTTTCTAAGTCGTACATTCAGTTATATTAGCACATGAGTCAATGTTATTTCTGCGAAAGCCCGGAAAAATTTCATTTTTTGAAACACCGAGGGATGCACTTGATGAGCTTCTACCCGGTAAGCTTGATGTTCAGATCACGGACACTTCAAACCCAGTCGTGGGGACCTTCGCATGTGGACTGATGGTGTTCTCTCGGCAAGTGGTGAAACAGTCATGATCTAAACTATAAAATCAACAGCCAAGAGCTTATCATAAGTCAGTTTTGCTTGTTGTGGTGATTTTTATTTTCAAATCCGCTAGTAGGACACTGTAGTGTTGTCCACTGTGTTATCTCAAGCTTCTTTAGCAAAACTTGTCGTAAGTCAGAGATAATATATAACACGAAGATAGAACCATAAAAAACAGAAAATTTTTATCTTTGAGACGATTTTCGTCACAGTGGCATTATCATATGTTAACTACTTTTAGAATTAACTTGAAAAGATTTAAATCTGACCGACAGTTCAAAGTACTTGCCCTGTCAGTAAGACTACTGACAGTTGATGTGAGATAAGAAGGAAGCATTCGAATATCGAATCGTCCAGTCATTATGCTTCAGTCCAGGAAATTTTATAGTCGTATTCACCGGAAGAATAACTGCATAAGTGAACACTAGCAAAACCTAGAGGGATGTAAGGAATCCCGCCCGTTGTGTTTTTGTTGTTTTGGTAGACCAGTATTGTGATGTTGATGGATTGACGGCGATAGACACTACTTGGCCAACATGAGTAACCCTTGATCGGTGAAAATCAGATTACCCTGGAATGGCACACAGAGCAATGAAATTCCGTTGTCAGCAACGAAATAGCCCAAGACAAAATGGACGGAAAAATACGACACGTAATATCATACTCCTGGGACTAATTTTCGCTATGCTAAGCTGGGACCTTCACCGATATATTTTTATACTAGTTTTTGTTGAAATTTAGGCATTTTTCGAACAAGCCTTAGGCAGATATTGGAACCATGATTAAGAAAATGATGAATACATGTACATCTTGGGGATCTGCCAGGGTGTGAGTGAGAATCGTGGACGGGAAATCCAGTTACGGATGGATGCTGTGATAACCTAGTTATGGCGTGCAACAAGTTGACGGCTGATGGGCGCATGCAGTGGATTGGCATATCAGATAAGCAACATCCTCTTGCGAATCTTTTTTGTTACATTCTTGCGCATGGAAGCCGCGGAAAGAGTATGTTCCATAGCCTCAAAAGGCCACAACCCATTACCAGTGACCTGACGGTGGAGAAGTGCATAAGGTCCCAGTTAGTCAGGGGTGGTAAAGAGCCGTGCAACAATGAATCACTGTCTAAAATCAAAGTGACCGACGGTGGCAGGATTCGAATCTCCAACCACCGAAGGGGTAACAAAATTCTGTAGGATACTCGATCATCACCGGCCAACAAATAAACCTGGTATGGAAAAATCGAGCTTACTGCTGTTGTTACATGGAGACTAGAAGAAAATTCTGATGAATAATCCGGAGAACTGCAGTTATTCTCAAACTGAGTTGTAGCTGAACGGCTTGGGCACCATCACAAGAGAGAGATTTAACGTCTTACACTTTAGTGCTATCTGCACTGGGTGATGAGCAAGCTCCGGGTTTAAAATCAGATAAACCCGAAAATTAGAATTCATTCATAACATTTAAACTACGTACTTTTAATTTTTTGCAAAGACTGTGAAATTTCGATTGGTACGAAGGAAATGAACATTTATTAGTTTCAAGCAACACGAACTTAGCAGAGGTTACCCTGGTAATCTAACCATTTCATTTTGTGTGTAAAAATTGTCACCCTACCTCGGTGGTCATCGAATGTCATTTGTTTCCAATATGACATTTTAATATTAAATTAGTAAGGGCTTCAGTTGAGGTACTATCTGGACACGATATCGACTTGAACTGTGAGTCTCGTTCAGGCAAATTTCGAAAAATGCCCGAGGGGTTCTGGAATAAACAGTTTATTACCTCAATGGGATGACCTTTAATTCATTTGTTATTTATTGAACATAAATGGCACAACATTTCTCGAAAGAATTCGCAGACGTCAGAGGCTACTGAATGGGAAAGTAACCGGGAGATGGAATGGTAGGACTTAAACCCAGGAGCTTAGGGTATGATGTTCAACACTATGACAGGTTTGACATAGTCGAGTCAGTCCTGGACACAATCCACACCTCAGCAATTTACATGCTTCACCAGTTGAGTCATGAGGTTGCAAGTGGGGCTGCGTATATTCCCCCAATAGGCTATACTGGTTATGCAGCTCACAAACAAACGTCTTCTAGTTTTCATTGGACTCATACACGTTGCTACATAAGATAATCCAGATGTAGACAGTCAAGTTATTGGTCCACTGTGGCGAATGTGACGTGCCAGTTTTGACTGACTGGGTAGCTCCAAATGTGGCTTCGTAGCTCAGTAGTAAGATTATCTGCTAAACCTGGGAGGGAGCCTACGCGTGGACTTGTATCCCTGGCGAGGTCAATAGAGTTTACAATTTCGATCAACTCAACTAAGTTAAATGTTTTTATCTCCTCTCTTCGTGAAACAGTATTACGGCAGTCAAGCAGCGGTCATACATAAAGCACATTATGAAAACATTCATTCTGTCACGATTTGTTGTCACGGATATTAAACAACCGCGGATTCCAAGATTGTGGACATCGTCAGAAACATCTGGTAACTATGGTAGAAAGTGACTACGTTTATCGCTGAAATGATCATCTTTTAGCAGTCAAACATGGGTACATTCATAAAGAATTTACGTAATATGATTCATCTTGCAGTGTGAAAGTTAAGCTGACCATCAGAAAAGGAAGTGGGTACCGTTGTTTTCATCCTGGCTACAAATCCTCAGCTCCGTACAATCACCTAGCCCTCGGGTACCTCGGGATCAAGTCCCTGTGCGAGCCCGGGAAAAGCGCACTGCTGATGATTCTTAACAAGGATGAAACAACTGTACAGCGCTACCTTTTCTATTGGTGAGTTGGACGTGCACACCGCACGATGTATCATATACAAAAATATAATCCCCAACTACTCATACTCATAAAGGTTTCTTGTTCAAGTACATGTGTAGATACCTGTCAGACGGTGCTTTCTTTCTCTGCATTATCTGCGTTGACCACGAAATCTCCAGCGTCTTGATGAAAGTATGCTGTCCGAAAGAAGAATCAGATACCTGGCAAAACGTATTTGGGATTGAACACAATTCGTATAAGTTTGAATGGAAAGCCAGTAAAAAGGTTGAAACGCTGATCTCACCTAGCCTACTAGTAACAGTAACAACGGTACTAAGCATTCGTTATCCAAGGTCAGCTTTCTTATTCTTGGTAAACACCCTATATGCTCACTTCGACTCTTCCGTAGTCACTCCTTTTTTCTTTTTCTCAGGCACTAACCGAGTAGGCCATTATTCACTATGACGATGAGTCCTCAGCGTCAAGGATTTTGGAGAGAAATAGTAGTGATAACCATAGGCTTATTTCTCGTGCAAGTTTCCTACACGGTTCGTTGGGATTCTCAGGCAAAATGTGGAATGAAAGATAAGTGCAGTATTTTGGAGTTATTCAGATGGCAAAATGTCAGCCACGGGAAAGCATTATTTAAAATCGTGGAAAATTCCCATGGTCAAATTTTTAGAAAACCGTGTGTGGCAAACACAGGTCCATAGAGTACACGTGCGGGTAGTATTTCGTAAAATAGGTAAAGTTGGTAAATAGTCCAGAGTGCTCACAGGAATTCACAATAGCAATTGTCAGGCTGACGATGATGCATTCGTGTGGACAACTCCGCTACTGGTTTCGCCTACCGTGTGTCTCTGTCTTGCCTTATTCACTACATGAACAAATCTCTCTGTTGTGGTCATGGACGTGCGAGAAGGCATCGTGATTGATGTGCACACGGTTATCAGTGCGTGTGGGTACGGTAACTCAGCGGTTCGGTTTATTCGGAAACAAGTTCGGTTGCCATTTGTTGTAATCGATCAGACGTACTACGGAGACTGCTTATTCTCCAAAAACAGCTCCTGGAGATCAGAATGCTAAACACTTAATTACCAGAAGGCTTTTGTTACTTCCCCGAGGTAACTCAGACAACGTTTATTTTAAAAAATATAACAGTTATTTAGCCTTTATATTGGTAGTGTTTGAACCAGGTTCAAGAACTTGGAAAAGCATATAACCCTTCCTAAACTGCAAAATTCCCATTACAGGTGAAATGAATCAATGGTTAGATTTTTAGTTTTTTTCGCCGAGGTATAAAGAGAGAGAACCCGATTTTCTTATACGTTTTACGGAAGCACATGAGAAATTTAAGTCGTTTAGAAATAAACTCCTCATCAAACAGTTCATCAGCTGGTATAAATGCTCAACTTCTCTTGAGAGAAATGTATGATTGTTTCATGATTCTTGGAGCTGTTAACCATTAGCAAAACTTTACTTTGGTACAGCTGAACTGAGTACTGTGGCTGCCCGAGTATGCACCGCGTTCTTAATACAAGTCTTTTACAACCAATACGATTTGAGTAATCAGACTCCTTCCAATCTGTTTGATTTCGTATCACCTAGACTCCTGCGGAGAATTCATTCATTGCCGCCAATAACGGATGTGTATGGGAAGTGTTGTGCACGTATAACAGCGAATGGGAAGTATAACGCTACAAAATGTGGCGATGGGGATATAGGACTTTTTAAAATAAGAAGTTTCCAAGAACTAGGCGGTTCATAATCAGAAGGAATAGTCTAGCGGTGAAAGAGTAGGACAAACCGAACTCCACAGAATACATAAACAACACAATAAAAATTACTAAGTAGCGCTTACCAACTTTAAGAAAAGAATGATGTTATCTGTTAAGACATTTCATGTAAATGGTTCAAAATCTGAAGTATTAATACCGATAGTGAAAATGGACATGGGTGAAGTGCAGTCTCAGACCAGTTTCTCGTGATTTCTCAGTAGAAAATGTTTTACTAACAATTATGAAACGGTTCATCGTACTGTATCAGAGCTCAACTAACTTTCAGAAACCAGACAATTCCTCCCTAACAGGATTCGACGAATCTCAACTAACACCCGAACACAAGTTCTTGATTTTGGGAACTCACTGACGGCACCTGCACTGTAACCGAGCTGGGTCAGTCTGCACTAAAACAAATAGGATTCTTTCAATTCAGGTTTCTAAAGATATCCATAAGAGAACCGCGTACAAACAAAATCCTAGAAAGGATGTGTAACGGTCGAGCTATAGACCGACATATTGGTGTTCGAACCAGGTAATTGTGGGATCGCAGTGAGACACTTACTAAAAGGGACTCATGAAGATTTCTATTTTTGTAATTACGGACTGAACAAGAGTGACCTCCCGCCTGGGCTCTTGCATAAAACATGTTGGCGACCCTGCTAGTAGGACGGAATTTAATAATTCTCGTTGGTTAATGAGTAGTTTTAGATTGACGTGTGAACCAGTAGCGGCCATGTGAAATGGCCTGCCCGATATTGGGTCCTAGTGAACCGAGTGCTCTTGGCATTGCGTGATCTAAGAGTACGTAACACTGTACACCGTTATTTCGTTGGCTCGTAACAGGCCGGTTAGCTAGAAACGGACACATACGAAACTCATCAGCCATAGTCCAGTGCTCGTCGCTCAGTCAATACAGAGAACACAGGGTACAAGAGATGAACGTGTATCGGGCAGAAATGAACGCAGTAGAAACGAGTTACAGCAGTTCTTCACAACTCAGGTTTCTCCGGGTCTGGGTCGCTACACTCTTCGGGGATAGCGGCAGGTCTTCTTGTCCGAGATCCCTCACCGGGCTTCGTCCAGTTCACACGTCCGACAGGTGCACCTGTAACAAACGAACGACAACAGATAAGTACGTTCAAAAGTCCCTCCAATGTGGCCGCCCCCGCTCTTATCTTTACAGGCTCAGCAGTTTAAATGGTCAGGCTGTAGACCAACGTATTGGAGGTCGAGTAGTGTAAATAAGAGATCATAACGAAACAATTACTGAACTTGACTCACGGCGTTTTTTGTTTTCTGAGTGAAATTGAGGCGTTACATTTAACTCGCTATCACTCACCTTGGGTTTCAAGTTCTAAGTGGGTCTCGAGGTGTGTGTGCACTGCTGATGATTATCATTTGGGATGAAACAGTTCTCAGTGATGAGTCAAGCATTGATTCTGCATAATGACAACCTTCAAAACCATAAGGTTCCGTCGTTGGCCGTCACTCGTCATCTTCCGATGATGCAACATCCAGCTGACCGAAGCACTGCTTTTCGGGTCATTTACGTGGCAAGGAATACCAGGCTTTTGAGGTTTGCTGAAGCTATTGCCATACATCGATTAAAACCTGTATTGTGTCAGCAGAAACAGCTCTTTTTGATGTGTCTTTACCATGGTGACGTAACTTGACTATTGTAATTTTCCCAATATTTGTCGAACATAATGGTTATACATGAACTTATATAAACAGTATCGTTCTGCAGTAAGCACCATGTTGAGATGCAATGAAGTCGTCCCGGACATAAATCGTGCTATGTTTCAACTCTGGCTTTTCTTTTCAAGATTATTTCGGGAAAAGCACGTTTCACTTTCACTTATAGTCAGAAAGATATTGCGCCTGCAATTTCACGAGAAAATTATCCACCATTTATTAGGTGTTCCTTATCGTATCACAGTTTGTACAGATCAATACTGATTCTCGGCCAGATTGACGTGCACTGATTAAAATGGAAATGCGGAAGTACTGATTGGTATTGCAATAGAGCAGAAATTTATGAAGTAGCGGACTGAATATTCCTTTGGTGACTTCAGATCAATTTTCGGGTGTCTTGCTTTCTGCGCTTGAGGGCAACTACCTAATTTTTTCGACGGCGTAATTCAACTTCAGATTTTAGGTAGACAAATGGCGTTTCCGGGCTTTCTCGTTATTCGTCCGCATGATGAAGTGTTCTAACCACAGTGCAAAACGTAGTGAGAGGAATAGTCAGTTGTGGCGCATAGGTGAAGGTTGAAAATTTTATTTTCTTTCAGTCGACAGATATGAAAGGAAATAAGCCAAAGGTGTATCAGTCGTAAATGTAAAGCTTGATAGTTCATACACCTAATACGGAAGCAGGAATGGAAACGCTCTTACGTGCCATATAAATCGCAAGTCATGGCAGGATTATGAGCTACTCGGTTAAAAATAAGCGAGTGGTATCATAATCCGTTTTTTTAATGCCCTTTATTTAGATTTATCACTCCTCGTGCAAATCAGAGGTGTTATCCTCCTGTGCCATCAGTAGATGGCGTTCCGATGCATAAGATAAAATAGTCGCAGAAAATCTGTACAGAAGCCATGGATTTTTACGTCTTCTCACACTGGAATAATGGAGCAACTCAATTTTTAGCCGGAACTTGTACTGCTCTACTTATGAAATTCCGTAGTAAAATGGAGGAGGATGTGGTTCGGGGTTCAGAAATACTACAGCAGTATGAATGAATGAGTTGAATAAGAACTGTTCTTGAGACAGAAAATTAGAATGATAGATAGACAGTCAGATGGGCAAGTAGATAGATACATCACCCAGATATAGATAAAAAGAATGAGAGAACACGGATAGAGAGACAGAGAGATGCAAAGATAGATTGGTTGATCCCGGATAGATAGAGAGGAAGATAGCTAGACGGACAGACAGATCAATGATAGATAGAACGATAGATAGATCGATCGAGAGATAGAAAGATAGATAGAAAGATAGATGGATAGTTGGATGGATAGATAGATGGACAGATATTTAGATAGATATAAGACGGATATATTAATAGATAGATTGATCACGGAGAGAGAGGTATATGGAAAGATTGATAGATATATGGAGAGAGAGAGATGGAGAGATAGACAGATAGATAGATAAGTAGATAGATGGATAAATAGATAGATGGATAAATAGATAGATAGATAGATAGATAGATAGATAGATAGATAGATAGATAGATAGATAGATAGATAGATAGATAGATAGATAGATAGATAGATAGATAGATAGATAGATAGATAGATAGATAGATAGATAGATAGATAGATAGATAGATAGATAGATAGATAGATAGATAGATAGATAGATAGATAGATAGATAGATAGATAGATAGATAGATAGATAGATAGATAGATAGATAGATAGATAGATAGATAGATAGATAGATAGATAGATAGATAGATAGATAGATAGATAGATAGATAGATAGATAGATAGATAGATAGATAGATAGATAGATAGATAGATAGATAGATAGATAGATAGATAGATAGATAGATAGATAGATAGATAGATAGATAGATAGATAGATAGATAGATAGATAGATAGATAGATAGATAGATAGATAGATAGATAGATAGATAGATAGATAGATAGATAGATAGATAGATAGATAGATAGATAGATAGATAGATAGATAGATAGATAGATAGATAGATAGATAGATAGATAGATAGATAGATAGATAGATAGATAGATAGATAGATAGATAGATAGATAGATAGATAGATAGATAGATAGATAGATAGATAGATAGATAGATAGATAGATAGATAGATAGATAGATAGATAGATAGATAGATAGATAGATAGATAGATAGATAGATAGATAGATAGATAGATAGATAGATAGATAGATAGATAGATAGATAGATAGATAGATAGATAGATAGATAGATAGATAGATAGATAGATAGATAGATAGATAGATAGATAGATAGATAGATAGATAGATAGATAGATAGATAGATAGATAGATAGATAGATAGATAGATAGATAGATAGATAGATAGATAGATAGATAGATAGATAGATAGATAGATAGATAGATAGATAGATAGATAGATAGATAGATAGATAGATAGATAGATAGATAGATAGATAGATAGATAGATAGATAGATAGATAGATAGATAGATAGATAGATAGATAGATAGATAGATAGATAGATAGATAGATAGATAGATAGATAGATAGATAGATAGATAGATAGATAGATAGATAGATAGATAGATAGATAGATAGATAGATAGATAGATAGATAGATAGATAGATAGATAGATAGATAGATAGATAGATGGGCAATTGGCTAAAGTGACAAAGCCGGCAGCAGCACTGGGATATGAAAAAAATTGCGTTCTGTTTCCATGTAAATACTTAATAGTTAGTAATACCAGGTTGTCGGAGATACTTACACTTGTCCGACATTACGGTTATTGCTGATTATTCTTCTCGAGGCAGTTTAACCGAAGGTCACCCGAACATCAAATGATTTTAAGCACTTGGGAAGGCGTCAAACCACTAACTGGTAAATAATTGAATCAAGTATATCAAGTGATAAAGCTTTTTTCCAATGCACTCCGAACCCCACGTGGTTCCAATACTTCCGCAAACTTGAAAGGAGTATGAATACTGGAGGCCTTGTTAACTCAGGTCAATGAACTTGGCTTTTAGATTTCAGAATTTCAACCATCATTTGAAGTCATACCTGTCATCCATACAATCACTGGTCTGTTTCAGGTTGTCTCTGTAGAAATGAGTCATGTACGCAGCATCCGCTTGATATTCTGTCTGTTTACTGGTGTGGGCGGCTCGACCTGTTACTTATACAAGCACGCCTAGATTAATCCGCTTTCCTGCTGCTAAAGGGTGTGCCGCACAATTCCGCAGACAGACCAGTGGATGAGGGCTGTTTGGAAACGGCGTGGCCCAACAGCATAGGCTTATTCCTTTTATCAAATTTGAGGCGTAGGCTACCTCACTTTGAGTGATGACAGCTCCATCGATCTCCGGAAATGGTTGAACTTCAAAGCTTCCTTGGGGTTTGAGTGACGAACAAATAGTGGGATGACCCCCTAGTCACCTCACCTCGTCTGTTCTGGCTGGTGCTTTTATCTAATGCGGATACCAGGATAATCAGCCCTACATCCGGTCGTTTGAGTCAACCCACAGCAAAAATTCACGTTCAATCTGAGGCCCTTATATGGGGTTCGGCCTTTGCTTTTTGCTATAGGTTTATTTGTTTCCCGGGGTAAAAGTTGTCCGACTACGGGTCAAGATTTCATGCCGTGCAAAGACGTGTGACATGACTCGGCTACCAATGTTATCTATCTGAAGAGTGACCGGAAATTCGGGACTTTTGAGAGGCTGACAACTTTCCGTCGAATGAAATCATTTTTCTCTTGATAAACAATGATGAGTATGTAACACGCAGGGACAATGCAGCTCCGACGAGGGTAGCCCGTGTGTGATCTGCAAGAGCATACGAGGAGGAAAAACTTCATGAACAGAGGCCCAGTAAGTGTATCATCAGGCACGAACACTTACATTAAACGAAAAACGAGATAGCTGTCTCCAGTCTGGCTGGTACTAGTATATCTGTCATCATCTCAGAATGAGATATAAAAAGCATACACGAAATTTCAAAAGCAAGCCAATAAAAACCTGTGGATATTGTGCCAAAATAATCAGGTGATTATGGTTCAGCCAACAGAGTTGAACGTTATGCACTCCTAATTGAAACAAACAAAGTTCACGAATATCTATACTCGATACGGTCATTGCTACTAGACTAAGCCCACACGGAGTTACTAAGAAACGTTTCGATTTGGACAAAGCCACGCCCATACGCATACTTAATAATGCGATTGGTTGCGAGCCTGAACTTCAGATTACCGAAACTGAATAATTGGCGAACCACCGGGGTGGGAGAATGAATGGATCACGTGATATCGGCTCCGGCTATTGATTTCTACAGTATACGGCCGAGGCATTGACGAAATGTTTTAGGTCCATTTGTGACTGGGAATTTAGATGCATAAGTTAACTTGGATAGGGAATATACGATACTGTTGTCACGTGAGAACACTATCGTATGACAGTATCATGTAAGAGTAGGAAACCTGTTCTGTTTGAAATCAGAAATGAGAATTACATGGTCCTCGACTGGACAAACAAAGTCAGGGACAAGCAACATCTTGCTAGACGTTGTGGTCCATAAATGATTCACTGTTTAGCTGCATGACAGCAGTCAAGTGAGATAAAAATGATTTCTTCATTACATTTATGAATACCAAAACAGAACAACCTTTATGTTAGAAAAGTAGCAAACTATTTCATTGATTCAGCGATGTGAAAACGGGTCCTTATGGCGGTGAATGAATAATGTGATTTCATCGCTGTAAATTTGTTACGAATAAAACTCTGCGGAGTAAACAACTGCTTTTATAAACAACAGTTATTATTTTGAACGTACTTTTACAATTCATATGAGTGGAAGGTAGGGTAGTGCATTAGTCATTGACTGGGATATAGTCATTATTATCGCCTTTTATAATAAGTGGGGTCTCTATTATGTGGATGCAGTAGTGAGTGGTAAACTCCCAACGTCAACAGTGATAGTCACCGGTGGGTTTTCGGTTTTGATCAGCGATCAGCGATTTCCGATCTCGACCAAGGCAGCAGAAGTGCCCGGATCAATAGCTTTTGTGCATACAGTATTCCTGCATTTCAATCCCCAAGAACAATTTACACGTCATTAGATCATAAATCACTCATAGAGGAGAATGAGCATTTCAATGAATCAATGCAGCACGATCTTGGAGGAAGCTACAACGACAGCCATTTTACAGTTCATTAGAGAAAATCCCAGTAACACCCAGCCCCTTGATGGAGGCCAAAGCTTGTTAAAAATCACGTGTGCAACTTACTTTCAGCACTTTAAAGAAAAAACGCAAATAAAAAAGTCTTCCCAGAAATTTGAATTGATGTCAACCACAAACTTAGTAAGAGTCAGACATGGTTGGTAACAAAATGAAACGCAACTAGGTAACTGAGAAAACTGTTGTTTTTCCGCTGACGACTACCTTTCACTGAAACTGAACGTTGCCAACTGCTCATATTCCACTAATTCTGCCTACCCTTGTCTACCCAAAACAAACCGAGAAGCTTTATCTATTTTTTGACAAACAGCTTTCTCGGTCACTTCGAGAACACGTGGTTCCTTTTTCAATGCACGATTTCCTAGGTGACCGGGTTTCTTTCTCTCCTCTGCATTTTGTCGGACCATTGTTTATCCGTGTACAAATCGTCATGCTTTTCAAATACGAGTAGCTCAAATCAGGTCATTTTGCCGGTCTAGGTTTCATTGACCTTCCAAAAGTCTGATGAGGACCAGTGAAGTGATTTATGAGCCAATAACAACCTTACTGTTTGGTTATCTATAGCGGACAAAATTCTGCTTTTTGGGCCAAATGGTAGTCTGATGCAGTACAACTCACAAGTTTTGAATCATCATCATGGAATACCTTCGTTTTGCCATCAAGAGATTTTGTTTCAAAGGAAACAAAGAATTTTGCCTGATATCTAGCGAGAGTTCAAACTAAAATGTCCTGCATGAATTGAGTTGTGGGTATATTTTTTATATTTCTCGCAGTTCTGGTATTCTTGGGGCTATCCAACAGCGATTGGACAATTTATTCTGTACTAATTTGAACCATAAAACGACTGAACATGGAGAGATAAGTGTGCATTATGGGGGCGGGTATGCATTCTTTGTGAAATTGCGTAAGAATAATTTCCGGTGTGAATCCAGTGACCTAAATGAGTTACCACTGTTTCTACAAATAGGTCATTTGAATGGCAAAAACAGTTTCTGTCTAATAATTGTTTGTTCATTTTTTTCATTTCAAATGCCAGTCATCCCACCGTGCATTACTGTAAACGAATTCTGATAAAATATGTGTTTTCTCTGCAAGATAAGCGTCATCACTGTAACAGCCTCTGCACGTTAATGTGATCATTCGGCGATGGCTGAAAGGGAAGTATTGCAGACCAAAATCTTTGATCCCAGAGGGCAGACTCCGCAGTCAAAGATCAATTCAGTATCAAACAAGTCGCATCTAATCCGTTGCAACCGAAATGTTGTATTTTCGCTGACTAGCCGAATTAGACCCGGTGTAACGAGTGAAATTCAGTCTCAAAGGCGAATGAAACGAAAATGATTTCGAGAAACATTATTAAGTCTACTATCTAGAATTAAACGGCCAAAACTATTCGTCCAGTTTTGTACTCAAATAATAAAGCATTTCGTACAATAAGTGCTTAAAATTCTGTTTTGCGGAATGACTCAAAATTCTTTGCGCAATGGACAGATAGAACCATTACCAGTGGGACAAGATCTGGCTTATATGTAATATATGATCCACCATGAAATAGCAAAGCTCAGCTCATCACCGAAAACCATGGAGGCATTGTACGGCGATTCCGCCAGGCTTATTAGAACTCCTCAAGTGCTCCCACCGGGACTCATATACTGGCGAACGATTTTGAGACGAGCACCCTATCCGCGCGGTTTCTCGGCGGTTTGTTTCATACTAACACCGCACGACATAGGGCTCTTTCAGAAATCAACAGAAAAAGTTGAGTCCCCGTAGTTTGTCTGAACCCTTGGCTGACTGAGTTCATAGCAGGCACGAAGGTCTTCAAAAGTCGGAAGTAAGTGCAAAATAAACGCAAATCTTAAAGGAATCGTAGTCTTCTTCTATCAAGGAGTTCATTTTTATGTAATCTGGTAACATTTATGACCCTTATACTCAGAATATGACGCATTGCTCAATCCTCAAACCCTTCTAATGTAAACGGAAACTGTCCTTACACAAAGCTGTTGAGTCTCCCCCTAAGGTGTGTCCAGGTTCACTTTATCACGGTATATTTTTTATCAGTTGGACTGTGTTCGAGTTTTTTTCTTCCTGACTGTTGGACATTGCCGGCTGTCATAGGGGACGGTATCTGAACAGATTTGACTCGGTATTTTGTCTCGGATGGGAGCGGGGCGGCTCATCGCTAACACACACGCCTTCCAGGTGAAAAAGCCAGAGTTCTAACCCTGGACGCGGTGGAGGATACGCACCACTGGTGAGCTCTAATAAGAACAAAACTCGAATCCAGTGCTTCCCAATGCAAGGTTGACCGCATGACTTGAGGTTTTCGTGTGAAACGTGGAGTTCGAGAAGCAGTCTGTCAAGAAAAGTATCATCAGCCCCAGGCTCAACGCGCAAGTAACCGTAAGATATATAAATCGAATTTATTTTTGCCTAAATTCCTGAGCTCAATATGTTTCCATTCTCACACACGAGATTTTAACTTACGACTGAAATATTTTAACTTAAAACCTTATGCTTTGGTTAAGCTGATTTTTTGACTATTTCCAAAAAGGCACTAAATAGCTAGTTTTATTGACCAAATAGTCTTTTCAACTTTCAAACTTAAAATTTGTTTTTTACATTATCTCTGTTCATTAAAAGAACACGTGTCTGGGGCGTGCTTTGTTTAATCAAGTTATCGAGCGACTGAATGGAATTGTGGCCAAGGATTATTTCGGTCTTCGATATCTCGATCGAGCAAAACAGAGGGTGAGTTACTTTTGCAAAACGGATGCCCTTATTGGAAGCTACTTCTGCAGTCTTTCACCAAGGTAAATTGCGATGTGTGTAGTACTCAGTGACACTCTTCTTCAAAAAGATCTGATTAGTTTGTTTTAGATTTCCAAACGACCGGTGTTGATCAAGCAGTTGCCTTAGTGACAGCTAGTCCTTGCTGTTCTGCATTCGAATCCTGCCAAAACCCATCACTTCCCTGTCAATAGTCTCCAACTTACCGCTAACCTTTTCCAGCAATATTTCACTATTCATATCTGACGGTTAAAAAACAAAAGGGCTTGGGCTGACATGTCTCTGGTATACGGCCTAGTCGCGTTGGCAGACAGGAAGCCATCGCCTGTCCACAAGAGTGGACAAGGTTGGAATCAGCGTAGCTCACCACTGGTTTGGCTAGCAGACAAGTAACTTCTGTTCAGAATCCGCGTTATGACTTGGGCCAACGGAATCGCGAACGACCGGACAGTGGATCGATGGCGGTGGTTGACTGCCCCAGCAACCAATCAGAAGAAGGCATTACCCGATACCAGTTTGGACCAATTAGTTCGTGGTGAAAAGATTGAGAATGACGACTGTTCATCTTATATAAACAAAATATTTTGGGTTATTAAACTGAAATAGTTTGACGGCAGAAGGATCTTCTTACTACGGCTAGTGGGACACCGCGAGCCGGAATCAAAGTGGTGACCTTTTGCATACAGAGTAGTTGCTCAGTTAGTTGACCTATCCTTTCACTGCCAGCCGGAGGCAAACAAAGCAAGGTAGTGTAGGACGATGCGTAATACATATCTGGATGAATTCGCTTCCTTGTTCTGTCGATAAATTCTATATGAATCTCAAAAGGTTCTTTGGATATCTCTTAGTCGTGTGCTGTCAGACCCACTGGGAAGTGATTCACGAAGCCAGTCCATTGAATAAAGTCACAATAGTTGCAGTGTATCATGATAATGGTAGTTGTGCATCACTGATGTATTGATGGTTGGCAGATTTTGATAATGTTTTGAGGTGATCCAAATGTGAAAAGTCTTTGGCCTCGGCGGGATTCGAACCCACGCATGGTCACCACCCTCGCTTTAGTACCGCGAGTGCTCTACCAGCTGAGCTACGAGGCCACGCCGGAGAGCCTTGGACTTTCTGCAAATGGATCACAGTATACCCGCCCAAATTACAGTAGCACATGGCATCCACCACAGTGAACTAGCTTGTAATTTGACTGCCTATAGCAGGATTTCCCTTTGTACTAACCGGACTCCACCAGTTAAGTGCATTGGGCATGTTTACATTGTATTGATGGTTGGCAGAGCACTCGCGGTACTAAAGCGAGGGTGGTGACCATGCGTGGGTTCGAATCCCGCCGAGGCCAAAGACTTTTCACATTTGGATCACCTCAAAACATCACTGATGTGTCAAAGTGAGTTGTTTTCTTTCATCTGGGAGCTACGCGATAGCACAGCCTATAGGAAAACTGCAGGTAAGTAAAAGGTTGCCGGCTCGATTCCGGCTCGAGATTTGGACTTTAGGAAACAAGTAGATTACCTACGCCCTACTGCACTGTATCACCAAGTGCCAACGATAAATCCTGCAAATATAATATTATTAGTAAGTAGAATAATTTTTATCATGCACCCACCCACAGGATAGTTTTGCAGTGGACGAATCAAGGAATTCTAGTAATTTCAAGGGGTTTCGCTCCATAGAAACATGAATTATGGTATCGTCATTCATGGTGAATATCCAGAGCATCGCTTCCCACAGGAAACGTTAGAGGCGCTGACTTAACTCAGTTATGATATTGTGGGCATTTGAATCAAACAAGTCTGGTTGAATTTAACAACAATCTGTTTCTCCGTTTATCAATTACCACAACTTCAGTACAACTACTTGTCAGTAACCGCAGTGGTAGCTTGAAAGAGGTTAGTTGGGGAGTGAAACGATACTGAAACAAATAGCAATCGACAATACTATTGATGTGAGAACACCGAAGACTGAGAGGAGGAATAAGCCTTGAAATTTAGTGACACTGTGTATGCTAGGCACCTCTGGTGTAATTTAACTATTTTTAAATCAGTTTGGAAACTGTGAATGAGAAACGTTGGAAATGTATGTAAGTGTTTTAAAAGATAGTACCAAGTTATTTACACTCCTTCGATACCTCCCTCAGTTCAAAAAGGAGTTTATTTTATTGCAAAAATTGCAGTACAAATTTTCGAAAGTTCACGAACTCACATTTTAGCCAGGACACGGAATTAGTGTTAGAACTGTCACTTAAAATGGGCCTAAGCAAAACAAACTGAGATCTATGGGAAGTTCCTCCGTGATTTTTAACCTGTCAACCAAAACACGTGCTGTGTGAGGCACTGTAAGTTCGCAATAAATGTTTACGAGTGGGAAACTGTTCGAATTCTCAATTTGTATAAGTAACCCAAAAAATATAAAGATAGGTAGCGGTACAGGGGATTGGTTGGGTCAGCAAGAATCTAAAGGGCAAAATTTTCACAATCAGTTATGCGCGCACAACACACTTTGGTAATAAAAACTTAGTGGAGTCGAAGAAACGCTACTTAAATAAGCCAAGGCATCTTGTAGGCACAGGATATGATAATAGCTTGTCTAACATCAAACTGCTTTAGCCAGAGTACTTGAATAGACAGTCCATGTACCTTTAATGCTTTGCAGAATACGGCAAGACCACCGGTATTTGGCACTTATTTTAGTCCCCCAGGATCTTGTCAGCTCTGGAAACGAACACCGAGTTAATTGAATATTTTTTATTGGGGTAAGATAAACGCAGAAGGGTGAAATTAAACTTAAAACATTTGGAAACGGTTGGATATAGGCCAGGATGGAGTGAAAAGTTGTGAGTATTGAGAAAGTTTTCGGGAAATGTTATGACATCAAACTGGCTGCAGATGGATTAAGAGGGCACCATGTCATCGGCTTGGATATTATATCAGCAATAAAAGCTTTAGGAAAACGGTACTTTGACAGATACCAGGGTTATTCATCAGCGGACTAGATGAACTGTTACCGACTGAAAATTTCTGGGGTCTGTTAGCCAGGTAAGTCTATGCGGAAGAAAAAGCCTTCGACACTTCGCATGAGCCGAAGTTCACCATCCTGGATGAACTAGACAGCCCAGAACTCAAGACCTTCCAATATTTATAATTGGCTGCGCGTTTGGACTTTTCATGCCAGTCAATAACAATATAGGTCCCCGTCTTTCATAACCGGGCTGGTTGTTTCTGGCATCTGTTCATCGATTGATATGATAGAATTTCGAGTCAACTCTAGTAATTCTCAAGGATATATCGATTGGTCTATTTTGTGCTTTATATCTGTGTGCATATTTGAAAGTGCTGGGCTGACACACCAGTATCCCAAATTTGTCTACTCCATACGGTTTGGTTCAAAGAAAAGGCAGAAATATAGGGCGGGGTTTATTGGTATTTTGTGCACTACAGACGCCTCCGAGGTTATCGCTTTTGAAGTAAAATAGATTAGATCATTAGAAATGACCCAAATACGTAGTTTCTAAGAATATTGGTTTACGAGTTATTTGGGGAATGAGTAAAAAATTGACACACTAAATATTTTGGTTTGTTATACTCAGTTTAACCAAAGTATTTTTTTCCATACATTTATTGCAGCAATGGTTGGAAATGTCCAAAACGGTTTATAAACAACTCAAGTGTAAGTTTCACTTCTTAAATATATCGTGTTTTATTTCTGCTTGCGTCAAAAGTCTTTTTACCAACAAAAATTTTAAAAACGAAGGCTCAGATTGCTTGCGGAATTTTACTTACTTTTTATTTCCTGGACTGATAAAGTGCTGAGTTACGCTGAAGTTACAAACACTAGTAAACTGCCTACAACAACAAGTGAAACTGAATCCTGCTTGCTTGTTTGGTTTATGTTCTTAGGTCAGATCGTATCAAAACTACTTCCTGCACGTTAACAAGATCGCCACCAGGCTAAAGCAATCCTAGGCGAACCACGTGTTTTCTCATTCACTCCCTCGTCATATGACACGTCAGCGAATGAAAGCAGTTTATACTGAAGACGTTCTGTTATATTTCATCGCCTCGATTTCATTAAAAGCCAGACAACAATGAATGCCCAGTAAACTTCAAAATGTGGAACCGCGGTGAAATTCAAACAAAATGAGAACATTATAATAAGTCAGTGAGAAAATGAAGTCAATACTACGATACGTGGCCAAGTCACCTCCTAATATTATTTTCACAATGAGAAAAAATTGTGTGAAATTATGTTTTATGTATAACCAAAGAACAGCATATTTATTCTGTATATACAAAACAATCGCAATCAATTTCGTGATAAATAGATTGTTCTTGTCAGTAATTTCTCATCTAGAGTGACTAGTGGATTCAGAAGTGCTAGAGATGTTCGCTGGTCAGTCGGACTGAACTCCATCCTCTAAACTAATTTTAGAGTATGTCCAGTTTTGTCGTTAATGTCATATTCTCATTACTTTACCGTAACCTGAATTTATTGACTTTGGGCGAAGCAGTGTTTTTGGGATTCGTAACTAAATCCTGAGTGTTCATGAATTATTAATATAATCTAATGACCACGGGAAAGATTGCACTATTTCACTAATGCGTATTAATAAAAACTTATGCTTTTTTATGTAGTTAGTAACAAATTATTGCATATATTTTACAAGTCCAGTGACCTCCGATGTATCCTCAGGTAGATGATCTTCAAAAGCTTTAGAATGTTCAGCGACCAGGGTATGAAAGCTTGACGATGAAGAATTTATGAAAAAGTGCCACATGGCTGTACTTGCGTAAATTAGACGATATGAGAAAGTACAAATGCCAGTCAGCGTTTATTTTGAGGAGATAGTGCACAATGTCTCATACTTCTAATCACCTCAGTGAGAAACTCTAACGAGTCAACATACTTACTACGAATGATACCTTTTTCAGTATTCAAGACCCTTGGTGGTCAACTGGTAATATTGGTGAAATTTTGGCCTCGTGGTTCTGAATTCAGACCAATTTGCTGGTTACTTTCCTCGTTGGCATCCTTAAATTAGCAGAGTGCATTTTGACTGATATTTTGTGTCTATTGCATACTGAAAAAGGACGTAAAACAGTTCAACTTATAGTTATTCTAAGAGCTTTTTGAACACATTTCAAATATTCCGGAATTTAAGGACTTTGCGATATGGGATAAATAAACGTCTTCGTGTGATAGTTAGCTAATGAGTTCATCTATACACATTACAGATGTCAGCCCACGGTCACTGAACTTCCGAGTCAAACACTATCCCAGCAATCCCTTGGAAGAGTTCACTCAAGAGAAGACACGGCAAGTTTCACAGTTGTCTTTCAAAAAGCTTTGTACGCTTGATATTTTCTTTCCAAAAATTTAAAAATACAGGGTAGTAGTAAGAGGACAATAAATCTGAATACTGCAGGGAATTGTAGCCCCCGGCTGATGGACAGTGGGAATGGTGTTTGTAGTGAAAGCATTTCACCATCGTTTTATGTGACGCCATCGGTGTGCGGATATCACGCTTCCATTAAAACATTGTGATCGGAGAAATCGGGATAACGGGGCAGAAATAAATTATTAATTAAGTTTGATCGGCGGCTTCTGCTAATACTTTTCGGGTTATTCTACTACCCGGGTGATTACATGCGATATCTCGGCATAAGATTTGACTACCACGAAATATTCAGAAAACTTTTCCCGTATGTTCTTACCATGCGACAATGGTCAAAAGGCAAAACTCCGTTGAACCGATGACTGAATCATTGGAACTATAAATATCAAAGATTGAACCGGACCAATTTGACTCCTTCTCATGTTGAACCGATCTTCCAAGATATCATGACGAACTGTGAAGCAGACACACTGTCGTATAAAGAAGTTTTGCCGTCAAGCGATAGAACTTCGTCGGTCTCAAAAGATCTGAAGCAGCAGACAGTATACAACCCATCAGTACTTGGCACTTGGATTTTGCGGCTAAAGTCGTAGTAACATACAAGCGAAAGTACAGTATAATACAAAAAAACGTCGGCGCATGTATGATCTAAACCCGTGGCAGTAGTTCTTCAGCTCAACACCAGTGTGATGCTAAAGCACTTAGTGTAAAATCTGATTGCTACAGTCAGATGATTTAAGTGATTTCCATCCCACAGTTCCACCGGTGAAACCTCTACTGGTAAAGATGAAAGCTGATGAAATAAACGGATTTGGGTGCGTTTTTTCATAACTGTTCACCAAGTTTTATTGACTTCTAACAATCCTAAAATGAACGAACACAACCAGTCATACTAAGTTGCTTTGATTTTACTCAGTGCGTTTTTTTCTGTGTTTCCAACAGATATCTATTGTATCTTCAACTACGGAGAGATTTGCATAGCGGTCGTCTGATTGGTCGAAATGTGGAGATGCATCGACTGGCAGCCTGCATACTTCAAGGTAGGAAATAGATCATCTACATGCTCGGCAACGCATGATACATTCTCTCAAAACTAGAAGTATTTCACTGTCTTTATTGGAGTAAGATAACTATCATAGGCTCACCGGGAATGAACCTCCAGAAACGTGATCTTATTGCAATTCAAGTGAGATTACTTTTATATTACCTTAAAAGTTGGCTATTCCCTATTTTATTCACTCTAAAGTGCACCGAGTTTTGAGGTTACCCCAATGGTTTGCTCAACAATAACTGTCTTCAAAGCATAATGCGATTTAAGATAGTCTCGTAGGAAAATGTGGTTGGAAATGAAGAAATGCCGCTTTGTTCAACTTAGAATCACACATTTTGCTAAATTAATCGGTTGAAGGTAGTATATTGTTTGGTTTTCACATTTGGCGTCTTCTTAGCTAGTAAAATTCTGCCTATTCTCTCTCCGATCTGAATTTATTGGCAAACACAGATCTCATAGAGGCAGATTTTTGCATTTCTTATTGAAACAATGGAAAGACTGAAACCAAATCAAAAAAAATTTGACTGCTCAACGTGTACCTTCAGGAGCAGATGTTAATGAACAAAAATTACCTTAAAGGTCCGAAAACTCACACAGAACACACTGGAAATAAAACATTATTTTGAACCATCTCATTTTCGGGGATTCCCGCTCACTTATATAAGCAGTATCAGATGTGACCCTCAAAACAATGGGGAAATGAGAGGTTATAGATCATTTATACTAGCCATAGCCTAAGCCGAGATTATTCGGTTCTACCACCCATCCGTATGGGATGGAGAGCAATTTGTGCAAGCATTTAAGATCTCTTTGGCCAACTTATTCCCGAACACGTGTGTAACCAGTTGAATATTCTATGGTTTCATCAATTTCATACTAATGCACATAAGTGTTGTCACAGATTCAGATGATTAGATTTGTAATGCGTGAGCCAGCCCTCTTGCTTTACTGGTCATCAATTGTTTGTAGTTGTTTCAATGAAGAAATGAGAATGTCTTTCATCCAAGCAGACGTTCACTCTTGGCTTGCATCCTTTCTTGTATGATTATCACCAGGATGCATTTTGTATTGCTTCTCACATCAGCTACATTCAGCATCGAATGATTGGTAGCCCGCAGATTTCCCCAAAAGTATTATTTTTCCATGTTGTGTGATATTAAAACGAAAGACTATTAGACGAAAAGTCCAAGTTAGTCAGCTTTGGTTGGTTTTTTATGATGCCCAGCGTAAACTAACCCTGGACAGTTCTAGGAACCGGGACATTTACCTCTTATGATAAAACTTAAACAATCAAATCATTACTATCACAAACGGGAGACTATTTGGCATGGTGTGACGCAAAAGGTTTGTCTGAACATACGTTCAGCTTCACTTCAGAGATGGAGACATAAATTGATTATTGTGTGGTAGCCAACTAGTTTCAATGAATTTTCTCCTGAGGAACAGCCATGAGTACAAAGTACCACCGACAATCTGACAGCAAAAAGACAAACACCAACATTTCCCTCACCACAATCAGCACCCAAGCCAAAAGCACCACCAACAACGACGGCAACAACAATAAAAACAACAAAGAAAAGTTGAACAAAACTATTATAATCACCGCAACCGAGACCAGCCCCGGCTTAACAACGGAAAACTCCCGCTCACCTAATGCACTTAGCAAAACGTTTACTGCGTAATACAATATTATGACCAGTCAAACAGGAAACGAAATCACTGTGTACCAACCAGATCAAAATGCTGTTTGAATGATGTCACATTTTCCCTTTTCATCACAAAAGTAGCCGTTACTGAATTCCATTTGTTCTGTGACAAAGTTTCATTTGTGTTTCATGAACTTCTAGAATAAAACCGGCTGTATATTAAACGCGATGCGTCACTAAACCACTGATTTCCCGATAAGTGCTTACCGACTGTCAACAGTTTACATCCGGTTACAAATGATTTAATTTGAAATACAAGCATGCAAAATTTTTCATGGAAATGAAGCTACCACGATGGTACGATCTTCTAGCTGTTGAACTTTCACATTCACTGCAGAGTCAAAAATGATTTCTGACTGGGAAATGGGACATATGACTTTTGAAAGAACATAAATAATTTCATGGACTATTCAAGCACACTAAAACTGAAGCTGACTATTTGTCAAGTTCTATGGGTTTTCTGAAGTGAAGTTCGACATAGAAGCCGATCACTTGGTATGTGACAAGTTTCCAATGGGTGGACGAAATACAGTGGAGTGAAGATGTCAAGCAAACCACGGGAGACCAGTCCTAATAGACTAGTGGTAGTAAGTGTGACACTCAATTGTGCACGGCGGCGTCCGTGTCCAGTTAGGGGTTCGGTGAGAGTGCACTGCAGATGATATCCTGTTTTCGTTTGTGAATGACTTTTGCGAGGTCCTGTATTTAAATCTCAGTCGAAGACATTCTCTGGAAAATCATCTCATGTAGATTTCCGGAAATACTTGGGGACATAATAAAAATAACTAAAGTTTTTACCCCGAGATTACTTTACAACCCAGTTATTACTCTTTGTTAGCTCATTAAACAGTGAACCACGCACGCAACAAGGAAATTATTATAAATAGTTGTGCGAGAGAGGAGGCATCGAAAATTGGTACGTGTTTTCAGTCGAGAGTAGCAGGACGACAAGTTAGTGTGAGGAGGGAGCGTACTATCCACAAGTATCCGGTTGACGTCGTTTGTGTACGATTTTGTGTCTGTCAATAAGTTTAAAGATCATCTGCTTAACACGGATCCGGACACACGTCTTAGTATCTGTAGAACACGCAATAGGACCTTGAAGCTTTATTTCAGAAGACCATAAGGAATACGGTGTAAGATAGAGGGAACGCGCTGACATACATAAGTGAACGGAATTGATTATTTGGCCTGGAATTGTCTAAGCCTATGAATGTGAAAAGACAGACGTCGCCGTTTTCCAACATTTAACTGAATGTGCTAAGACTGAAATCTCCTGCTATTTATTGTTATCCCCAAGTACTTGACAAAATTGGTTGCAGAATGGGGATCGGTATTGTTTGTCACACTATCTGGAAGAAAAACTGAACACGAAAGACGGGAGATGCATTGTGAGATCAGATAGGTTGGAAAAGTGATCTATATTTGACAAATTTCCCTCAGGTGTATTGGGATCAGAATATACGCAGATGGTTTGGTGCGGAGCAACATCTGCATTGTTTGAGACATTGGCAGGACAGGTAGGACACATATTACTGATATAAATGGAAAATGGGTGTGAGGAAAGAACAATACCTCGGAGCACTCAGCAACTGTTCATCAGAAGTTTGGATAAATGTTTACCCAATTTTACGCATCGTAATCTTTCACTGAAGTAATTGGGTGGCCAGGCATTCGACTGTTGAGGACATCGTAAAGAATTTTATTTGGCTAGGAACAATCACCAAGGAGTAAAGTCAAATGCCGGATGGTAATTAATAAAAACATAGCTGAGCGACGTTTTTGTCCACCAAAGATTTACCCCCAAAGTTAAATAGAGCAGCTGTACTTAAGGTGATTCATCATGCAGTATCAACGGCCAACTCATGAGTGAAAGCCAAGAAAGCATTGTACGGCTATTTTACCCTTGTTAGGAGTCATCAGCAGTGGATATTCACCGGGTCTCTAATGGGGTTCGAACCCGGGATGAACTGTGACGAATCGGAAACCTAACCGCCAAGCTATCCGGGCTGGCTTCTAACGGTTTATTGAACATGAATGTTACGTGATATAGTGCACTTCCCTCACTAACTTTGAACGGCAACCACCCTTCTCCTGCCTAATGGTCGACTGCTGAATCTGTTAACCAAGTTGTGACGATAATTACTCCCACATAAATATCATCCAAGCCGCTTCAAAAACGCAATCGTTACTTAATAAAAGAAAACTGACAATAGCTCATCCACTCACCACTGAGCAACAAACTCACTGATTTCGTTGGTTTAGTGTTAATGTTCGAAGAATACTATCCTCAGTTACGTTCTGTTTCAACAGCTGCCGCTCTGAGGTCATTCACAGAAAATACTCATCAATTGGTGTACACTAAACCAAATTTTGTGACCATTTAGGTTGTCATATAAAGTACTAATAATAACTAATAAAGATAGGAAAACCTTGCTCTTAGCTGCAGGAAATTTGAGTTCAAAACGCCAGTGGTTATTCAAGCCGCGTCTTGCCAAGTAATCTCACTGGTAAACCACAATTATTTGTCCACTGTACACTGAAGTTTTAAATGAGTTTTGTGTGATTGAAGGAGAAGGTATAAAATACACAAGCTTTACCATTGATAATACGAACACATCAATTATTAATCAGTCAGCCCACCAGACGACCTATCCCCCGCTGTTCTCAAATTTGGAGCAGGTCAACTAACCAGAATTATGACTTTTCTCTCCAATAAATCTTTTGAAGCTGGTGCTATTCCTGCCTCCTGGAAATCCTTGATAGTAGTACAAATTCCTAAACACTCTACTCCTAAGATTTTTTCGGGAAGTTTTCATCCCATCGCCATCACTTCTTCTGTGCTAATGTTGATAGAGTACACTACACTAAGTCGTTTGTGTCTCTGTTTTTTATTTCAGTTGATAGCCAGCAGTTTGCATACAAACCCGACAATTGCAGTCTGGAAGCAGTTGCTTCAGTTTGCCACTTCATTTCAAATAACTTGAATAGTTCCATGAAATCCATCCGTTGTATTTTCCCTGACTATTCCTCAGCTTTCGATTCGGTCCCCTTTCTCTACTTCTTCAAAAGTTAGAGTTTCACTCTTTTACACTAGCGAAGGAAAGACTAGCTTTCTTACAGAACTCAACATACTGAAGTTGGTATAAGTTTATTGAGTTCTTCAACTACTTTTCCGAGAACTCTTACAATATTTAGAACTTATCATGACATTCTGGACTGGTTCTCAACACCTCCAAATGTTTCGAGTGTAGTTTTTCTTCTTATCATCCCTCTTACCCTCCTGAGCAATCAGTAATCAGCCGTGTCCCCATTTCCAGAGCTGACTCGGTCAAATACTCAGGCCCTCTCATGTTCTTGATTGTTTCAAAATACTACATAGACTATCTTTTCGAATTCGTAGGCTAAGGTAGTTTGGTGCCACAGAATCTGTCATTTTTCTTTTTTCCATCAACGCATTCTACCTGTCCTACTCTACTGTTCCTTCTTGAATTTTCCTGGTATACTTAAGAAAAATTCTATTTCACTACATCACGGCCTTGCCATTGTCAGTCGTGATTCTTTGATTTCCATGGGCTATCTTTTCCCCAGAGTTTGCGATTTGTACAGTCTAGCCTGTGAAACATTCGCCAAGAAGATCCTTACGGACCACACCCATCCCCTGTATCGTGACTTACTTGCATGCCGTTCGTATCCCTTCACACGTTCCGCATTTAGACTTATCCCCTCCAGCAAAAATATCCATCGCAACTCTACAAAGCCTTGCTTAGCATGTGTTCTGGTTGACAAGATGAAAATTGCAGGGGAACTACATACAAACCTTGGTGGCTGAACCAGTTTCATTTCTACATTATTCATTTTATTACTTATTTCCAAATGACAATGATCATTTTCCCTTCGTTTGGCTGGAATCTGAGTTTGTTAACATGCTCAGGTCCTCAACACACTACAGTACAATGCATCTCAAATGAATATTTATCTCGTATGAAATTCCACCGAAAGTATATTCCTTCATTTGTTCACTTCTAATTAAGCGGAAATCGGAGACTATGATTTGTTGGCCGATTACCTTGGCGAAGATGGCACACTTGCCGACCTGAAGATGTTTTCCAATGTGACACCTGGGACGGAAGCGAAAATCGCTGAATTTCACAAGAGTTTGAGGTGCGTTTCATTTGGATAACTTACTACACTCGTGAACTGTTCAGTGAAAATAAATTGATAAGAACCCTACAATGGTCGGTGGCAAAAATTAATATGGTTTTCACAATATCTGACACTTTCGAACGTTGATGCAAGGGTTTTCTGGAAATGTTTGATTGAACACACTCTTAAGAAGGGTCTAGATCGGTCTATCAGCTATACAACCTAGCAGGTTGTAATTAAAAAGAGTTTATAATTTGTTGCTCTGAGAAATGTTACTCAAAGTAACCGAAGCATTGACCAATTACATCTATCAACAATGCTATGTTAGTAACATTGCAACTTTCGCAATGCAACGAGTTTACTTGATTCAAAACTTGGCTGGGGTCTTTTCAGTATGCCAGGGTAAGAAGCACATATTTTCAACTTATTATTGGTGTCGATACTAGCAGAAAATAATAGACAGAATGGCTCTGGCCAGATAACCGAAGAAAATGACCTCCTGAGGCTGTTTTTCTACTATGGTGTTTACTATTGATAAGTCATCAATGATTACTTCCTGTATGATCTAGAAGCAGCATTCGTTTCTTATTCTTAGATTACTTGATGGAAAAACACTGTCCCTTCTGAGTTTTCCAAGGCCTGTGACTCTTGGAAAATGTGGTCTCTGATGTTCAATTTAGACGTAGTGAAACACCAGCTTTAGCTTACCAAAAAGACATCGCTTTTACTCATATGATGGGAGGATGATACAGCATTTCAATATGTTTCGCAAGCACTCATCTCTTTTCAACACTCGTTTCAAGTGTCTGAAGTCGAGTGAGAAAGTTTTAGGTGATTTTTCAATGCGCAGGTACTCCAAATTGAGAAGCCGCGGAGCTCACAATATCGTATCATAAACAAGTACGTATGCAAAAATACCATTCTCCGGTCTTGTAAATTTATAAAATGTTTAAAGTATTTCACTCATCTCTGCTCATTAAAACTGGAGCCATACCGATAGGATCCTGTCAGTCGCGAGGATGCATCTGATTTTCATAAATATTTACCAGCTGTTCTGTGTGACGGTTTTGAGCTAACAGTACGCTTCTCCGATCTCCAAAAAGAAACTCCTAATAGAAAAATAAAATAAAAGGAATCTGAATTTGTCAATAAAAAATAAGTTCGTTGATTGTGACGTTGTTTATTTTAATACGAAAAGACTTATTGTTTACAGGGACAGTTCTGGGTAATTTACACTGATACAATGAGCGCACAGAGTAAAACAGATCTAGCGTTTTTTTTACAACGCAGAATACGACATTCATTTATCGATTTCCAGATACCGCACTATGTAACAAAAGCTGTTTTAGTGCAAAAAGGGATTGCGAGATGTCTATTACACCGATCCCTTCCGTTAAACCACTTTTTCCTTTGACACATCAACGATGGGCTAAACTAGCTTTCATTTCATGCCTTAGTTTGACAAGTTCCGTTCTTCCTGTTTCCTTAATTTGTGTTGCTCTTTTAGAGCAAATCAATGAGCTTCAGATTTTTTCACTGATTGGCTTTTCTTAAGACAATTTTTTAAAGCTTGAGCCGCGCAGTCACCTTTTTGGTACAGATCACTGGGGCCACCAAAATCATGGATTGTTCATTAGAATTAGCCAAATACTAGGTTGACTCCGACTTAGATCACAGTGTTTCCCTCGAAAAATTACGCAGCAATTATTTGACAACACAAACACTTACTAGGTTTCCCACAACCCTCCTTTTTTCTAATTTAAGCGCGGGAATTTATTATTAACAAGCCTAACATTGTCTTCCAATATATTTTATGCAGAGGGGCTACAATGGAAGAGGCAGAAAACAAGTTCCTCGAGTTGGCCTCCAAATTTGAGACTTACGGGATAGAACCTCTTTATGTTCAAGTAAGTGAGCAAAACTGAAGCGTTAGTTTCATCATCACTTCCGCATTCGGTGGCCAATTTTATGCGTTTTCAAGCCTAGTGAAAGACAAACTAAGTAAGTTAAAGTAAGACTTTACCCAGTTTATCCTTCCTGTTTTGTCATGTCGTATAGGCGGGTATCATCTGAGAGGTTTAGATCCCAACTACCACCTTTCACACTGATGGTATAGAGGGAAATCCGCTATCAACTAACTACCACACCTAGCCTATTTGAACTTTATCTGGTTCCCTACTTCAGGTTACCGGTTGTTCTCGATAGTGCAGAGGGCTTTTGAGCCTGTGGAGTAAGCCCATTTCGCTGTCGTGAAGCACGGTAATGGACCAACAATATTCACAATTAATAAAGTATTAGCCAGCTGTACCGCATTCGGTGATATTATATCCATTTCATCTTGTACACTAGTTGAATAATTAAAATCTACTTGTTTGCAATCAATCATTTGAGCTCAAATGTTCCAAATAAAAACCTCGCAACTCATGTGCTCTGGATTGAGTTACTCGCCCGTACCTTCAATCATTTGGAAGTGGAATAAATAGAAACCCATAGAAAAAACTACGGCCCAGAGTGGCATGAACAAAAACCTTGATGACGAAGAAAGTGTTAGAATGCAGTGACACTACTATTCACCGCATCTTTTCAAGTTGCCTAATGTCTTCGGCTATCGACAGGGGACCAAGTGAACCTATCGAGCATAAATCCATGCTTCTCTTCAATTTCACTATGATAGTATGTTCGCGTTGGCGATTTTTTATCGCCCAAACGGACTTTCTCCTGATTTACTAAAACCCTGTTGAGAGTGACACTGAAAATCCTAAGCCTGGGTTTTCTAACGCATCTCGATGGTGCAGTGTACTCATATGGCTGTGGATTCAGTTTTTTCCATTGTATTGTTAGTTCAATAAAAATGGTGACAAGGAGTTTACCACAAAATATTTACGATGGTTTATTTGCTTCTTGTTAAGTCCGTTTTTCTCTTGTTTTTCTTAGTTGCATAACACACTTCCAAGTGAAAGCTAATAGACGAATTATAAAACTGTTTTGCTCTCAATAATAGAACAATTATCGTCGCCATTCAATAGATCGACAGTGATCCAAAAGGTTTTCATCTTGATCTTTGGACAATAACGGCCCGGGTTCGATTCCCGCCTCACGAGTCAGTTCCCCTTTTGGTAGTCTCTCACTGGCCGCGGTCACTGTCGTAAAATAGCGCTCTTTATCGCATAGTAAATAAAAAAAGTGAAAACAGTATTCTAATCAAAAGGTCATTCAAATATTTTGTAATGACAATCTCCCCTTAGTACCAAACGATATGAAACGGCATCGTAGAATTTACATGGCAATACAATAGTGGTACGTCTTTGTTTACATACGGAAGGCTTTCAATTTTCCTGTTCAAGAGAAAATCTTTGAGAGAAACCATTTTGATTGAGGAAATCATAAAATGCGCATATCTAAATTCTATTTGATCTTCTACTGTTTTTGCCTTCACAGGACCGGAAAGGTAACCATTTCTACATGGGTCTAAATCACGAGGGTGTTGTGACTTTTCGTGGCAGCAAAAAAGCGCATGTCTTCAGCTGGTAAGTTGAACTGTTCTTATTTCATCTTCTCAGTTCACCGTGGTCCGTCTATGGAGTGATGGTCACGTCAACCAAATTGTCTCTATAAAGTGGACAATATTTATTAGGGAAACGATTTCGGATACTTCGTTTTGCTCAGAATGCCCATAGCATTTGTAATCATTTCTTTCTTTTAAGTCAACTAAAAAAGCATAATCTTTGATCGGTGAATGAAAAAGCAGAAACGTTCATTTACACGATGATCTAGAACAGGTTTACGTTTCACAAAGTAAACCCAATTCTCCTGAGGAACCTTGAACTCATCAGTGGGCGTAATTTTAGCCACCTAATAGGGCAGAGTACTGGTTATAACTTCCACTGGATATTGGTGACAGACTCGCAATGAAGGATGAAATCGGATAGTTACCTAGTCAGAAGATATAGCCTTAAACCGTTCGTGTGAATTGAAAGGTAACAATGACGGTCACAAGCAGTTATGGTAATGCTCAGGTGAGTTAGACAGATGTCTTACAAAAGGTCACATTTTCGTTGTAAATCTGCGGCATTCGTACAAAAAAAGAAAGTTCAGTTCACCGGGTATTCGACCTTTTGTTTTATTGTTTGATTCTTAGTTTTCGACAGTCTCACTACAGCTTTAGTTGACAGATGTATTTTCACTGATTTTTTGTAAGTTCTCATAAGTACTTTTTGGTGTCATCAAAAACAATTTGGGTGTGAGGGAAAAGTGAGAAAAGTTAGAAATTTACAATGACGAGGGAAAACGCCGTGCCCATTGCTTACGCCGTACAGCTCGTTGCCTCCGATCATTCTACACTAAAGCATTTTGCAATGCAATGAGGCTTACATTACCTATTTTATCACACAGACCTTTACTATAAGTCAGTCGCCTAATAGAAACTCCAGTACCTTTTATCGATGAACCTTATTAGTGGGAGTAGGGTACGTCAAACGTCAGTTTTTTCTAATGGTAACTGACCCTCGCACATCGGATCAGCATCTTCTTCCAAGATTCGTACTCCACTTAGACCAAATCGGTAGGCAATCTCTGGCTGCCTGTTTACAATATCCATACGAAATCTAGGTAAAATGGATGTAATAGCTTGATGAATGTATTGAGAATTCCAAACATGCCTTAAGCCAGCGGATCATTCACTTTATACAAGTTAAGAGGTAGTTTCCACTTTTGGAAAAACTAATTGGTTTGTGTCGATGTAGATTTGGGTTCTAGTAAATAAACCAGGTATAAAGTCAGGAAATTCTGTTTGTTAACTAGTGAGCTTCGCCGAAAGAAATACAACATCCTTTGCAAGCAAAACAATTATCAAGAATTTCTGATGATTTTGCTTCGCAGAATTTTGCTGTCCAAAAATAGCTAAATACGAAAACTGGAATAAACAGCATTTCTGATTTCTCCAGATAGGTCGAGTTTACAGCCGAATTTTCACACACGTATGAAAGCAACGGGACAAACACTTTTTGAATGCTTGTGTCTTGGTACCCCATCTTTGGAAATTAATAGAAACTATTACCCATATGAAATTTGTAAAGGTGTCGGGTAGCTACAGTAGTTTCCGGTCAGGATTTCCACCAAGGTTGAATTCTTTTTTGAACATATTTGACTTTTGAGATAAGCAATACGTTTGTTCAATATACCACGAATTGTTTGAGCTGGGGTTAACAGAGATCGGGTTGATGTCCCCCGGGAAGCAGTTAGATGCTACATTTCTATAAAGGTTCTCCAGGAATTTTATGACAAATTTGAATAAACCCAGGACCGTGAACGTTACTACTGATACTTGTATTCGACTGTTAATGGTTTCATTTCGTTAATATGATAACTGAAAGCGCAAAGAGATAAAACGAACGAATGCGAAGTCGTGCCCATGGCACTGGCTTTTATAACTTGAGTGAATTACCTGTACAGTTCCGTGTTGTTAACTTCCGTATTGATCAGAAATGAACTAAAGGGCTCTACCTGAAGTCGAAAGAAAAGCGTTTGATAGTAACACAGGCTATTTCAGGATTGTATTTGAGGTGTAAAACCAAAAGGCAGCACCTTCACATTGTGATCAGTAAGTAAACAAAACTAAAATGGTGAAGTCTTTGGTCAGTTCAGTTCCTCTTTCTTTGAGGTTGAGACAACTTGTAACGGACGAATCAGGTGACTCGAGGATCTGTCTTGTTGTATCCCAGTTCACCTGGGTTGGTAATGATAGTCTTACAGATATGTGCGTTCTCAGACAAGTCTGTATAGGAGTCCTAGTTTTTCCTCTCTTGTTTCATCCTTCATTTATCTTAGGTTTCCAGTCAAAAGTCAACTTAGATTGGTTAATGGTACAAGTAACATTTAAGTATGACACTTCTGACTTACATCCATTGACCGATTTGCCGATTTTTCTACACATGTACATGTTTGTATTGAAATAGAACAAGTTGATATTTGCGGATATATTTCAGGAGACACTGGTTGTGAAACCAGATCAAATTTATGAATGTATTTAGCTGCGTAAATTTAGGATTTTAGAAATCAAGGTAATTACAATCCATGAGTTTCTTTCCCTCCCTCGTTTCCTCTCTTTCTCGTCTGGTTGGAGTCGTGTTTGTGCAAGAGCAGTCATACATGAGTGTATCCGATGACCCTGTTCGTTACTGTTATCTCGAAGACAAAATAATTCAGCACTGGTACAAACGCTTTGATTCCTCAACAAATCCATATCGGTACCTGTGCTGCATCAAACCATTCATCTGACTTAACAAATATCATGTTTTCACTCTCTCTTGCTTTAGGTCCTTTTCACCTATCGGCTACCACTTTCCCTCTTGTAGTAGAGGTCTGTTTTTGAGAAATCGTGAAACTTCACCAGTTCATGACTTGTACAGCTTTTTGTTGAAATGCATTCTTCAGCAAGGTGACTAGCGACTTTTTTGATAAGTACAAACATTTTTAACGGTTTTGTCTTCACGTATCTTTATTTAAGCAGTCTTCTTCTTGTGAGAGGACAAATCAATCAGCGAAAAAGCTTGCCTTTGCATCACACTATTTTAAAAGCTTGTTTTCAGATGGAATTTCCAGGACCGATACATTAGTCTAGGCTAATATACAACACCAATTATGGGGGAAGTTGGGACGCGTGACAATTCCGCTTTGGAGCAGAGCGTCTCTGATATCAGTCAGCCCAATAACGTGTCCAACTTGTCAAGATTTGGCTCACTGTTTATTCTTGTTTGGTTTTTCTTTGTGGACCTGTGTGTCTATTTAGTCACTATGCCCTTCACTGCTCCTTAACAGGTCTACAGGAAAAAATTGAAAGTCTCGATAGCAAAGCGACTATCTTAAGCAGAAAAGATGGACTGTTTGTTGGATTTCTGAAGTGCTCCTGTATTCAAGGTCGGAAAAAACCGAGGAATGCAGTACAGAAGGCGAATCCCGTGGAACTACGAACTCACACTATAGTAAAACTGAGGATTCACTAAGAGGAAGATCTGTTTAACGAATCGGCTCTAGACGACAGAATGATCATGAGACATGGAAGGTACATAACAAGTGGTAGGACGTTCCAAACTGTAACCTTTCAGGAAAGAACGACGATAAAAATTTGACAGCCTTTGGGTTGTTCACTCGTTGATTGTCCACGTGGTCTGTAGGGATAAGTCATTTTTAGTGGAATTCAACAAGCCGGTTCAGGAGAACAAAGTCCACTATGACCACCGAAGTAAAGAAAGAAATAAAACAACTCCCTATCGATGGGAGCAGCGATACAGTTTTAAAAGTAACGGTCGACTGGGATCCCGGTAAATTATTTTGCGTTGAACACAATCCAAAAAAGAAAAACAAGTGGGAGTGCCAGACGTGGCTGCAATAATCTGCGGTGACTCGTATTTGAGTCCGTCAGAGTGGGAAAGTTTGCAACATAGTAAAGATTCATCTGCCGTGGTATGGGGCGATTGAGAGAACGAGAATGGATCAGGATGAGAGAGAAGAGAATGTAATACCAATGAGTATAACAGACGGGACTGAATCGAGTTTAATGTCAGCGACGTTGAGTTTGGAGGGAAAAATCGAAATGTTTCTAAAAGAAGACATATAAGGGGTATCGGTAACGTCGAAAGTGACTCTGTTTTGTCCCTCAGCCGAAGATAATGTTAATTCTTAGTTCGAAAGAAGGCGTAATACATGGTAGCTGCGTGACTAGCCTTGGACAAAATAGGGTTAGGAGAACGCTATTGGATATACGAGCACAGTTTGGGTACTGGATAAAAAACCAATATTATAAGTGAGGAATAGTGTTAGATAAAAATGTGAACGTTTAGAAGCCCGGAGTTCACGGAGAACGCCATAAAAAGTTAACTTCTTGACAAACCTTCAAAAACGAGTTGAAATGGACGACGTCAACTTTGGAAAATTTGCTTGAAGACAATGACTGAAAGATTAAGAGCTTATATGTAGATATGAAGCTAAAAAACCTAGCTGTCGATCCCCAGATAACTTTTGTGAGAAAGTAAAGCCGAGAAAACTTATCGCTTTGTGAAAGGCAAGCAAAAACTGACGCAAAGTGAGGGTTACTCAGTTTTATGCTCCCTCAGTACCGTTAGGGGAATATTGTCGAGATAGCTGTGTCTGTACGCGTCGGGTCCATTATCCTGATCATAATGGACGAGAAAACGAAACGTTATTAGGGAGTGGATAATCGGAGTAGAGGAGAACCAGGAACGAGGATAGCCGGTAATGCCCCAGGATTTATCAGAGAACGCGCACCAGATGTGCCTAAAATGGAAGGGGAAAGCAAAGGACGGTATTTTATGAAAGTGCATTTGCGGAATTACTGACGCTCTGATGAATAAATAGCTAAGTGGTCAGATTACCAATTACCAAAACTATCACTAATTGTTGCACCAAACGTAGAGAATTATCCGAGTGTTTCAAAGCACCAGTGAACAGAGGGCTTCACTGTCGTCAAAATGTTTTTGTAACAGAGTCAAAAGTTCGGTAAAAAAGTGGATGCAAAAGAATTCTGAATGGGGATGTTTCCCGGACTTTAAAATCTAGATGGTAAAGATGTTCTCACCTTTGGGGTTAAACATTGTTGTATTGAACACCAGAGTGAGGATGAACTAGGAAATAAAAAGGTTACGCTTGCCTCAGGATGTAAGAAATTCACAAAAACCACACTAGTCAGAATTATATTACCACCAAAAAGTTAGGAGAAGCAGCTATGTTAGGTTGCTTGGGGGATATTTGTGGAACAATTGACAAGAATGTGGTTAGGTGAACCAAGAGAGAGAGCATACAGACAGAAGGAAATGAAATGGAGTGTGAGAAGGAAGTAAAAGATCAAGGGGGTTCGAACAATTTGATTACACATCGAACTGGTTTGATGAAGGAGATGGTCGATGTATAGTAGTGTTTTGGTGATTTTTATGATCCCACTTCTCGGCCGTTTTTATTCCTACCTGCAAAGTGTAGTTGTGGACGTTGTATTATCCAAGATTTTATCTTGAGAGGAAGAGTGGGATTAGAGAAGACCAAACAGACAAGTTTCAGTGATATTAAATGATCAGTGTATAGTACTATTAAGGCAGTGTTTTTAAAATGGTTTAAAGTTATTATCACGTTATTGGAATTTACAATATGAATCATCAGGTTAGGGAGTGAATGATGTTTGGACTAAATTTCTGGCAGATATGAAAGTACCTACTTTGGGAGTAAAACAGAAATACTTACGGTGGCTAATTTCGAGGTACATAGTAATTGGAACAGACTAAAAGTGGTGGAAAAGTCTATTCGGCAAAGTTCCTCACTGCATTAACCCAGGTTTCAAACAGCAAATTTTCCTGAAGTCAGTTAGAGAATGAGGGCAAGGATGAACAATTAAACGGCCAGACAATTTGCTGAAAGTTGTTATTCATGATGGTAGTGAGCAATTCCTCGGCCTCTCTAACTCTGCGACTTGTAGCGATGAATCGAATGAGGCCCCATACATTACGCTCTGATGTTGTGTTGGGTCACATTGGCTCAGTTCATTGTTTGTTTATATGAGCAGTAAAATATTTGCGCTCAGAATGCCCTTTGATTGATGGTCCTTAAAATTATGATTTCGCTACATACACTATTCATTACAACACATATTGTGAGAGGGAGCCAACTAATTGTTTTGACAAAAACGTGAGAACACTGTGCACTTATTTGTTGGCATAAGCCAACTGTTCGACGCAGCCGCATTTGTGATTTGCCTTCTCATTTTTCACCATGACCCATTTTGCACAAGAGCTGACAAAAATGCATATTAGCGTACTAGCTGAAAAATTAAAACTCGTGAATTAGAAACTTACTAACAAACTTGAAATTACTGTATGGTTTTTTAGTCTCATTGATTTCCTCGGATGTATGTGTAAACTGGATTTGATTTATTTGTTTCTCGCTCAAAAACAGTGCAGTGAGCAGGTATTCTTGAAAATTGTACTACGTGCTACTTCTTAGATGAAAAGGGATTTTTCTAGTAACCCTAGAACAACCAGAGCATTCCGTCGGACGAAAACCAGTATTGCATCTCAGAATCACGTATCTGTTTACTTTGCTTGAGGAAAGCCTTCATGCTCTGGTTTATAAGCCATAAGCAGGCGAATAAAACCATTCCTGGGAGTAAAATCATGAGGGGGAGAGAAAAGAGAGTCTAGTCCCACCCGTACTTTATTTGTCTTGAAGACTTTTGACATCGGCACAATGATAAAAGTAATGGATGTCATTCAGTTATGTCTTGTTCCATCCATGCACCGCACCAGCTGCCGGTTTCTAACATATGAAGTAACAGCAATAGACTTCTAACCTGAACTGCAAGAAGACCAACCTGATTTGTCTTCATCGGCTTAGGGATATGTGACCCATACACGTAGTAATAGTCAGGTTGGATTCGCAAGTTCTTATGTTTCCGTGGTCATACCAAAGCAGTTTTTGATTGCGGAGCTCGCATTGAGAAAGCAGTTCAGGACAAGGAAAACTCTTCAGCCTCAGTGTGAGAAAACCATGTTACTGGCCAGACCATACTGCTGGAAACTTACGAAACGCTTACTGGTGGGTTCCACTGGACTGCGGCTTTGCAAGGCCGACTTATTTGCTAATTTGCTAACTCACCCGGTTCACCCGATTTCGACCGGGTACATAGATCACCTACGACCTTATTAAAAGTGTCGTTCCTTCGTATAACGCGTTTTGTGCGTAGGGCGAGTAACACATTATAGCATGTTCACTTTGAATTATTGGTTCTGTTTTAAGGGAATGTTTGTGATTCTCTGAAGCTACGAAAAATCAAGGTTTTGACTGGTTTCAAAAGGTGATATCAGATGGATATTTCATTTCTGGAGAGTCAGTGAAACTTCCCCCTGGGCATCGTGCCCCAGAAAATGGAACAGATGTGAACCGATATAAGAAGGAATTGATCTCAATAAAATATTTCCCCCCGAAAGTCTGTGGTAAAAGGTCTCACAGTGCTTGCGAAAATGGCTCAGCCATATTACATTTATTTGTTCGGGCTGACCGATACTCATTTAAGTGATTGACTCCATTTAATACGACGTATCTTATGGTTTTGGTTATCAAATGGGAACTCTCGGAAGTACCGGGAAAACTATTTGTCCTTCTTGCTCATAAACTATCAGTTGTGGGGAAATAAGACAAAACCTTTCTTGCGCAAATAGCTTCCAGGGATGGTGAGTTTTAATTGCCATCAGCTGAGGTCTTGAGGAATTGAGCGTAAGTATAGTACGTCTATGGTATTTCCGTCAGCGACGAAATATTGGTAATATTTATAAACAGTAATAACAGTAATAATAGTGGTAACTGGTTTCAGACGAGATAGAGTGTTAGGGATTATTAACCGAGCCTGTTGTGACGTAGGTCTGTCCAAAGACCAGATGTGAACGGATGATCACACACTGACTTAGATATCTTTCGGGTGGTGTAAGACATGCCTTTTGGAGGTGAGTGAACCAGGATACACTGAGAGTATACACAAATAGTCTCTGGGTGGAAATGGGGGGAGTGGTTCCGTAATAACACGACTTCCGCTGTGCTCAAGGTGTGATTTCTCGTTCTCCTGGATAGCCATTCTCAGGCTCTAAACGAGAGATGGAATAATCCAGCCATGCTCCCCGTGTGGTTAGTCTCAGCTGGGTGTGAAACGACTGCGCTGGTAACTGACTTAACTTCCCCAGTCCTCATTCACGCGGGATTATGCTCATGGATATGTTCAGACGGACATTTGGTCATGCGGTCAACATAAGATTTTTCCATTGAAACAAGTAGAGGAATATATGCACAGGCTGCAAAATCAGGCACGTTAGCATTCAGATGTGAACACATCATTGACATAGGTTTGAACACGCAGTGGAGCAGCGTACAACGTCTTAGTGACCTAGTTTGACGATCTTCTGTGAACGAACTCTTCGATGTATCATCTTTATACGGTAGAGAGATGTACTCCAGCTTCCTGTCCACTACTGTGTTTCTTGGAGTTTTTTTGGTCTCTCTGTATCACCCGGCTGATTGAACGTTCTGGGTATCCGTTCGAATAAAGATATTTTGCGGTGTACGGGGTTCTCTTTAGATAGCGTTACTTGTGAATATCTCCTTCGTTACATTAATCAGGCAAATGATAGGGATTCTTCTTTCCTTGAGCGATAAAATACCACCAAAGTGGACGCACTGACCATTTCATGTTCCTTTTCTGTACACTGACTTCCTCACTCAGCCATCTTCTCGAGGAGTCAGACTCATTTAAGAAGGCTACTGATTTACGCATGCAGTCAGTCCACTTCAAACCCCACACCATCCAGCGGCAGTTCTTAGATCATCCGAAACTGGAAACATACAACCAGTGGTAAACCGTTCATATCTGATCTTTGAATAAATGTACGCCATAGTAAGTGTGAACACCTATTCATAACGCTCCCCCTCTTGACGCTAGCCATTATGTACCCTGTAAAATATTTTATTTCGCCTTATAAGACTCATATCAACGCCGAACTCACCACTGGAAAACATAGAAGCTCAGTACACCTTTTTTATCCAAGTCTGGATCATCACCAGCAGTGTGTATTATTCGAGCCATACGGCTTGGAACCCGTGATGAACAGTTGCTGACCAAAAACCTAGTAGCTAACTTCACAGTTTGTTTATAACGGACAGCCTTCGTTGTACTTAGGCCCTTAAAGAAATGCTACCCATCACAGGAGTCGATCGCTGTGTGGACAACGGGCCGTCACCGATGTAATCATGTAGTTTAGGTGTTCAACTATCAGTTGGCAGTCAATCCGGATAGGGTGCTGGTTAGGTGTTTCACTCACAGTCCTTTACAGCGGGTGTGAATCTAAGTGGGGGCTTGGTGGATGAGCACAGCTGATGATTCCAAGCAAGGATGAAACAGCTCTAAAATACTTTCGTGCTATTCAATAGTGATTTGACCGTTGATATTGCATGCAAAATATAATCTACTACCAGTGCTGCAATTGTGCTGTATTGTCATGATTAAAAAATATTAAAAATGAACTCCTTCGCCAACTGGGGCCTTTTTTCTAAATAATGATCTTTTACTTCCGACATCTATTATGAAATGGAAATTTAACGTTTCAGGAAATAGGTCCAGTCCAATAAGAGTTTGTCGAAAGATGAATTGACCGGCAGTGGCAATATCCAAAATGGAACGGGAAGATCCATAGTGATCTCTGATGATCGTTTCACCACGAAAAGTAACGATGAAGCAGTTAACTGATGGGAAATGTAGATAGATTTTTATTGATCAGTGTGAAAATTGACATTTTACCTCTGCGAGCGGTATTTCCTAAATAACGATCTTCATCCAGCAGTAATAAACTGTCTGATTATGTACACACGGAGCAAACTGTAATATCTTTATTCAAAACATGTTTGCGCATGAGTGTAGTGGACGGAATATGCCACAAACCCACAAGGCCCACTGCACTATTGGGGATAACCGGAAACTTGACCCCATGACTTGGAGTGGAGAACCATAAAAGGTTCCAGTCGGTCAGAATAATATATATATATATATATATATATATATAATATTTCACTGTCCGCTTTTAAAAGGTACCGCAGTCCTCATAAATACTTTTATTTTCCAGCATAAACTGAATGTTATCAAATGAAACTATCTAGTCCTCTACCCAGTAAGAAGAAAAGATGAAGAGCATCGATTTTTATTCTTATCTGCCCCACCCTTCACTGTTCACTCAAAAATATAATTGTTTTCGTTCATCGATCGAACTATATGTGTCCTCTAATATGAACACGTTCCTTGGAATCCCGAGCATATCAAGATAAACGATCATTTGTGTTCTCTATTTTTCCCGAACCTCAAGTTTCGTGACCCCAAGTCTCAGTGAGCTTCGCGTATCCACCCAAACAGAAGACCAAACAGCTTTTTTGTCTTTTTTTTCGTGCGTACCATTTTCTCCACTAAATATGAATAATCTCGCCAGTTCAAACGTGTTTTGTCTAATTTTCAGGCAGAAAATTAATAAAATCAGTTACGAGGGAAAATTATTCATCATCCAAGTGGAATGGGAACAAGTGAGTATTCACGTATTATTCTGTCAGTTATCCTACCTCACAACTGAGTTAGTGGTTTAATTTTTCGGTAAGTTTTTATTAAAAACTACAATGGAAAAACAACAATATCAAACTTTATTAGCGCACTTACCGTTAAATCAAATTTTGGTTTTCTCCAACCTCTCCCCTCCGCACTGCCAGTAAAAGAGTGCATCCCAAGAACTGCTGAAAATCAAGAACCTTTCAAATATTGTAGGCGTCCCAATAGACTGAAAGAAAATGGTCCGTGAAATATTGAAATTTGATGTCCTACTTGGAGGTGTTTTACGCTCTTGACATCATTCAATCTTGATTTGAGACCCGTTTATCTTTGAATCATAATTATTCCTTGAACAAGCAACTTTGCTGGAATTAGCATTTCATTTTGGACAACAACTCATTTTCAACAACTAACAGTTAAAGTAAGAAGAATTTGTCACTCAAGCTGTTTATGGCCAGCACGAACGTTGGGGACGCAAACCCTTTTTGATACAGGAAATGTACCCACGGAAAATGATGACCCATCATTTATGAGTTCATTGTTTTGCGCACAACTTATACTCAAAGAAGACCGTTCTTGCAAACGGATAAAAGAGGATTGATGGAGTGAGGATAGGTCAAAGCTAGTTTTTTGTCAGTTTGAAGACAGATGCTTAGAAAAGAAATTTATAATCTGTTAATTTGGCTAAGTTTACTGTTGAAATAAGCAGATATAGTTTTTCGTAATCCTAAATTGCTTGGAAGACCTGGTCGTAGTGGTATTTATACATTCATGCAAACAACGTTCATCACGTATTAAGAATCACCTTTATGTGCAGATCCATAGAATTCCAGCCATGCGTGTTAACCGTCCATCATGCGCGTCATTCGTGGTTCGGGTAATGTTTTGTTCAAATCCAAAGCCGGTGAAGAGTGTGAACCGTATTACGCAGAGTTAGCACAAAACAAACTGCTGAGGTTCGTCCCAGAGGTGGTGAAACGGTCATCACAGCTGACTTAAGCCTGGTTGTTTCGTGATCGAGTCCTACCACAAGCGAACATTTCCATTTCGGCAGTCTCTACTTGGCCGCAGCCTCCTTCATGAAGGGCTCTGTCGTTTATGCTCCACAGATCTGTTATTATTCAGTTCATACAGTAAAGGAAGTGGGTTTTAGGGATTTAGAGTTCATTTATATCCGGGCTGACTCCCATGAGTCGATTGCTGTGCGGTTAGTGTTCCGTGGCCCTTGATAGTCCATTGACAGAAAGGTGCTATATCATGTTCAACAAGTCGCTGGGAGCTAGCCCGAGTAGCCTGCTGGTTTGGCGTTCGAATCGTAGCCGTTCGCCTTAGGCTCGAGCAGCAGTTGAGACTCGATGAGTGCTCTGCTGCCGATTATCCTTAACAAGGATGGAACAGCTGTACAATATTTCAGTGGTGAGCTAGTGGTTTGTTACGGCATGATGAACCATTTATTATTCAAGTCAGATGTCCTACTACTGAAATTCACCTCATTATCGTGTCGGCATTATTGATAATTCTGATAAGGAGCTTGTTTGTAAAACTGTAGCATTACTATTAGTACAGCCTTATGGTTAACTTGTGGCAGTTACTCAAAACCTCCCACCAGTATATAGTCCCTGTTTGGAGTGGGTGCGTACATTCTGCAGTTAATGACCTCTAACAAGGATAAAATATCTGTGCAGTATTTCTATGGGTTTCCAGTGTTAGTTGGAACGTTGATGCTGAGTGGTAAATTGTTTCTTAAATAAGTAGAAAACTGACCCTTGAAGTGTTCCATCTGAATTACCCCGTCTACTCGAATTCCTCCCGATAGTTCCTCATTCAAAAACACTTAAGTATTTCAACCGACATAATCACAAATAATTCATGTAATACAGCATCTGTCACTTTCCTACTTCAGGATATGATAAAGCGTGTTCCACTGGAAGCAACTTTGTTAAAAACTATAGCGGGTATGCAAATATCTATGAGAAGAAAATATACGGAGGGTAACCCAGAACTTCTGAATCAGGAAGCAGAAGAAAATGGTCACCGGACTGATAATACTATTCTTTCATGCTCAAAGCAATAACTTGTGTTTGTGCCCGCGCATTGCTTCATCTGCTTTGGTTTTATTCAGTACCAACAAAAGTTTATGTCAGTTTAAAAAATAAAGAGTAACGGTCTCTTGTTAGAGAGGAAGGCCAGCAGTATGAACAAAAATGAACGTCGGTCCATTTTGCTAGCCACATAAGGGGATTAGCAGATAAAAACACTTATAAATGGATGGCTTTCTGTCATTAGAATTCACTCTTTCCATAGACTAAAACAGCCTATCCGTGGCTTCATTTTGACTTCTGTTTATTTATTCCTAATAATTCCACTTCTCAACTATTTCAAAAATCCTACACCGAGTCTGGAAGAAAACGTATTCAAGAAACTGTTTTCTTCACTTCCTGGTTTCTCGTACCATTCCGGTCGGATCCAAGAAGAATAAGACGGATTCACTCATCCTCCAACTTACTTATTCCCCCTTTCGTCGAATCAACATGTCAAAATGTTATTTATTCTTGTGATTATCAACAACGATTGCATTCATTTAAGCGTCCATGAGGGAGAAAATCACGTGAAAAACCTAACGGTTTTCAAGCACCACAATGAACATCTTCTCAGTTAAAAGTATTAAAACGAAAATCCGGTTGCGTATAAATAATTCGCCGTGTTGCTTCATCATATAGATGTACGTGTGCCCCCAAGTCAGAGTGAATGCTTCCACGAGGCCGGTGGGAATATCAAATGTTCACACGAAGCCCATCTGCCTCGTTCGTTTTGATGTGTACAAAGCGTGCAATTTTCAGTTGGTTGTTTGAATACAAGCATAAGCGAGATAAGTATAAAGCTGTGAAAGAACGATTTGAGGTATTTTGTTGACTGCGCAGATGGGCTTCTTTGTTTAAACCCCTTTGATTGTACCAATTGTATCAAGAATATTGTGGAGCATCTGACGGTTCTCTCGGTTTTTCTCTCTTCTTCAATGAAAAACATTTCAGTCTCCAGGCTCTCTCTGTCTTTGCTCAGAACCGGCAGTGATAATTTTTCAGCTCAAATTTCCACTTGTCTGCTTTTCTTGTCTTGGCTTCACAAGTTATTGAACCACTAATCTATAGTGGACGTAGAATTAAATTTGGATGGTAATAAATGAGCTTCGGGCGACATAGATGCTCAGCTCAACTGTGGTACTTCACGGATGAATCCTGGTGCTACAGTATCTGCTTGAAAGGACGACGTGCTTTAATAGTCAGTATGCAACGGAGAACTAGCGTTCACAAGAATAGAAGGAATGTTATTCATGTGAATTATTACAAAATTTATTTTTCACTCACCTCAGTACTGCAAAATAAATGTGATTTTTCGCTCACAGTCATCTCTTTTGTTCATGGAGAGTGTGCGAGTTAATGCCACTCTCTGAAGAATTCACTAGGGAATTGCAGCTGTGATAGTTCTTCTTGGGTTAGTTATAGCTAACCTATAAAAAGGTAACAATGGGGTTGCATGATTAAATACCGAAAGTAATTAGTAGCTAAGTGGGGTGACAGAGTTCCTCTGCCGCATATGGCCAATGTATCACAGTTGTGATTCCCTGGTGGAATAATCAATGAGGATCATAAATACCTACTCCCGATGCCCAAATGAGATAAATGTGTGCCTAATTGTATGATATGGTAGATGGCACCTACTCGTTATAACAAAGACTTCTATTGATGTTTCTTGCTTTCTCCGATTTCCTCTTCCAAAACTTTCTAGTATAGTTCAACACTATGGTCAGTATTTAGAGAGGGTTTACAGATACACTGGTCTTCCACTAAGTAGTATGTGAGTGATAGTAATCTGTCGACGGTGATTAGCATGAAGGATAAGCTGCTGGGTTAAACTGTTTGGTAATTATGAAATGAAGAAGTGAAATGAACTGAACACATACAGCCCCAAAACGAGTTGCAAATAAAAGTAAAGTAACGGAACGGAATACATCTATTGCATTCTGTTGTTCTTCCAGTGTGAAAAAAGTATAAAATCAGCATACATGAAATTTATTGGGGGAAAAACTTTCAAAAGTTCCCAAACGCACCGTAATTTGTTCAATATCCCGCCATTTATATCAGCTTTTTGGAGAAGAGGGACAAATTCAGAAGGAGGGTGTCAAAGTAATGTAGTTTCTAGTCGATTTTTAGCCATCGACCCTGACCAACACAGTGCACTAATGCAGAAGTTTACTGGCGTCCTCACAGAAGGTATTTCTGTTGGGCTACTCATGAGTAACCAAGAGATAAAGGGATAAGCAAAACTTCATTGGCTTTCTTCGGTGTCGCTTGATGGTTGATGAGCGTCAACACAGACAAAGAACTGTGAAGCTAGATGGAGTTACCCACCGCGGATCTTAACGGCGATTACTTCGAATGGCAAAAATAATCGTCAGAAAAAATTATCCACTGGGCTTCGCCTCATTTCGTCAAATATGCACCTTTCAATATCCACTGCTGAGTGTTACTTTTGAGCGTTGTCCGATCACATGCAGTGACCCCGCTTTTCTTGAGTTAACAGCCCCATTACGAAATAAGCCAATTAACCTAGTTAGACCACAGGTTGTAAGTGAACTTCCGTCTTCCTTAGCCCCAGGCCCAACCCATTGCAATCATATTTAAATGTTGGTAAAATTAAAGGGAGAGCTTGGCGAATATTTATGGGTATCTTTCTTTCGGTTAATGTCACTGATGAAGCACGTGGGAAGAATTCATGAACATCCGTTCTGTATCCACGAAATGGCTGGACACAGTATGCAGCTCCCACTGAACACGGTACTTTGTCTAGCCACCTTGTGAACTTAGATTTCATAAATATTTCATTCAGTGTTTTGAAGAGGTAGGGGTGAGGAGTAGGAGGACGCACCCCTTAAAGTCATGTAACATTTGTACGAAAGGTGAGATTGTGTAACGGATGATAATTAAATTTCATCGCTCCTACGTTCAGGTTTGGTGTGATCGGATTTCGGCCAGGGCAATTGGAGTGCTTGAACCGATTTTAGTTGCTCGCATAGCTCTGGCCTCAAGAGAAGGATGCTAACCACTTCTGCAGTTGTTAGAGTCCGAAGCCTAATTATTCTTCATGAAGGTTGCGGAGTGCAGGAGACCCCCGTAAAGTCGACTGAACGTCTGTCGGGTGACGGGTTTTCACCAAAGGTGTTCTTTGACTCACTTAGATAGTTGCCTCCTTATTCATCTCACGTACGAAATACCACAGGTGATATTGAACTGATAAAAAATCAGTGATGAAGTCAACAAAGGTAGTTTATCATCGCTCTGACATCGAGTTCCAGGTGATGCTTTGAAAGCACGGCAGATCCTGGTGGCGTTGTGGGTGGAACTCATTGGGGTACGTTGGGCTCTACTGACTTTTTCAGTCACGATGTACCCTTGATAAGGAGTTTGATTAGAAGCATTTTATTTCCAACCTCTGACATTTTTACACGTTTTGTAGCATGGATTCAGTTTCGGTCGATGCAGTTCTTCGGATATCGATGGTTTATCAATGACATCTTTATATGTGATGAAAAGTTTCATCAATCGTAAAACCTGTGTTTTTAATGAATACAGTGGCAGTCAAGAATCAATCTGAATAAACAGCTACACGTTGACGAATATGTCACCCTGTTTTCCCATCAATCTATCGACTGAGGCGGTAGTTTTCCACCAGACTTTTGAACTCCTTTCGGATTACAGACTAATTTATCATATGCTTTCTTTTTCAAGCGTCGTCATACACTTGGATTCAAATGTCCAACCGCGGAATCAGCAGAAGCTCTGTGGAAGTGGGCAGTGGATCGTCAGTGCTTCTTTACGTGAGTTGCTTGTGATAAACTGGGTTCTTAGCTCTGGAAATCTTTTGCTTTGTTCCTAATTAATTTAGGCGGTAAACCTTTTAAATGTAACTGGTAAGACTTGGAGAATTTGGAAAAAGTGGTTTGTGTTCGAATTTCCACACCCGATTATTCTCTATCAAATAACAGCGAGCCTTAACTTCAGTGATTTTCGCTGTGTCTGGTTGACTGAAAAATTGATTTGTTTGACTTTTGAATATGGTAGAAGTTTGTTACTTCCGTACTGTTGTTGCCTACCAACGGGATTTCGGCTTATTTTTTCGATCGTACATGATTCTGTTACCCACTGATATCCATTAGCCAGACATAATCGGAACTAAAATATGTCGAGGTGAAACAAGCTAAGACAGAGTGAGTGTATCCGAAGCTTATTTGTACTACTTATCACAGGGTTTGATTTTTTATGGCTCTCAGTAAGACAGACTATTTCATCACCCAGTATTCCATAATATCCGGCAAGGGCATCTAGTACATTCTAATCCGAATTGTAAATGCATTCTCAAGTTCATGATTTTCATAAATTTATTGGGTGTTTGTCGAGAAGACGAGCGAATTCATAGGCAGGAACTCCTTTGCTTATCAAAATAGCTTGTTAGTTTTACCTCTAACTGATCGCATGAGAGAGTGACAATTCCCTGGTATCTTACTGTACACAAGTATGTACCAACTCAGTTTGCAATTCGGAAAATAAACCGTTCTTACACCATTCCATCCCACCGATAGTCTCAGTCGATCAGTGGATGCCAAAGAATCAAAAGCAAATGGGGGCATTTTCAAAAGGCGTCAGTTTTACACATTCACGTGAGTTCCGGCAGTTCTAAAAATCGATAAATTCTCTTTGTAACCAAAAAAAATCAAATTGTGGTGAAATTGAGGCAGAGATCAGCACTGGTTGAACAACTTTAAGCATAACTGCCAGACGATTATCACAGTTATCATAGGGTGGAACAGTGGTTAAGCTGTAAAATCGGGAACTGGCGTATATCCCATTGCAAAAGCAAGTCCAATGTTATACTTTAATTTTCGACTGCGCAGATGATTCTCATCCTAAAATTGAGTTGCTGAGCTCTTTATAAAGAAATTTTTTCTGTGGTGTCCATCTTATCATCAATGGTATATCGAGTTAGTAGCAAACTCTGTTTAAAAAGTTGACTTCAAACTTTACAGCCTGCTTTCGCGTAACTGTACTAATGCTAACTGAAAGTTAATCATTTGCAACACACAGATGCCTTCTTTTCGCAGAGGTTAATTTATTTCGATTGCCCAAGTTCGAATTCTGTTTGATAGCTTTCTGAAATTTATCGTGAATTACCTTGTCCCTATCTAAAAGTTTCCATTCATCCTCCTCAAGTGCTTTCGTCTAACTAGCAGCTATTCTGACAACAGAATATTTTTGTTGAAACAATTGCCATCTAGACGTCAAGCTCAGCGATCATCACCTGATACGGACTCTTAAAGGAATATTAGTGTGTTATTCTAGCAAAAGACGTTTTTTCCACAGTCGGAGGATGTTGTACGTTACCATGGTTTCGTACTGCATATTTTAAGGTATAAACATACGTTCCAATTACACTGCAACACCACTTTCATCCATCACCTCCCGGATGCAGCGGTCGATGCCAGAAGGAGTTGATGTTACTCAATTCCAGTTTGCCTTCAATTCCCCAGCCAAGTGTGTCACGGTGAGTAGCCCCGTATTCTAATCTCCCTTCCCCTCTGACATCTTTCCCACTGTCCGTCGCCTATCACAACCGTACCGGTTTAATACAATAACCTTTATTGATACAGCGGCCAATGAAATTTACGCTAATGAAGTGATTTTGGTCACGATCTCACTTTCAGTGAGAACTAACGCATGTTTTCCGGGAATAGAAATTTTAATACGGAGTCCATGAATATTTATTTATATCGCATAAATTACTGTTTCGGCACAATTGAAGGACACGAACATCACATGAATACATGAACTAAACCAGATCTGCTTTGTCCTGTACAACTAATTATTCTGGATTATTACCAGAATATTCAATGGTGGAGGATAAATTTGGTCCATGATTATTTTACCTACGATAATATGACAGCAATGTAAGCTTTCGATGAAGCTTCTCACCTAGTCGAATTTTAAGTCGATAGCTCAATCCTTTTCAATAATCTGGAAATACTTAGGAATTTCCGAGTAACATATGATGAATTGTCAGAAAAATTCTATGGAGTACAGTTTATCTATTACAGATGATAAATGATTGATTACTGTTCCGAATATTATAAAAAATAGTTACTGACTTTCTATATTCTAATTTACAACTTCACTACAAAACATGTACGTTCTCTCATTCTCGGGTTTGCAAAGCTTGGCTAAAATTTTTTGATCTATCTAATGCATGCATAATTATTGACTAACGCATGTTCCACTTGTTTCAGAAGTCGCAGTCTGCTGCATTTAGCCAAGTAAGTTCCTAAATTCATTGGATTTTATTTTTCGCACCATCAGCGTTGTTGGTTCGTAGAGGTAACTAATCCGTCGATGGGATTAGAATACAACTGGTTTCTAGTGTATATATATATATATATATATATATATATATATATATATATATATATATATATTACTAAGTGTGCTCACCTTTTGGTTCCTGTAAGCACGATGGGAACTTGATAACTGTCGAAAGGTGTAAATAGATATGCAAGTTAGACATCCTTGATCTGGGCCTTTGTCAATGCAAAAGTAAGCGTACTATTCGTATCAACTTGGTAAGTGGATTCCCTAAGATGTGCACTTAGCCTTCTAAAGTCATGTAGTTGGTAAAGTGGGCGACGTGACCACAGTTCCATCGATAATACCATTTTCTTCAACTTTGATAATAAATACGTGCATATTAGTAAAAATTTGTCGGGGCCGGGTACATGCACTGGCGATCGAAGTCTCAAACTTGATGCTCAACACAACGCCTAACTCACTGAGACCACGTGTAGTGAGCAGCCCATTGAAATGACCCACAATTTCCTGTCAGGGCGCCGATTGTTACCAACGATTTAGGGGTCCCTGAACTAAAAAAAGTTCCGCACTTGCATAAAATGGTTTGCAAAGCATACAAGTACAGTTTTATTCTGGACCATGGAAATGAGAATTCATATTAATTAGATTTTTAACTTCATTAAAATCGATTGATCTACTGTTCTCTATCAAATATTGACATAAGTGTGAAAAGGTTTGGAAATTTTCATTTAAATTCACGATTTTTTTTTATAATAAACCCTTTGAATACTCGAAAATAAAGTCTAAACAAGCTTTGTTCGCAATAATGTTACACCCCTTGATTTTTGGTACGTCAAGAATTTCTTAGTTTTCATCAACTTACTCATTCCCCATTCGAACATCAGAGGTTTTCCGGTATTTATCCAAGTATCTAATCAAACGCTAGTTTACCAGGATGACTAGAAGCGAACGTTTATTGCGAATAACTTCGGAGAGAGTTTTAGCATACTATGTCCACTGAAGTATGTCTCTGTTGAACGAGGAATGATATTAATGGGTCTGTAAAATGAAAAAATGTACGGAAGCCTTGATATTTTTGAGTTGGTAGAATTTATCTACTCTCTGTTTGAGGTCCGCTCACGTTTTCCGGAAGATTCTACCTTTATTACTTTTCCCACCTCCCGCAATTATATCGTTGTATCTCATTGAAACCTTTTATTACCGAATGATTTGGTTTCCGTGAAGAAGAAACCGAAAACAATGCACTGTTTACCTAGTCAGTATTTGTTCAAAAAAGAACTGATCGGCAGAAGATGCATCTGAGATAATATTCTATCAGATCTAGCTTTCACGAGAATGGAAAATGAACTAGCCTGAAAACCTTCAGTCCTTAAGTCATCGAGAAAAATTTAAAAAGTCAACTTAAAAAATCTAAAAAAATAGACCAACTCTCAAACTTCAAGGTTATCTGCAAGGTCAAGGTCAAATCTAAGACTAAAATTCTTACACACATGGAAGAGAAGGCGGACCTTCACTAAAGATTTTCCCTCCGACTGGTGATGAAATATCTAAGACATGATCGCAAGGCTTAATCATCAGAAGCTCATGAAAACTATGAACTTGAACAATACCGGTTTTCAAAATCATTGGTACTACATCAAAATCATCAATGGAAACCTGCACTTGTGACCTTGAGTCTTGAACTGAACAATATAAAATTATGATATGGCATGTCTTTGTAAAGAACCGGGGCAACAGTAATGTGTGCTATCCAGCGCAAAGATGGGTTGGTGGTGCTAGAGTTGATTAGTCAGAGTTTATATCGCCTAATTATCACAGTGCAAACACGAAGATTGCACGCATTTAGGAACAGAAGTTTCCCTTCCTGTTTTAAGGGGCACTGCAAAAATCCCATTCATACCATAAACAATGAGCACCAGGATCTTAGCTCTTTTCTTCTTCCTAGGTTTTTCCCTTAGTTCGTGCTTCTGTATAAGCTGCTTAGCATCGTATACAAAAATAACCGGGACTGCTTTTTGTTCCACTAACTCGAATCATCTCTCTGAATGGAAGTCGTACAACATTGTGTTCACAGGATGCAGCGGATTGCACGGATACAAAACGTTGTATAAGGTGCTATCTTTTGGGAATTAGAAAATAGGGTTGAGTCGAACACCCAATCACCAGGCTACCAGAGCTGGCTCTGAACTGCATGTTTAACTTCAACACTAGTGCACATCCATCACCTTCTTTGAAAGGCGAAACCTACCCACCCGTTCAGCAGTCGACTCCTATGATGGAAGTCATCTCCTCATCCTGATTTGTTTTTCATTTCTGACGACATATTTACTTCGTCATTCTGTTCCCTTCATTAAATTTAAAATTACTTATCTTAATATTATTTTTCAAATGTGTAATGACAAGAGTTTCAATAGTATTTCTATGCGGAGGACCCTGTCAATTGGATGTTTTTCGATGTGAAAGTGTATAACGACTACAAGACTCAACACTGGCACCCCAAGATTTGAAATTCTGCACGACGATGGTTTTACCATCATTACGACCATAGACTGTGTACAGGATTTCAGAGAGAAATCTGCACCGGGGTAACACGTATACCATAAGACTGCTTCTGATATAAAATCCAACCAATAACGACCGAATTTCTTATCACCTCGGACCGTGTGCCGAAAATGAATCGGTACAGTGTCATCTTTCCGGGGTTGCGCCTTGAGCTAAACCGAAATACGGATGTTCGTGGTCAGCTGACACAACAGAAATCCAGCGAGTGCCGAATGGAAATCATGGAGATTTCGGTAGATTTCTCCACTCATCAGATCCAGATAGGCCTATCCGTTAATACTAAAGTACTGCCCCTTTATAATTCAACAAGTATTATCATTATTCACAAGTGAAATCAGCTCAATAAACTCTATGCTTCCGCTAATGATGAAACATCAGGCACCCTGCTGCTCCGTTCTTTCCCTATTTGCTAGCCTGTAAGAATGATACTACCTATTGAAGCCATCTGATTTGGAGTTATGAACAAGCTTAGAAGTTACCTCATTTGAGTGCGCAGGACGTCTCGCGTATTTCGTTGCTTTCTCATTCTTTTCGAGAAGGTACCTCGGAATTCACGGTTTGTAAGACGAGCACAGTATCAGAAGGTGGAAAATAACAAAAATTGGCACATAAACCGTGTATTTTGATAGACGAATTTAATAAATGTGTTTTCATTGTTCCCAAATAGTTTTCTTTATTGAAATCGCGAACTTGCTATTCTGATGAAACCCTCATTGTCATCTTTTGGAATGGGAATCCGTTTCAGGGGTGTGAGACAAAGCAGACAATCCAAAAGCCAGAATGATCTGGATCGTCAGTTTGGAGCTAGCAGTGATAGTCTGCCGGATGGGCATATGGGTTCTATGAACGGATTACAGCGACACAAATCTGTCTGTAAGTTATCTGTAGTACGTAATTTTTTCTCATTGAGCTCGCATGATTTCAGTGTAATATTGTACAGGAATTGATTAGTGATTAGCGAATTTTGTTTTAACTCAAGTTTTCAGCAAAAACGAAAAAATCAATGTCTCCTGAGAGAAAATTCCTACGGTTCTGGATTCCGTCATTCGTTACGTGGACGTTCTAATTAGTAACACTGGTTAAGTGAGGTAATGCAGCCAAACATTTTCCCCTAGTTTAAAAATTGGACAACAATCTATCGATGAATGCGTCTCCCACAACCACATTCTAGACGCACTGGGGATGCTTGGAATGAATAACTGAATAACCCACTGTAACCTAGTTCTTTTCGTTTATTCAGGGCGATTTGCGCTGTTACTTTACTACCTGTCTCAATTTTGTTACGTCATTTACTTTTTCCGGTAATTTACTCTGGGTAAATATTGTGAGCGCGCTCACGTGATTTCTACCGATCTGTGTCAATTTCCGCCTGTCTATCTATTTGTACAACCCCAACCCATCTAGCGGACACCAGACGCGATGTTGAAGACGAGGGTGTGTTCAGTGGGACCAATCAACTTGGGAATCAGTTAGGTGCTAGATTGACCGTGGGTATTAACAACAGCCAGTCAACACCCAGCCTGATTCAACCAGCGGTGAAACCATTTTCTGAGGACAACCAATCCGCCTTAGTGGGCAAGAAGCCATTGGAAAAGGTTGAGCAACAAAATACCCCTGCTCAGATCACAACTGCCAATGAATATCATCCCATACTGAAACGTGGACAGGCTCGCACACGACTGGTTGATAGTACGCACGCAAACATCGGTAGTGGTGGGGAAACCAAAAAGTCTACAAGGCAGTCTGGCGAATCAACGGGCAGAAAAGCTGTTTTCGGTGGTACATTAACTCCTCTATCAAATGAAGAACCAGAACTGTCTGATTTGGAACAGAACGCTGAAGCTACAGATCAGCCCGCTGAAACGGGAGAAGCTCTAGGTAATACTGGATCAGTTAATACCTTGTCCTCATCTTCTCTAAGGTCGGCTGACGAGGAGGGAGAGCAAAACACTGAGGAAGAGGAGGCAGAGGGGGAAGAGGTAGAAGAAGAGCTGGGATACAAGAAAGTACAAACAAGTGAAGACCGAGAACATCAGGAGGGCAACTCGAATCAAGTGGCAGAACCTGCGGCACTCGAGGTGATCAGTGAGGCACCCGTTGATACAGAATCTCGCCCGGTTGCTTCTAAACGTAGCACACGCCCTACCGGGAAGTGGCTCGGACCAGGTGGGATAAGGCCTTACATGGAAGCAGCGGAGTTGGGACAAACTGAACAGTACATGGCCCAAGGTACGAACTCAATGATTACACGCCCTAGAATGAACAGCGGCGCGGCTGGTTGGATAGGGGACGGTGATGACTTCGCTCCACCAGTTCCCAGTTCTCCTCCGCCATTTTTGGATGAAACAGTATCCATACATTCCTCCGGCACAGTTACTATTTCCATTACACCAAATATTATTCCTTCATCAAATCCCCTGGACACGAAAACTTCCATACCAATTTCTCGCGCTGTTGACTCTACCACTTCTACCAAGCGATATGATAATGTGCTTGCAATAAGTCGGTCCAGAGAATCGTCATCCCCTCCACCGGAGTTTGCGGATGCGGCAGATGTTGATGAATACATAGACTCGACAGTATCTTCCCCTCCAGTTGGTCGTGTAACGGCTGTGTCCAACAAAACACGAAATCACATGTCACCGGCAAACTACGTCACAGAACAAACCCATACAACGAATCAAAATTTGTATTTCCCCTATGCAAGAACTGTGCGCCTCGGAGGATCTACTACTCGAAGTCGATCACAAGACTACAAGGCGCTGGCCGCTATCCCATCGAAGCATTCACCAACACGTCGGGATATTCAATTCACTAGGCTACCGCAATCGAGTGTGACAAATAAATCTAATAAGCCACAAGAAATCAGTCTATCCGCGGAAAATTTCACTCGAGCCGAACCGGAACAACCTCTGATAGTATCAACTGAACCTGGAACCTCAGCTCGTGCTGAACTAATCGCAAGAGCCAGGTGCGAAGAAAGAGGACCAGAATCTTCTGCAGTCTCACGTAGATCGTGCGACTTGTCGCCACAACCGAGAGACTGGATATATGGCCAGCAACAACAACAGCAACGACAAAATCAAACACGAAGTGATTCAGTGAATTTGAACACTGGCCTCAGCGAACTGGTCATTTTTCCCAGTACAGAAAGAATAACAAACATTGATAATTACATGGACCGGTCAGCAATGTCCATATCTCAACCCGCATCAAGAACATTATGTGAAGAAATGTGTCAACATTCGGTTGTGCATCCGTGTGGTCTCTCAGAGTCCACTTTACCAAATTGGACCCTAAGACAACGGGAAAGGTTTACAGCCGATTTCGAACGTCCATCTTCAAGACCTTCAAACGATTTGCTCTTGAATCATGGTTATGCAGCGCAGACACAACTAAGCCCCAAAGTCGAAGGGTTTTTGATCGGTACGGATAATTCGCACTACAAAAGTTTGGAACATTCTAAAGCTAGTAGTTCAGCCGCCCAGCTGGCAGCCGGTGCCTCGACAAGACCGTATCGGACTGTTTCGCCTGTGGTTGGCCCAAGTACTTCACCACAGCGAATAGAACTCAAACCGATTCCCGTGCCCGTCCAATCCTTGATCAGCGCAAAACGTCCGGTTGAACTGAACTTGGCGGTAAGTGTAATAACTCTCTTTTGTTCTACACATCAAGTAATAATGTGGTAGTATGAAGTCACAACCATTGTAGTAATTTTAGTAATTGTGTTGAATAGTTGGAATCAGTCAACTGAAGGAAACTGCCTGAAGTTGATTCTGTAGTCTAACTGAAGATTATGATATTCAGGGTCTGCTTTACTCGGAAAAATCGTTTGCATGTTGTATTCATAATTTGTAGTAGTAGAACACGCAATGCGTGTACTCCGTTTATTTGCAAGAACGTAAATACAACCCGGTCGTAGTCGATGAGCAACCAAGCAAGTACTCAGGCACATGAACTGGTAAGCGGAACTAGATGTGCTTTAGTGAACAAGCAATTAATGTCAATTGGTACGTAGCAAGGTTGGCCAATCATTACTGTCCGGGCTGAAGAGTGATTAAATATCAGTCCCGAGTAGGCATATGTCCAGGAGTGGGAAGGACAATAATTGATTATTCAGTTAATATGAGCACTGAATAAACCGAGCACAACAGTGCGAACTATTTTATTGGCACCGGTTATCATTATTATCATTAGCATTATTATTACTACTACAGATTTTAATGCCACTTCCAAAAGGTATGGAGGAGTACACTTTTCTTTGCCACTGTACAAGATTTTGGCAGATTTCCCCCACATCAAAACGGTTATCCTGAAGTCCATCCCAAAATTTGGGAATGGCCATGGCTGGAATAAATGAACTGATTGAATCTGGTCATCAAAGTGAACTGAAATATTTGAAGTGACCGACTTGAAACTCCACGCTGCTACTTGATCTTTATCTTCGTCCGTTACGCCTCTTTTCTGTAGTTTTATTCGGTTAATGTGCGATTAATTAATTATTTAAAAGGATTACTGCTAACATAATTAGGCATCTGTTGATACCAGATGAGGCATATGGTTTTTGAAGATTCACCATTTTCCAACATCCAGTTGAGTCATTGTTTTGGGGTACATTTTTTAGATACGTAGTTTGGGGGTATATCTGCTGACCGCTGATCAATTTAAACTTTCATTCGAGATAGTATAAGGGATCGTTAACGTTGTCTAGTGAATGAAACATAGCATCTTGAATTTCAGAGTTGATATTTTTAATAAGCTATCGACACCGGCTCCAAACAAAGTATGAAATTCTCTGAATGTGCCCCGGTTGAGGGGTATTTACTCGAATCATATTTTACTTCACCAAAGAGACGGGAAACATTGCTTTTGGGACAGTAGTCCTATACCGAAGGATATATGATGATCCCCCTAGCTTATGGAAGTGACTAAAAGCCGTTTTCCAGTTGACTTCTTAGTAAAACGGCAGATATTTATTAAGAGCTAACTGGTTTGCTTGCGGAAGATTAATATTATCGATTGAGCGATGCTGTGCAGATCTCAAAACGGATATGAAAATATTGAGATTTTGTATTTTCGGGATTCATTTGCGCTCTAAAACGTTACTACACTTATTTATGAATACTTTCGTCTATAAAAGACAAACTCTTTATGTCATTTTGCTTCGTGAGATAGTTTATCCCATAATCAGTCCCCAATTTCGAAACCTTCGTAGAAAGTTTGCATTTCCGGAAGTTGTAAAATGCTCTGCAGTCTGGCGGAGCTGTAGGCAGTGCAATCCGTGAAAATGATTTTTTTAAACAATGTACGTTTATTTCCAAAGAGAATAAAATGTACCCAATCTGATTTTTATAGGCCTGCAATTGTAAAAAGCAAGTCAATTCTTCCTCGGTCCGTTGATGATGCATATTAATAAACTACCATGTGATAGCATTGATATAAAATCAGGCAATTTCTGTTTTACCTATTTGGTAATAAGCATCGGTGATATCTTATAATCAATATAAGACGCTGAAATATTAAACTGACTGTTGCCGGCAGAGAGATTTGAGCCAGAAACCTCACTACTCATCATCTGAACCCTCGCGTCTGATAGTTTTCAGGCCTAGAACACTAAAGTCCCGGGAGCGATGCTTACCACCACCGGTCACTCCCCCCCCCCAACTTGGCAGCATCTGGTGGACCATGGCCTCTTTTCAGAAATATTGCACATTGTAGTATAATAAACAGAGAAAGTAGAGAATTGTCTGCTTTTCTTGATTTATAACACCTAATAAAAACAATGATGACCCAACATCTGGTTATTGTGCGTCACATTCATATCTTATAGGAGAGACGAAAATAAGGTTCCTCTCTACGGCCGTTAAATTCTCTGTTGCTACTTCACAGTTTCAACCGAAGATCTGAAAAGCTGTTTGCAGGTGTTTGATTGTCGTGTGCGATACTTCCTTACATAGCCATGAAGTAGGTACAGTTGAAAGTAATACGAACATAAGACGGTTGTTTCACGGGATCACGTTGAAATTGACACTTTCTCCTTCCCACGATGCCGAATTTTCGAAAGAATCACAAGCAAATTACATTCGCCGCTTTCAGTCACTCTGATAGAAGATTATCCAGTTCTCGTCTAAAGAACAAACATATCCAAATGTCCGCATGTCGGTTCCGTAGAGTTTGGTATACGATCAAAAGTATCCGCATGTCGGGAGTTTTGACTTGAGTAGGAACTGGACAAGCCCTGGGAAACCGAGTATGCACCTCAAGCGAAGCTACCTTGTCTCACAGTGGTCTTTGAAAATCCCCCAATTTTATCACCGATAATTGCAAATTAGGTTAGCAAGTAGCATTCCCCAGCTAACTTGTAATCAGACTCAGATCGACAAAATCTCCGTATGCAAAAGCTGGAAAACAACAGTTCACTATCAGGACATGACTATCAAAAAGACCCTTAGAACTAGCTGCTGAAGTGCATGCGGAGATGCTTGGGTGTCGCCCACGCTTGGGTTCCGATTTGTATCGAGGCCAACAACAAAAATATGGTCTGGAACCGCTGGAAAATTAATTTTCGCAGGATTTACGTTCAATGAAAAAACTACACATCTGGGGACGGGGGAAATCAGAAGTGCATGTTTAATGATCTTATTGTCTGTAACTTTTATAGAGTACCGCCAAGTAGTTTTTTATTGATAATAGATAAAAGCTCACGTTTCTACTTTGCATTCCAACCCAATTTCGACTTTTTCCATCACAAGTATTCTATGCAACACGAAGGAAGTTAACAGCAGCAAAACTAACCTTTTCTGACTATGTTAAATTTCCCCTGGTTTTCATGAAAGACAATCTACAGAAACCGTTCTCGTTCATGAATATTGATGAAATAACCCTTCATACAGTTCCGTCACACATTTGTTCACCGAAAATCGCTGAAAAACTGCAGTGCACCTGTTTCATTCTTGTTCGAAGAGGAGCTTTTTTTCAGGTCTACATAGTTACTGTCTATCAGAATCAGTGAATGATGAGTGTTCTTCCACATAGTTTTAACGCAAAGCAAACCCTTGATAGGCATTCAAGATAACCAAGAGGTAGCACGTGTGCGCGTGTGGCACCCAACCATGCAACTGGAATTTGAGTCTCAAGTGCCATTCGGAGGAAATGAGTTGATGTCTAATAAATTACAATCTCTATGAGATGGACACTTCCATGAACTTGAATGGAATTCGAATACGAAGTCGTTTCACGAACAAATTGGAAATATCTTCAATACTTACTTCTGAAATGTTCGTGAATTTGGGTTTTTTTAACCACAACTGTACCTATTACTGGATGACTAGAAATCAAGCTTTTTTGGGGTGATAATAACTAGCTAGGGCAATAAGACAACGTAATTTGAACCTTCTTTTCTAGCACATAAGATAAGCAACGGTAAAAGTAATCCTCAATAGATACACGTTGGTTATAAAATATGAAAACACCGTAAAGCTGTTTAAAAGAGATGTCTGCATTGAATGAGGCTTTTATGCGGATGCGACCAGTTATCCAGCAAACAATTAAACTTATTGCATTTAAACAATCAATATTTTGATAGATTTGATGTCAGATTATTCCTAATGTAAGCTTTCGAATTTTGTTGTAAAAAAGGACAAGCAGTTTTCAAAAATAATTCATATAATTCGACAAAGTAGATACTAGACATCTGACCGATCAGTTATATATTGCGCTGCCGTCCAACTCCGAGGTTAAAAGAAGTTCGGACGGAACAGTCGTTTGAACAGAAAACCAGAAAACTTTCGACGAAAGCAGGTGATCAAGAGTTCATCTTTATTCCCTTGAAATAGCTGAGCAAACACAACCCACGATAATTTAACCAATGTATGGTAATAATTTTAACTTATCGAATACCGTTTATTCAGGCTTGTAAATTATTATCACCTCGTTCAGTCGTCGTTCTCGTTTAGTAAGCACCAGACCAGTGTGCGTAGCATCCGAAAGATACAAGAGCAAATAGGTAGAATGACCCCATATAATATATACGGTAGACTTATAGTTTATGCAAAATATTACTGTAGTTCACGCCTGCTCTTTAAGGTTTATTCACTTGATTGATCAGTTGTATATACACCTGCAAACGGAATATTTTCTTAACGAGCAACCCTTAATGAGGGTAATATGAAGACTGATTTTTGGTGTATTATTGAATACAAATCTCTAATACCCGTAAAATCAGGTCGATTATTAAATGAAATTAAAGCTGTCTTGGATGATCACATTTTTCCCAATTACAATGGAACCTTGGTACGCTAACATTCGTGCACTTCCAACCTTTCGGCAAAATTTACGTCTTTTTATTGTTACAGAACTCGGGACCTTCAGAGTACGCGTTCAAATCCTCTCTTAGCCCGGACAACGTTTCAAGGACGCAACAAAGCACACCCAGCATTACTGACGCCCGATTCCGGAGGTTAGCCCCACTACGCTAAATATGATTAGATGGTTTTCTACTCTTATCATTTATTGGATGATAAAAGCCCGTGTTGTTACAGCGTATAACTGCGGATGATTTTTCCGCTCTCTTCTTTTTTGTTGGTGGCGTTGGGAAAACTTTCTCTTTTAGTTATTCCACTTGTACATATGGTTTCGTTCTTACAATTGTCTGCATACCAGTGTTGGGTTTGAGTTTTGCTTTAACATATCAAACAAATTTTTTCTCTAATAAACATTCAATCTCTGAGTCATTATTTTAGGGCCCTTCGAGAGAATTAAATGATTTATTTACTTTCCAGTGGACGATTGCTTTAGAAAGAGATAGTTTTACTGCGCCACAGTGGAAAGGTTGTTATCCTCAGCTGTACAGTCTTACTGACAGGAATATAATAAACTGCATAGAATACTTAATAAAAGGACAACTAAATGACTACTCACTTTTAATTAATTTCGCGCGAATTACTTACTCCTTATTTCACATAGCTACTTGTTTCCATGCTTCCTATGGGCTTGCATTTTACCTATTTGTCAGACTACCGACTCATATAATTACCAGCAAGCTTACTTGCCTTCTTCTACGTTATCTTCCTTGCTAACAGACTAACTTATACACGTCTGATTACTTACCATCTACAATGTTTACCTACGTACTCAGGTGGTTGCTGGCCTTGGTACAAAGAATGACGGATCAAGTTTGTTGAGTATGAAAGACACATAACTCAAGGAGCATGTATTTCGGCAATTAGGAACAAACTTTCTGACTTTTGATTGTGTGAACACAGTAGTGTCTAAATATTCGATGAAGTCCTCCACATCCGTTGTGTATCAACAGATTGTAGATGAAAGCCTTCTAGGGATCAGAAACTACTCCGGAAACTAGGCAACAAGCCAGTTCCAAGTTCACGTGAAGGTCCGTTTGCACAAGGTGCACTAGTAAATGTACATCTACGCTAAGGTCAAACTGAAGAGTGATCTGTACTCCTCGGACCATATAGACGATCACACCTACGCACTGAAATGAATCGATGAATTCATCAGATCACCGAAACGTTATTCTACTATATTCAGAAGATTATTTGGGTTCTTTTTGAGAACATGTACGGTTTTCTTAACTGCCGATACCCGTATCGATTCAGATGAGATGGATATTTTTGCGAATTCAATGCGTTGGTGAAAATGTTCTCGGTGATTTCCCTATCAAGCCATTTACAATAACATTTATACTGCAAACAAAATAAGAAAATAAAATAACTCGAAAAATAAGTCAATTAACTAGGTATCCTGCCGAGCAATACAAAAAAGAGATGGTGAAACTATATGTCACACTCAGTCATATGGATTTGTATTACATTCTGGAATAACGTCATCAAACTTTGGCCACGAAACTTCAGGTGCTTGGACCAAATTATTTTGTAAACAAAGCTTTGGCCGTATAAACTATCAGCTCTGAATCAGACGACAAGTCAACTCAAACCACAGGTGAGCTTTCCAAATACACCTAGACAATTCGTGCACAACGTTCCTCGGGCAATATTCAGTCCCATCCTAATTGAAACCCTGTCTCTTTGGTTGAGGCTTTGTTATCCATACAAGAATGAAAATCAGATAGATCTAGAAGTTCCGCTTGAGAATCTCATGGAACAAACCAAGTACTTGATAACGAAATCACCGACTGACCTAGAACATTTCGAAAGCCCAGTTACCACAACACACTACAGTACCTGAAACATCAAGTCCCTAACCATGACATTCTAACAGGGAAACATACAGATGAACGTCAGGATTTGTAGAAATCATGGAGCTCGTTCGACAAAGACTTTCCAGCTGCCAGTTCGTTGAGGCCATCGAAGATATGAACATTCAACAAAAAGGCATGGTTTCACCAAATGTAGAACTTCTGTTAATAAACGTACTCCTCGTAGAAACGGTGAATTTGATTTGCATGTTCATTGAACGAGGGAATTATCAATACAAATTCCAACGGATAACTTAGAAGAACTGCTGTTGAGGTGTACAATTATTGTACAACTACTATTCAGTGGCGCATACTACAGGCAAGAGATTACGTCGCAATGGGATCTCCTCAGGTCCACTTCTAGGCAATATTCTCATGGCCAAATTGGAAACCGATGAACTGAATCAAACTATAGTCAGTTTAACCCACAGTAATCGTCGTGCAGATGATCAGTTTTGCATCAGTGTTCGACATTTGGACGTGTGAGAAACGATAAAATTATTAAACGTTGCATATCCAATCATAGGGTTTTTAATTGAGACAGAAATTGACAATCATCTACCACTTTTGGACGTTGATTTACCGAGACGTCTGTACGATTCGATCCAAAGCGAAATTCACAGTAGAGCAACATGGACGGTAAACAGATGTCAACAGCTTCGTTTTAATCAGTCAGAAACGAAATCTAATAAGATGCCGAGTATTCAGAGCTGCAGGTATCTTCTCGAATGATATACTAGAGGATGGGTGAAGAGCGATTAGCCGCGTCCTGTCGGAAAATGGCTACACAGACAGAGTCAGGAAGGATGCCACAGGTGACGAATAAAATCCTATTCCTCAAACTTCCCAACAAATGGGATGCTTCGGTCATGAGAACAAGGTTTTATCCGCCACACGTAAAGCCACTTCGCACGCTGCAAAACACAGATGCTTATTCTCGACATGGACCATCATAAATTGCGATACCCATGGTAAATTTTCTCGGTTGACCTCTTCGATTATTATTCGCCTATTCAAATGCACCTGTGGTGCAACTAATGTGGGCCGGACCACAATGAGTTCAGTTAAGTGCATTAAAGAACACCGTCCGCATTGTCTTCAACGTGGAGAAAGAGGAGTTATATTAATTTCTATCCTCACCCATCTGTGAGACACAAGTCACAAGGTTTACCTAGGTACTTCATTCAGCATCCTATACAAAGTACAACCGAATGAGTCCAAATCGATTACATATAGGACATTAGCGACGGTCGAGGCAAACAGCATCTGACTGCTATGACGAAAGCTTTGTTCACAAAAGAAGTTGGTCCAGACACCTAAATTTTCGTGACCAAAGATTGGTGACGTCATTTCCTAATGTGATGCCGATCCAGATCTCTGACTGTGACAAAATTATGTCATGTTCCCTGTTTATCTATTGATCGGCCGGATGATCATCTGGTTGACTGACTGACTCCTTGAGTGAATGACTCACTGACTGACTGAATTGCTGACAGACTGACTGACAGAGTGATTGAATGAATGATTGTCTGGCTGACTGTTTGTGTTATTTTCCTTCCTTTCTTTGTTTAGATATGTGATTTTTGTAATTGGCTTGATAATGAAATCACCGAAATCGTGTTCTCCTACGCACTGCTTTCTGACGTTTCTCAATGGCTTCCTCCGTATACTCAAGAATCCTACAAAATATTTATATTCTTCTGATAATAAATTTATAATTTGTAAATTTTCTGTTCTGAATAACAAAGCAAGTTGAACTTTTCAGGAGAATAAGTGATCCATACTGTTTATGCTACAAAGGATGTGATCGGCTTCCGTGGTGTGGTAGGATAAACATACAGTCGGACTCTTATCAGCGTCATACCATAACGGAATCATGCATGACAGAATTCACACAGCTTTTCATAAGTGCGATGCTTCAACAGTCACAAGACCTCATTGGCAACTAGTTGTAAATTCTCGTTGTGAGTGGCAGAATCATTGATGAAGTACCAACACAACAGGAGGTATTTGGCAGCATACTCATTGTTTACTTATCACAATAAGTGTGCCTAGAACAACAAACATGTTCGGTCTTACAAATGAATCGAAATCTGCTGCTAACAAATGACTGTTTTATTTTAATTATCAAAGACCAGAACTGGTAGTGGGAAAAGAATTCGTTGAATGACGACTGGTTGTCTGCGACACTGTTTAAAGTCTGGCTCGTTCAATCAAAAAGGGATTCACTCGTAAGTGAAACCCCGAAAATTCTGGGTCCCATTTTGGAGTTCCTTCTAAGTCTTGGTATGCACGAACTGCTGACGTGCCTCAACAAGGCTACAACACGGCTGCGTCTCCTCCGCCATTTTCACTATTGTGTCAGGATTGGGTACCACCAGATTTAGATTCGTTCACTTCTAGGAGGATTTTGCGCCGTTAGTTAGAGAAGATGAGTTTACGAGTACCTGTCTGCTGCTCCCCAGTTCGGTATATATCAAATTTATCGAATTTTCAGCTGTTGGCCCGCAAACAAATAACCCTAAGGAAAACTTTTGCGCTACGTTCCACTCATCCCATTGAGAATGCTTTGTACTGTTACAGTCAAAAACGCCATCATTTTGAGGAATTAGTGCAAGCAAGATAATTAACCAGGGAAAGAGAATGAAGGAGATGAAATAAAAGAGGGCTGTGACAACTTTAAGCTAATGGAAGCTATTACGCAGTCTGCTTTTCAGGAATGAAATCCCCACTTATTATTGATCTCAATATTTCAATTAGTAGTGCTTGTATTACCCTTGTTTATGACGTTCGTTGATGGGGCTTGATGGTCGCACCTTGCTGATGAGTTAACAATTAGTGTAGTCCTTCTAACGGTAATACTTTTTGCGTTGTAAGTGACTAATTGTGGTTCATAATGCTAGATTTCTTGAGCGTAATCGTCGAGTTGTTGATAATGGAAACACAAATTAAAGGACAAGGCACATTGCAGCATGCCGGAAGTAGCATCCGGAGAAAAAGGCGATTGACAATGTCCGCAATATTTTCGAAACCTAGCCTCAAATTCATGGTTTCCATTGATTTCCATTCTTAAAAGTAGCACTCGCAAAAGTTACCTTCTGTAAAATACCTAAACCTATTTCACTGGCTTGCTATGGCAATGGGTCTCCAAAACTCGAACCCGATTGGTTAAGGCTGCCGCACCTGATTGTCAGTGCTTTTGAATTTGATTGTACTGTTCCACCTTGTCCAGAATAAACATCACGTTACGCATTCTCTGATTTACTGGTTTAATTTCACCTTGGTTACCATAACGACAGTTATGCCTCACTCGGCAAACTATTCCTGTGAATTACTTGGGATGTGACCTATTTTCGACAAATGGTATAGACCACGTGCAAAAGAATTTTTAGGAATGCAACCTTGTAAAAAAATCCCATATTGCAAATTCTGAGCATAAATAATTTAGCTGTACTACACTGAAATGTCTGAAAAATGTCAACAAACATTCTGCGTTCATTCCCCGCCACAGCTTTAATTTAGAAACTAACTGTCATCAGGGTGTTGATCTTAAATAATGAATACGGAAGACTGAGAGAAACGAAACTACTTGTTATCGACACACTGTTCCCGACAGTGGCTCACGAACTCGGCCGCAACCTCGTCCCGGAAAAACCACTGTGCATTGTTTGTACAATAAACTAAAGACCAAATAAATATGGAGATGAAGACGAATATTTCATTCGAATTTCCAAGTGACTAGGATTATCCTCAGGTTATTCGACAATATAGGGGGTTAATTCATAGGTAGATTCTTTTAAACGGCACCGTGGTTACTTTTTTTGATATAAAGTTTCATGTCTCTTTTAGGGGCATCAGAAATGTAATACTCGTATGCTGTAGCGGAAGAAACACGTAAAATCTACAATGTAGCTATGTTTTAAAAGTGGAACTTTTGTTGTTGCCCACTGAGGGTGTTGAATGCAAAAGAAAGTCGGTGACTAACTTAGTTACTGACAAAAACACAATTATGCAGTGAAAATCCATTAAATTGTACGACAACGTTTTCCGATTGAACCAATTTTAATCAGTTATACACATGAACGTACACATAATACAGCGTGAAAACTTAGTTTTCCTAACTCACATCATAAAGTGTACTTTTTCGCATGGAAGGTACCAGTCCTAATTCAAGGTCTTGGTGAAAATAAAATATCTGCGTATGGAAATCTCTCTCACGCATACACGCACTTCCAATCCACCTATCACGTGACTTGCCATTGAGTTCATTCTGAAAGAAATCAATGCACTGACTATTTGACTTCATGATTGGCAAGCTGTTTCCGCGTACTAGTAAACCATGACTGTTTACGCAATATTTGTTCCGTATCGTCGTTCTATCTATTCCAAGTTCATCCACACAAAGGCTAATTGAATGTCACATAGAATTTGACGCCTCTGTATCTTGAATCCGTTCCTATTCTAAGGAAATAACTTTAACTGAACACTACACTCGGAAACTAGATTTTTGTATATTTACCCTAATGTATTAACTGTTCCGAAGATGGTAGACAAGTACACGCCTAATTCACCAGATCTGTCGTTCATTAACCGGAAGGACAGCTGAGAAATATAGGAGTGGGCTAGTTTTTTTCTTCTCAGAACTCTTTGAGTGGTTATTTTCATCTGGGCACTACAGACAGCATGTCACACATCCTTTTCTATTATTGTCTGTAACACACTGGAAAAAATCAATGCATGGAAATTAGATGATGTCTGTTGTTGCTACTTTTTCTCAACATGATTCATGTGTAGTTTCCGTCACCTAACAGCGTGACAAGCCAATCAATACCGTCGGATCTGACAAGGGCGACAACAGCAGCCTATCACGATGAAACCGTTGGTCTTCAGAACTCATTTCTACTTTTAGCGTACACGCAGTGAAAAAGTGAATTCTACTAGGTACTCTAATTCGTTAAAATGTATCGGACAGTAGTTGATGGGAAGTGGTGGCAGAAATATTTCAAACATCATTTTTGAATACCTCTTGACAGTTGGAGTAACTTTGGGCAGATGTAGCCATCCCTAATGGTTGTAAAACATGAGATAACGCTTATCTGTTTTTGATCGATAAATTTGGTAATAAGAATAATCGAAGCAGCAAGTGAATAATCATGTTTGATAGTCTGCTGTGAAGTTGTCTTCACCACCAACTTCTGTTCAAACCACGCATCTGTTAGGGTTGGCTGTCGTGTACGAAAATTCCGTCATCTTTCCTGGTTATACTTCTATAAAGTACATCGACTTTTTGTGTACCAACCACTATGTTCTATGAAGGCGCGGCCATGTTAAAGGCGTTGATAAAACCAGTATATGGGATTTGGAACAGACTGCCATCCAGTTTTTGAGTGATTCCTTAGTGGTGAATCTGTGAGTATGTTGGCCTGTCCCGTGGAAGGTCCCGGTTTCAAGTCCTGTCCTGAGGGGTGGCCTTAGATCAGCGGTGAAAAATTGACCATCGTCGTGGAATTTCGGTAGTTCCGATTTTGACACTAACAGTCACTTTCCCGTTCACTTACTTTATATGGACAGCGGCCCCATACAGAAATATTGTACATCGTCGTAGCACAAGGAACCATAAATCTCAAGCGAAGACAATCAGGCAAGCGTGGATTACGATATCTCTAAAATGTAGGTGTACAGGCATTGGATAGGCTTCAGTACCCCCGTCTAGGTAGGGGTATAGCAAACACAAGCGAACACATCGAACGCAGATCGCATAATAATTTTAGACAGTCAGCCCTTGACGTCGGACAGCGTGATCAGGTATTACGGATGGTTAAGGTCGTGTGACGGGAGGAGGGGAAAACCAAGACCAGGACCACGATCGACACAGGTACTTTACCAAGGATGAATGAACAGTAACTGTGGTAGTGAAGTTAAACAAACCATTAAAAACTAGCTCGGATAGCCTAGTGGTTAGGTATTCGACTCATAAACCTTCACTACCGGTTCCAAAGGAGCCCGATGGATGATTTCTTACAGGAATGTACCAGCAGTGCCTTCTTGACTTTCAGTGGTCAGTTAAACTTCGTTATTGTATGAAGAATCATTAGATCTGGAGAACACAGTTTGGCGAACAAGCTCGTTTTCAGTGATTCATAATCATGCCAACACATCAAAATATATTACGACAAGTCAAAGAGTTGAAACAATTAGATAAGTGGGAAGTGATAAAAACTAATAATGAAAGGAGGTGGGGGGGAGAAAACAGTTGTAATCCGGGCTTAAATCAAAACCAGATGTGTATTGTTTTTCTCGTGTTTTCAGTTTTCATCTGGTCTATGGCCTGTTGTCGGGTGGAGGGAGGGCCACGGAAGCTTGAGGGCACATAGAAATTGTTTTGGAGCACGCAGAGGGGAGTTGTGGAGGCGGATGCCGACGGCCTCAGCTGTGGCTAGTATGCGACACTTTGCCAGTCTTGATTGCAGACCCTGAACCTTATACAGCTCACGGAAGGCCTCAGCCACGTTTAATGCGTGATTTGTCGGGGCCAGGTGTGAAACGACAGCGCTAGTGAGTGACTTAAACGCTCCAGTGTTCAACCAGCAGGGTGGTGTTTGCGGATGCGTTCAGACAAAGGCCTGGTCGTGCGGCCGATATACGTTGTTCCACAGGAACAAGTAGATGAATAAACACAAAATGAGGCTGCAGAATCAGGCACTTTGTCTTTCAACCGCAAAAACACTACCGGCCAGGATTCGTACAAAACCCGGAGCTTAGCTGCGTAGAAAGTTTTGCTGATCACTCTTGACAATATTCTCTGCACACTCTCTGCCAACGTATCACCCTAGAAAGACAAAGAGATGTATATCGACTTTCTTTCCACCCCATGCTTCCTTGGGGTTTCCACTTTAACTCGCAGTATCTTCTCAACTAGCCGGTCCGGGTAGCGGTTTTGGATGAAGGTTGTTCGTACCGTTTGCAGCTCTTCTTCAACGGTGCCCTCCGAACATATACTTCTTGCCCTGTTTGTGAGGCATCGAATCAGGTTCTTTTTGTTCTTTAGAGGCACAAAGCTGTGGAAGCGAATGTACTGCCCATTCCACGTTGCCTTTCTGTGTACCGACCGGCTGACTGAGCCGTCTTTAAGGCGATTCATCTGAACGTCAAGGAAGGCGATTGTATTGTTTGACTCTGTTTCTATTGTGAAATATAAGTTTGTGTGAGCTTCGTTAAAGCCCTTTTTCAAACTGAACAGCTATTATCCCACTTTTCGAGGAGGAGCCCGAATAAGACCGTCTCCGCTGATGCAAGGAGCGCAGCAAGTTTGAGTGAAAAGTGCACGTGTATAAAAGACGCCAGTAGTGAAAAACTCGTACGCTGTAAAATCATCATTGTGGCTAGAATTGACAGGCTTAATTTACAACGTATGTGATAAAAAGTGACGGAGTGGTCATCAAACTTGTTGTTTCTGGCCATTGTTGTTGTTTCTTGGTTAGGAAGGGGACGGCAGTGCAATTAACATGGGGTTTTAAGATTATTCACTTCCGGCTTCGGCCACAGGGTCAGTAAATGTATCAAACTGATTTCGAAAGTCAGTTTCGGATGTGAAATACACAGCACCAAAGGTCATGACTATTAAATCACATCCTGACACCGATATTGTTCGTAAATTATACATTCATACCCTGAGTGTGTAAGTGTCTTAGCCACGAGGATGATAGTAACCTAATCAAGCATGTTTGCTATTCTCATCTTCTCAACATTGGATGACATCAATGTTATTAGAAAGGAAACAATGATCGGTGTATGGATGACACAGTGGGAATAAGATAGACAAATCACGGTTAGTTGGGAGAGGTGGATGTGAGGGGTTGGCAATGATCACTAAGATCGAGTTGATGTGTATACAAACGGGGAGAGAGAGTGAAGTTGTTTATTCTGTTAGTTGTTGCGTTAGACGAGTGGAAATCTGCCAGTATGGGTGAATGTGGTGAGATTCGGGCAGACGAACAAAGGTCGAATGTTGGACAAACAAGATTTGATGATGTCAGTGGTCATGAGATGGCACACATGAGGTTAATGGGACAGCTCAGAGTGTGCCGATAGTAAAAATGGACGTAAATAGCGTTGAGTCTAGACTGAGTAAGTGTAAATAAGAGCTTTGGCATGGAAAGCCGAATTTATTAACCCACCAATGAAAAATGTCGTTACAGAAGTCCCAACATCCTACACGTAGCCTCCGCATTGTTATTACAGTGTTTCCTCAATGGTCAAACAATACGTCGAGGACGGCCATGATCAAACACCGACAGCTTTCGTGCACCTTTTATCTGCAGTGGCTACGATCCTGAGTCTTACAAAAGACGAACCTATATGCCGCAGTATACACCCAATTCTACAGATAATCAACTTTCACACCGGAGCATGAAAATCCTATACGATATTCGACCATCTGGTGTGATGTAACTGTTATGGTGTGCTTTCAGGATTCGCACGTGTTTAGTCCAGTCCAACAGACAGATAAACATCCGCACGCACAGCCATGCTCACTGGTTTGGCTGCCAAACATGTTTGTTCTCCGGCATGTCAATCAATCACATGCCAGTCGATCTTGAGTCGAATTGATCGCATCGTTTCTGACTACTTTTACTTGATATAATAATACCGGTTTACGCGATCCGACTGGCTTGGTTTCCTGTGAGTACACACACTGAACCATCTTTGTCTTCTGTAATAACTCTCAAAGTATCTGTAACTGACTAAGAGACAAAAATTATCTAGCTCAACTAAGGTTCCCCTCGCCAACCCAGACCCGAAAAGGCATTTTACTCCTCAGAGTGCAAAATGTATCCCAAACATTGTCACACTGTTGGTTTGACTACCAAGAAAAACTTGCAATTTACCCGGATCTTCAATAAGAGCAACAATAAACAGCATCCGAGTTTCCTAGGTTAGACAGTTTACTGGCTGAACAGAGATCGGTGCTGCCATTGCTATAGAATGATTCCAGTTATAAAGCTGAAAAGTTTAAAAGGAAGGGCGACAGAGGGTAGCTTTGACGAACACCGTAAAATCGAACGAAATCTGATGAAAATCACCGTAAGCTCGAAATCAGTTTCTCCAGTTTGCTTACATTGACTGAAAAAGCGTAATGAATTTCTATGACACCTTCCAGTGAAAGGCAGTGTTAGGGAACTATGTAGTCGACTGAGTCAAAAGACGCTCTTAAATTAAAGTAAGATGAGAATTATAGTCACACCGAAGATGTACCTTTGCTCTAAAATCCCATTTTGAAAGTTCCCACAGTTCTACGGATAATAACCTGTTGTCCTGTCTGGCGTAGTGAGCTAACGTTGAATGCAGCAAAGTGAAGTGAACATGTGGGCTTACTAAGTGTGTTTGACTTATGTTCTACTTTTTAGTTATTGTTTCCATGAGATATGTCTCCTGAGCTGCAGCTAACCGTAGCATCTTGCATCGATCTTGAATAAAAGGAATACAAACTACTGAGACTTGAAACATGAAGGATGCCTGAGGTTTCTGAGGCAATCATACTTCGTAGATGCCCGCATTCCAGAGCGATTTCCTTGGGAATACAAAACGAAAAGCAGCATGGGCTATCCAGCTTAAGCAGGCCACAGCTTTACAATGAAGTGAGATGACTTCTCCCATCTTCGAGAGAAACCCTAAAGACTGTTTGATCAAACGGAACCAAAGTGATTTATTCATGACGTAAATTATTAACACATTCAAGTCAAGGGGGATGCAGCTGCAGAACCTTTGACCCCCCCCCCCCCCGGTTATTTAACGCAATAAGCATAACATTCTACGCAGCCAAACTGCACAGCGCGTTCAACACCGCCATTGAAAATCAAAGACATGCTGCCTGATTATTGGACCTTACAGGCATGCTCCCATTATAGCTCTCTTGAAGTAAATCCGTCGGTAGAACAACTAGGTGCCTGTCCGATTGAGATGGAGAACATATATGAACCAGAACGATATTGGTTCATACACTCCATACGAGTAACACGCTAAATCTGGATGGGCCGTTTTGTTTCACCCAGCTTGCGTCGGCACACCTCTCTAAAGGAGTGAGATAACTAATTGTCTCTATGGCGGAGACGAATGCTATCAGGTTACACAAACCTCTCCTGTGCTCGCAAAAGCGGTCCACCTGGGCACTGCAGCTCCCTTGGCCAAAGATTAACATGACTACAGGTTGAAGACAGAACAGGTGAACACGGCGGTTAATCTATTATTGCACAAAACTTGTCACAAAAGGATTGACAACCGATTTTTGTGCTGTTCCTTCACTGTGGATCATATTTACGAGCACAGCTAAAACTTTGCATGTATACTTTTTCAGCCTGGTGAGAGGAGTGGAATGGACAGATCTGCTTTTACCAATTCACGTCATCTAAATTCAGACTAGGGGAACATTGCACGAACAAACGGCTGTCATGAGATGTGTGGAACACACAAGTGAGACACTGATGGGTCTAAGCTGGTCTAAATGTTGTTTAACCAAGGAAGAGGTAATAAACTAGTTGAAAGAAGAAGGGATATTAGAATATAACCGAATATCCAGGTTACAAGAGGCGGGGAAATCAAGAGTGGAGGACTGCAGAAAGTGGATGATCAATCCTTTTGTTTTGATGGTCATCTTTTACTGGGTGCACAGAACCGAGGTGAAAATGATAAATGACATTGCCTCGACAACACGCTATGTTTTGTCTGAAATAACTAACGATTAGTGCATCGAGTGGTGGGTGACTGTTCTCATTCTAAGAGTTCGGTTTCCGAGGGTCTCTCCGCTTTGGTGATTTACCGTCTGTATGCCAAAGCGCCTACCCAGTCAACTCTATTCGTTTTTCCAGTTTGGCTGCCTCCTTAAGAGCACGTAACTTTAAAGGTGGTGCTTGATATGGTGATGTGGTTACCAACTACCAGTGGCTAGCAATTACTCTGAAGCATAGTGGCTGATAACATTTTATGCTGTGGGCTTGAACTGGAACGGAAAGCTTTAGAGTCAAGACTTCATCTCCCGCCTTCTAAAAAGTGTTAGCCAAGACGAAAGATTTGTGTTGTTTCCATTGTTCGGCATCGGGTTATAAATATTAAGAAGCGACTATCGGGATCAGTCCGTAGGAGAACAGATATGTACATATATGTAACAGCAATTATGAATTACCAGTGAGGTTCTTTTTGACAAACTTCTCAAAACTGGAACTGCTTAATCAGAGACTAATGACAACACAGTTGGCCAAAGAATGTAATAATGAAACCCGGTGAAGTAACATCATCACCATTTTCCACCGCTTCTTTTGTAAAGGTTCCCATGGTAGCGATACTCTCTTTTAGCAGGTGATTAGACTGGTCATACAAAGTGGAATAGAAAGATAATGACTTGAAAAGAATAAATCTTGAGTCACATGGTATAAAAAAGCAAGAAGCGGTAACAAAAGAGCAAACAGGGATGTTTACCACTGATAAGCATAGTGTCTCTGGGCACGGCTTCCTACTCGATCGATGTGGTGTCCGAACGCTGTTTGCGGTTGTGAATATCAGGTGACAACGAGTTGACATATTGTGGTTTAATTGCAGATTTTATACGGGTGCAATAGATTACGAGTGTCCAAACGGTAACAACAGTGGTCGATAGGCAGTTCGTTCAAATTACAATCACATACTGCATTGTTAGAAATAATGTTGGCCTTTCTTGAGATATTCAGACGTCATTTCACTTCTTTTTTCTGACAAACAGTTCAGCTGCGTTGCTCACACTTGTACCACCGACCACTCAAGTTTCGCGTCTAATCATCTTAGGAGGAAGTACTTTCAAAAATATGACTAAAATATTTTCGAATAACCATATCGCCAGATATGGTTGATTGAACTTTTTAAAGCGGTTTATATTTACTCGGTCAAATTAAACGGAGTTCACTGTCTAATTTTTATTGCAGGTGTACAACAGCATTTTTACCCCTTTTATTCATTGTACAACAGGGGTGAAGCACTTATGGATGGGGTTCTCGGTCTGTTATTTACTGTCAACATGGAACGTAACCTGTGGATTAAATCATGTTTAGCACCAGCTATGTGACTAGGTATCACAAAGAAGAGACTGAAAGTGACTTGAAGTGGCTAACAAGCTGGTGACTGTCGGTAACCAAAGGCAAACACAACAATTTTTTTTCCGAGGACCTCGTTTTGGAATCATGCCACCGCCGGTTAGTTCTTGTGCTTCAGAAGAAAAATGCCAATTTTATAATTAACAAAAGGATTGAACAGAAGAGTGAATGTGGAGATTTTCGGGGATTACTGATCATGATAATGGATTACACATTAAATGACCATCATCGAATTAAATTAGGACCATGATTGGTGCTATGGGGTTGGTCTGGCAAAAAATTTCAACACTTTAAATATTAAGCGTCGTTCTCAATAACTGGTTGCTAGAACCGTCGAAAAAATAAGCTTGGAACAGACGGCTGATTCTGATGTCTACCGCAAAACCTTTAGCCAGATTGTTGTTCAATAATCGCGAGTGATATAGATTATCCAAAAACGTTTCCCTACTCCGTGGATATCCTACACAGCTAAGGGTATTATATAAACTTGGTAAACTATAAAAAAGAGGCTAGACCACTTGTTGTTTCTGGTATAGAGACGTTTGTACGAAATTCGGAAGAGACTGTTTACGTATTTGATGCTCTTCATTAGGGGAGTGTGAGTTTTAACCAAGTAATTAGATTAGGACGGATCACGTACGTAAGCATGGAATCTTGACGAACTGACTTAGCTCACACCATGAATAGACGCTTATTTATTTTAATCGCGATCACCCCACTGTGAACAAAAGATAAACAGTGATCTGTTTCGATCGAACCCCCATGATCGCATTAGTTAACCGGGGAACACCTGTTAAGTCCACAATGTGCTTCATTCCGATCAACTGAAATTTACACTTCTCAGACAGTTAACACGAAGCGTCTGTAACGATTGGACAATCCTATGGTTCTAAAAATGGACTCCCCGTCCATGCAAGCTCCATTCGATTCAAATGAGGTTACAGCTGTAAACCAACTGTGGAGTGCTCAAGTAAAAGGATGATTGGGCGGAAGAGTACTTGGTACGCATCCAGATACAATGTCATACTACGCATATTGGAAGTGATCATTTATATTCAGGATATTGTGATACATCGTGAGTAGCTAGTTGAGGAAGCGGTAAAACAGAACTATCCTTTACCTTACTTTTTCTATTATTTTTATATACGTAAAATACCCATACTGAAACTAAATGGAAAATTTAGATCGCGAAATCAGCCCATTAACGTAATTAGAACACAGGATATGGGCGAGCATATGTTTCCGGTGATTTCATTCTCGATCCTTTACAATTATATTCATATGTCAAGGAAAAATCGTAGAAAGCTAATTGAAAGAGTTCTAATAGTCTCATTCAGTGTTTTTTGGGCAGTTGCTAGCGCCAGAAGCCTGTTCGTTTTTGATGCATGTTGCTGGACGCTATAAGCTATTGTAAAGGCTGAGCAGACGTCTATCGAGTTACCTGTTCCAACTAAGCGTGTAGGAACGGAACTTGATATGGATCCGTTTCCTCCATGTCTAAGCCACCGTGGAAACTGTTCTTCTATTGGATATCATCGAAGAAACACTTTCTTCTCAGTGCCATTTCCTTACAATGACCTTATGAACACATTAGTCATCTGATAAATCTACAGGTAATCATTTTGTCTACAGCATCAATAAATCAGTTTCGTCTTATCACCGTTAGATTTATGCACGATGATCACCAGTACACTCGTTCTTTAGGCTATCTGTACAACTTATATAAAGACTAAACTTAATTCGGGTTGCCGTTAATCCAGTCAGCAGTTTGCAGTCAGCAGACAATCTGAACCACGCCTAGATTCCTTCCTGATTGAAAACCGGCTTGGTGATCTGAATCCATTCGGATTTTGTTCATCATCATCGGTTGACAAGATCTGAAACTGACCCAGAACAGACGGACAAGACTTCCTTCTTCAGTCCATTAGAAACATAAGAAAAAAGTAGGTTTTTTTATAATTTCAAGCCACTTATTTTATATGATGCGTAAGGTGATCCCTATGAACTTGATTCATGTTGACACCTGCAACTGTTTGGATTTAGGGCCTATAGAAATATAAGTTATGTCAAGTGTTATCACGAATTAATCGACAGTGTAACTTTATTCAGAATGCCAAGTATAAGCTGGATTTCTGTTATAATTCAGAGTACTGATTGACATACAGAATGGAACAGTTAGCTGAACAATTATAACATAAAATCACATTTGCCAGTGTTTTATTTAGAACTCTTTTGCTTTGGAAAGGGTAACAGTTCTTGAGTATACGGAAGAAGCCCTTGAGTAAGATCAGAAAGCAACCCGTAGACAAACACAATTTCGGTGATTTCATTATCAAACGAATTACAATAATGTTCATATTGCAAACAAAATAGGAAAAGAAAACACGTACAGACAATCAATCAGTCAGTCAATCAATCGAGTGGTTAGCCGGTCGATCAATAAATAAACAGAGACGTGGTGAAATTATGTATCACAGTCAGACATATGGATTTGTATTACATTCGGGAATGACGTCATCAATCTTTGGCCACGAAATTGGAAGTGCTTGGACTAAATTATTTTGTGAACAAAACTTTGGCCGTATAAACTATCAGCTCTGAATCAGACGACAAGTCAACTCAAACCACAGGTGAGCTTTCCAAATACACCCAGACAGTATGTACACAATGTTCCTCGTGCAATATTAAGTTTCATCTTAATTGAAACCCTGTCTCTTTGGTTGAGGTTTTGTTATCCATACAAGAATGAAAATCAGATAGATCTAGAAGTTCCGATTGAGAATCTCACGGAACAGACCAAAGTCACTAACTGATCTAGAACATTTCGAAAGCCCAGATATCACAACACACTACAGTACCTGAAACATCAAATCCCTAACCACGACATTCTAACAGGGAAGCATACAGATGACCTGGAAGATTCATAGCGAAATCTACATAAAATTCTCAGTAGATCGTATAAAGGAGATGGGGTAGCGGTAATGATTCGTAGTGATCACGTTTCGAAGCGGAAGGATGTATTGAGCGACGAGTTTAAATTCACCAAGATCTATCGGGAAAACACCAAACGGATCGTGCAGAGAAAGAAAGTACTACCCCACTGAGGAATTTTGAGCTCAGTGTATATACATATCATCCAGCCTATTTGAGAAAATGAAACCCGTGTGTTCAATTATGGCCTATCTTTATGGATTATCAAAGGTGACTAAAATGGCCAGCCTAATCATCCCAATATACCTCTGGCAAACTCGCCTTTTTATGCGATAGCACTGTTGTTGGTAGGAATCTTGGAGCCCGTTCGACAAAGACTTGCCAAACACACACTTCGTGACAGTTTGCAGCTCGTCTAGGCCATTGAAGATATGAACATTCAACAAAAAGGCGTGGTTTCACCAAATGTAGAACTTCTGTTAATAAACGTACTCCTCGTAGAAACGGTGAATTTGATTTGCGTGTTCAATGAACGAGGGAATTATCAATACAAATTTCAACGGATAAATCAGAAGAACTGTTGTTGAGGTGTACAATTATTGTACAACTACTATTCAGTGGCGCATACTACAGGCAAGAGATTACGTCGCAATGGGATCTCCTCAGGTCCACTTCTAGGCGATATTCTCATGGCCAAATTGAAAACCGATGAACTGAATCAAACTATAGTCAGTTTAACCCACAGTAATCGTCGTGCAGATGATAAGGTTTGCATCAGTGTTCGACATTTGGACGTGTGAGAAACGATAAAATTATTAAACGCTGCATATCCAATCATAGGGTTTTCGATTGAGACAGAAATCGACAATCATCTACCACTTTTGGACGTTGATTTACCGAGATGTCTGTACGATTCGATCCAAAGCGAAATTCACAGTAGAGCAACATGGGCGGTATACAAATGTCAACAGCTTCGTTCTAATCGGTCAGAAACGAAATCTAATAAGATGCTGAGTATTCAGAGCTGCAGGTATCTGCTCAAATGATATACTAGAGGATGGGTGAAGAGTGATTAGCCGAGTCCTGTCGGAAAATGGCTATGCAGACAGATTCTTCGAACGCAATACAAACATCAAACAGAATCAGGAAGGATATCACAGGTGGAAAACAAAAGCCTTTTTCTGAAACTTCCTTATAACGAAGATCCTGTAACCGAGAGAATTAGCAGAATGTTATCCACCACACATGAGGCCACTTTACCGCTATTAAGTCCAGACGTTTATTCTCGACATAGACTAACATAAAAAGGAGTTGTAAGTGGTAAGTTGGTTTGTTTTGACGTGTTCAATTATTGTTTGTCACTTCAAATGCACTTGTGGTGCAACTAATGTGGGCCGGACCACAATGAGTTCAGTTAAGTGCATTAAAGAACACCGTCCGCATTGTCTTCAACGTGGAGAAAGAGCAGTTATATTAATTTCTATCCTCACCCATCTGTGAGACACAAGTCACAAGGTTTACCTAGGTACTTCATTCAGCATCCTATACAAAGTACAACCGAATGAGTCAAAATCGATTATATATAGGACATTAGCGGCGGTCGAGGCTAACAGCATCTGACTACTATGACGAAAGCTTTGTTCACAAAAGAAGTTGGTCCAGACACCTAAATTTCCGTGACCAAAGATTGATGACGTCATTCCCTAATGTGATGCCGATCCAGATCTCTGACTTTGACACAAAATTATGTCATGTTTCCTGTTTAATCATTGACTGTCCGTCTGCAATTTGTCATTGGCTTGATAATGAGATCTTGATCTTCCACGCGCTGCTCTCTGCTATTTGAAGAAATTACACTGATTTGACCTGACTTGACAACCCCACACTGAATCCTCAGTGCGGGATTATCATGCTATTAAAGTCGCTTTTTTATCATGTTCCAATACCCTCGGCTTTTGTATCGAACTTTCGTCTACTAGATTGCTTAGAAGCGAACACCGCACGTCGAGTCAGGGTCATCCATTAATACTCTTATTGTACTGCGGCAATCAGAAGGGCGAATATTTGGCGGGTAACCTCAAATAAAAGCAACTCAACCCTAAAAACAAGAATCATATGTTGGTTTATTGAATAGTGAGCCGGGAGCTCTTATGACGAGGGACAACGGATGTAATGATAGCAATCAACGGGGTAATTATTAGAACATGTATCACTTGAAGAAAGCGTACGGAAATGCAATACTCTATTAGATCGAATAGTTTATGGGTGAACACATATGATATGCAATTTTGTGGATGACGCGGATAATAAAATCTACGTGCGGACAACTTGGACTCGGAAATCAACGAGCTTTTTGTGAACCATACCTGAAGCGGATCAAGGCAACAGTGCGGAAAATCTCATAGGAGAAGTGGGATCAGTCTGGTAGATTACGTCCGTGGTGGATAATATTGTCTACTAGGGATTATTGATAATATTACCAGTGCGTCTTCATTCAGCTCAGTAGCATGGGCGGATTGGCGCATCTGCACTGTCGTCCAACAATCAATCGTCTCTTGTTCACATCGATAATCTTGTTCGTAGTCACGCACCGTCTGCCCGGTTTATTTGGGTTCGTGCATACCGACCGAGTCGATGTATGCAGGTATTGTTGAATTGAATATCGTTGAGGGAATTGCCACCGGGATGGCAGAATTAGAACGCCATCTGTTGTGGTCTTAGTAGCGTAGTTGCATTCGAGCCCTTCTGCAGTCTTTAGGATTTCTAATTACATATACTTCACTACTTGCTTTCTAATACTTCTGCTTATTCTGCTCCCCATTAGACGATTCGCCGAGGTAGTATCTCAAACCACAGCACAGGATTGCGAGACTAGTGGTTCGAAAAATTGAACTGAACTGAATTGAAATTAAGCTCCTCAAATCAGAAATATTGACAACAGCTGACCTTTTACTAGGATATCCAGACTCACTAGTTCCAACCTGCTACCTACACTTCCTCCAATTTATCCCGTACTATTTTTGTGTAATGGAGAATGTGCACACTTTTCCTTTTCAATATTTCGTTGTGAGTCAATTTCTATGCTCATTTTCTGATTCACAGCCTAGTATACCTCGCACTTTCTACTGATTAAATTGATTGTTATTCCTCACGCAATGAAGGAATACATTCTGTAACGACATTTTTCATTGGTGGGTTAATAAATTCGGCTTTCCATGCCAAAGCTCTTATTTACACTTACTCAGTCTAGACTCAACGCTATTTACGTCCATTTTTACTATCGGCACACTCTGAACTGTCCCATTAACCCCATGTGTGCCATCTCATGACCACTGACATCATCAAATCTTGTTTGTCCAACATTCGACCTTTGTTCGTCTGCGCGAATCTCACCACATTCACCCATACTGGCGGATTTCCACTCGTCTAACGCAACAACTAACAGAACAAACAACTTCACTTTCTCTCCCCGTTTGTATACACATCAACTCGATCTTAGTGATCATTGCCAACCCCTCACATCCACCTCTCCCAATTAACCGTGATTTGTCTATCTTATTCCCACTGTGTCACCCATACACCGATCATTGTTTCCTTTCTAATTAAATTGATGTCATCCAATGTAGAGAAGATGAGAATAGCAAACATGCTTGATTAGGTTACTATCATCCTCGTGGCTAAGACACTTACACACTCAGAGTAGAAATGTGAAATTCTCGATCATTATTCTGTTTTCTTCTTTTCAGCTACTTTCCTTTCACTATGCAACCATGCTACAATGTTTCAGTAAGTGGGTCGTAGTGAATTTGAGACGGTCAATTGGGGTGACCGACGGTGGCGTAAAGAATTGAACTCGGGACAGGTTTGTGGGAAGCCTACCATGATGACCGTCCGATGGACGCCGGTATCAAGATGTGATTGAGTAGACATGAGAAGGCACACTCAATTGTTGTCAACCTCAGTCATTCGAGGTGTCGAGATGATATGCTTTTGTCTATCGAGAATCGAGTGTATACCGCAGCAATCAGACTAGTTCTTCTTTTTGGTTGAAAATCATGGCCACTACGGGTTGAGGATACTTGGAGGCTGTCGGTATTCGAACACCAGTGTTCTCGTGGCTTTTCTCAAATCCTGTTTTCCTCAATATTTCGGATTTAAGTTGCTTCTGAGCGACAGAAACTAAAGCCGCCGGATTCAGTGCATGGTCAGTGGTTGTTAGAATTGAACTGAACGTTGCTCTTGACTAGGTGACGCTGCCGGGTAACAGCCTAAATCAGGGCTCGGGAATGCGAAATTAATGGTTGTAATAACGGAACTGACCTTTTTCCACGATATTGATCAGTGTATCATCACTAAACAAACGGTTTCCTGAACTAGGTAGAATAACTGCAAACAATTCAAGCTACAAATCAAAGTCACTTATCTTTAAGACAAATCATCAAGCACTAATTTCTGTGTACGGCTAATTTTGCTAATCGACTGAATCCTGTCACGCAGAGATGCTGAGAAAACCGAAACCAGTAGTGCCGTGTTTTTTCATGGACATTTGGATCTATGGGACAGATTCTTTCGTTGGGAACCACAGTTATTTAGCGATATTTTACCTTCCTGCTTCAATGAGTACTATTCTGTTCCCCATTTCGGTCCAACAATCTGTCGGAATGGTTAAAATTGGACTACAAACCGGAAGCACCACGCATCTGAAATGGTGTCTGCACAACCTGGGTCGGCCTAAAGGACCAACCAAGGTAGCGTAAAAACTGTAGTCGTCTCTAGAAACAAAATTATAGTGAGAAGGATGCTGCTTTTGTTTCAAATTAAACCCGATCATTGTAATCACATTAGCTGTAACTCCAAAACTCAATTAATAACCTCTGCTGCATAACAAATATGAGCTCATTGTCGAAAACTAAGATACATCACGCGATCACCGTCAGTTTATTGTGATCTCCTTGGTTACAGCAGTATTGTGCCGCGGGCCGCTACATCTATTTCATCAGATCGACTATTCCCCTCAGAGTCGGCATTCCCCAAAGCCGCTATCAATCCACATGAACCAAATAACGGTAATTAGCAGGTTAAACTAAAAAGAAAAACCTTTTCCGAACACGCATTCCCCGTCCGCCTCTATTACAGTATTTTAGATGAACAAACCATCTTCGTCTTATTAGGCTTACAGACGAGGGGGTTGACAAGTCATAATACACTAGCTGATAGTTGTTCGTAAACATTCTTTGTAATACGACGAGCTCTTTGGGAAAACAAAACACACTGGCTTCAACCAACTGGCAATCTCCTCTGCTTCATATCTGATGGTGACCCCCAAATCAATGTGAGTTTCTCATTCGGAAAATGAACGAAAAAGTTTGGACCATCAACACGATTGTTGTGAGCGAATGCACGGAAGCCAACCGTACTTCTGTTCTGAGTGATTGCTCATGTCTTTGATGGTAGAACATCAAATTTCGAATTACAAACGATTTTGCTGATAGTTCACTTATTTTTCATTTGAGGAACTGTTTATTTCTGAATTGAAAAGCAGTCTCTCCAAGTATTAATATCTAGTCAAGTCACTGGACATGGTACCACAAAATGAAACGGGATGCGCATATTTCTTAAGCCTCGACTAAATGGCTCTGACTCCATTTTTGACAAGAATTACAGAGAGTGGTTGGAAAAGGAAGATGGAATGAGTCGTTATTCTCATGATGTGATCTATTTCAGTCAGATGTGCTTGCATCTGGGAGCTTTGAATATGAGAATGCTGTGAGACTCGGCGTTACGTACACTGGCTTTTGTTATTACCTGCTTGTGCATACTTGCAGTGTGAGGATATATCCCATAGTTTCAAGGGCCTACTGCACCATTAGGGAGAACCGGCAATCAGACCCCGAGACTTGGAGCAGAAAACTACATAGGGTCTCAATATTTCAGGTCTGTCTATCACCAAAGTGAGCGGCAGTGGCAAGATCCGAACCGCTGACATCCGGGGTTGTAATGGGACGCTGTAAACCATATGACCACCAGTGGTTTGTAACTACGATGTGGATAATTTCTTTTCATACTTTTTATTGTTTTCATTTTTTAGAAATTATGCATGAAGCGATTTACCATGCGGAGTATTCAAACTCAACCCACCAATGAAAACCATGGGAGCACTGAGGTATTAGGAATCATCATCAGCAGTACATATTCACCGAGCTCCAAATGTAACTCGAACCTGGAGCACATTATTGTGAGCTCAAAACCCGTGTTTGAATGATTCTTTCAATCTCGACAACAAATTGGTGGATACGAAGTCAAACAGCCACTAAGCCACACCGTCTGATTCCGAGGCTGAATGTTTGGCACAATTTAGACGCAACCAATCTCCAAACATCACAAGTCAAACCTGAGAGAACGCTTGGTGAATTTGTTGCAATAAACATTGGTAAAGTTGCAAAATCAAATAGGAGTACTAGCAAGAGTCCAGATTACATTTGGAAATAACCAGTGCGTGAGATATGGGTGGGTTCGTCTGTAGTTACAAGCTGCTCTATTTCGTAATACAAATGAAACAAGACACTCGGGATAGAATTACATCAAATGGACAAACAAACTAGGTGAAACAGCTCACACTGTTTCGCACTGACTTACACTTACACTTATATTACTTTCACAGCAGTGGTCGCCTTTGTTGCATCCGACAACCGGGCAAAATCACTGATGCAGATCAGATCACATTCGCTCCGCGCTGAAAAGTCAACCAAACTGACGAATTTCCCACGATATGAAAAGTACTTTTGTTCCTATGGCAATGACCAGTTGAATCCATGCAAATCGGCATTCAGGAGTAGACGGCTTACACAATAGATGTACATCATTTCCACATCATGCTGCATAACCTCGAATTCTCGATGTCATAAACAAACAGCAAGAAGTTTGAGAAACGTTCCAATACTAAATAACCTTACTGACGTACAAGGATTGTAACATTTCATTCACCAAACAGCAATAGTAAGATATTTATTGGAAGAATGTGGAGACTAATTAGAAGCTATCGAAGGGGAAAATTGACCACCGGAACTGGAAGCCCAATCGTCGACAGTTCGACGCGGTGACCATTCGACTACCATTGAACACAAATCTGAGGACTATTTTGAGTCTTATAAGTTTTATTTAGATAATATGGTGGTTTTTTGAACCGCGTATTAAGAAACCGGCGGTTAGATCATTCGATAATGACATGAATGGGAAATGATATGATTACCGACAAGGTCCTATTTCCAAAGTCGTAAAAATCACCGCCGACCCTTGAAACGTGAACACATTGTGAATAAGCTGCCAGACTAACCGTGAGTGAACGACTTCGCGTCGGTAAGGTGTTTTAATGGCTGTTGTGAATAAGTCACGACTTTACTAGATTCAGGACTTATTTTCGTCAACTGTTTTCCCTATCCACACGATACTTGACCTATTGGAAACTGATCGTTCTGTGTCATTGTCTTTGCAGCTACGGGGTCAAAGCGTTCACACCCAAGTAATGGACATTCTTATCTACACATCATAACTATTTAGTGAAAATCGTACAACTTTTCAGAGTATGATTCAATTAGAAGGCGAATGAGAAGTCTAGTTGGCAAATCAGGTGGTTGTACGAAGGGAATTGACCTGATCCGGGAAATATTCTTACGAATGCAAAATTCGCTCAGTCCCTGCATTCAACATGACTTCACAATGAATGCCATTGTCATTCTGGAGCAACGATAGATTACTCTGGTTTACTATGGTTATTAGTAACATAAAGATGACCCATCACTTAATTTGCTTAAGACCAAAAACAGGTTATTATTATGATTATTATTTTATACGGTAATTTCTGTGGTGTCGTTGAAACGCATTTCTTGGGGATTGCGTGAATCGGGTTCTCCCAAGCTGAATGAAGTTAGTCTGGGTCGGGGTTCGAGTAACGAGTTTTCTTGATTTCATATTTGTCTATTGGCACAAGGGAAGTGGCTTATTTCCCATATCTGCACTATCATGGATAAACAGCAATTGCGGCTCCGCGATTTGTAATTGGGAACCATACAAGGCTCCTGAAGGTCAGGCATAGTAAAGAACAAGGTGAAAATGGATTGTTTTCTGTTACCAATGGGGCCTGTGGTCATGCACCTTTAACCCCTTACTTGTGACGTGATAAACGCTTGTACCATCAAATCACTTTCGGTCACCATTGATACCAATGTAGCGCCACAGTAAACTTCTGTTTATCACTAACTTATTCCCATCTCTCCCTTCATAACACTGTACCGGTGGCCTCCAACCCAAGCTACGGCCAATCAAACGCATCATAATATGTGAGAGCAATATTGGGAATCAACGAAAGCAATCGTCCGATCTGCTGCATTGCTGTGTAAAGGGACCGGCATACTGATCACTGTACTTCTATAGGCATAAATGATGGAAATGTAACACTGAACCTTTAGATAATCAAGCACAGGTAAACAAAAAAATCAGCCACCAGACTGCCTTACTATATTTTCTAATGTTGTCTGAAGTGCACGTGAAGAAAACACCCGAAAGACTCCTGGTGAATGGGTTCCATACAGCTTCAGCATGAATCACAACACAAAACAGTTACATCCATTCAGTTGTGAAACGTATTGTGTAGATAACTTTACATAAGGGAAACTTCGGTAAACTGCATAGTGCACCTGTTGTGAGTTTCTTCGATTTGGTTCCTTGAATATTTCCCAGTGTCTATTCTAGTGGCTGAAATGGTACTTTTCATCACCTATTATTGGTTTTTCTTCATTGCTTTTCCACAACACAGATCAGATCAGAATTTGAATCGGTTCTCACCACAAGAGTTAGCAAGCTATCGGTCAATGAAGGAGCTTTCAGAAAAAGTGGACGAAGCATTGCGTGATGGTGTCGAACGCGGCGAACGTAGCGTGAATCAGTTGACGCGTAGTCTCGCCATGCCCCCGTTGGCAAAGCAAGCAAATCGACCAGTACGCCAATTACCGCCGTCAAAACAACCTCCATCACCGGCTTTGCCGTTGCCACTGCAACCAGTGCAGGAACAGTTACAGCGGAAGCCGCAACAGAGGCAAGAAGAAGAGAAGCAAGCTGAGCTACAACCATCACTCGCATCAGCAGAGGTAAAATCTTCCGCAACAAAGACTACATCCAGTCCGAGCAGAAATGTAGCTCCAGTTGCAGATAATAATGTAGAGACACCACGAACTACTGACACGCAGTGTGAAGCGAACTTATTCCCGTTAGCTCAACAACTTTTATACTACGGTATCGTAGTATTTTGTGTGTACAAATTGACCGGCTGGTTACATATTCGTCCCACATTTGGTGAACCAACGGAAGAGCACAGCTTCCTCTATCGTCTACTCACAATTTTGTTCCATTGGATTCTAGGTTGGTAATGAGTCTGCAACTCTTTCCGGTTGTTTTCGATTGATCTGAGTCGGACACATTCATCACAAATCCACAGACGTATACGGATCAAGTTCCCGAACAATGACAATCGAGTTTGTGATTTTCCTTCCTAGGCTGGTGTTTCTTTTTTTTCTTTCGGTATAGTTTGTACACATTCGCATTTCATCATGAATTTTTTTTCCAAAAGCGTACAGGGGTAGCTCATTTACCATGCATATCAGTGGCAGGTCACGGTGGGCTGTGAATCTGAACGCGAGTATAATCAGATCATATTTCGCATTTAAAAAAGCATTCTTTCGTCCGCAACAAAATGCAATCCCTCCCCCTCAGCCAAAAAGCACACAACAGACACAAAAGAGAGTAACTTCAGATTTCTCCGAAATTTCGTCTCCCTAGAAATGTCTTTAAGCTGTTTCTTCTTTCGCGATTTTTTGAGCTTTGAAGAGATTTATCGTTCAGTAACTATTTGATGAATCAAGACAGAACAACACCTTCGAGTCAACCAGTCCAGCAATGCCAGCTGCAAAGAAAACATTTCATAACTTATGATATTTAGTACACATTATTCTGTCAATGAATTTACTTCTTTTCCAACAACATCAACGGACTGGCAAACTTCCATTCTTCAATTCTTGTACGCCTCGCACAACTTCTATGACAGCTAATTCAATGGATACCGACTGTGTGGTATGGCATATACCAGATAAATCCTCCTCTTTGTTGCACCACACATGCACAAGCAAACGTACATGACACACACTTGTAAACACATTATTCGAACCGATTTCGCTGAGTTGGAATGGAAAAATTGGTCACCTGCGGGCGTATCAGCGTTTGAAAAATAAACAATTGGAGAACGCAGGATGTCTGTGAACGAATAAACTATCTGAGAACTTATTGCGGCATAGTCACCGACTATCGTTATTTTCCCCGTTTCATCTCTAGCAAAACTTTTCCATGTCGTTTATTCATTTGCTCCAATTTATCACCCTACCCAGGTTAAGTCCACTCCTTCGCAAGATCCACAAACACAAAGCTGTTGATTTTTATTGTTCTCAAATCTTGTTCTATAGTGTTAGCGCCATGAAACACATATGCATTCCATACGAGTTTATCTCGTGCGTACAAGTTGGTAGAACACATTTGTGAAGCAACCAAGCGATATGTGCAACAAAAGACAACAACCTTCTACACGAGCTTACATTTGTGACGTTTTTTATTCTACTGACTTCGTCACGGATGTGGGTAGGCCAGTGAGTGCGGTTTTGACCAATAGCACTTCCTCACTGAACTGAGTTCAGATTTCAGGTAGATATCCGGTATTCGCAATGAAAGTCGCGTGGTAACTGGTTTCAGGCGTTTCGTTCACACTCGTTTCTGAAATGTGCTACACAGTCAGTCTGATCAAAGCTATCCAAGGTGAATACAAAGGATTCGGGGAGTGGATGTATAAGCAAGGAGGAGACACTACTCAATTGGGTCTCCGACCATTCAATGGGCCGTGAAACTCGTAATTGGGCGAAAAAAAATGTTTTTTTCGTTCGATAGCGGCTGCTCTCAAGCTTGGAATCGTAGTCAGACGCATATCATCTGATCACGAAGCGTAATGCAAAAGGTTTACCAGTTCGACAAACTGGAATCGTTACGCGAATAATTTGAGTGTACAGGAATTGGGTTGACTCCTGAATAATGAGAGGTTTTGCTTGATTGATCGCAAAGAATCAACGTCCTTCTAGCAGTGAAAAATGCTTGACAAGGGGAGTGTGAATTTTATATGCGCGGTCGGCAAGCCCTAGGGAATCACACATCACAGACAAATGGTAATTTCACTCAGAATCAGCTGACTGGAATAACAGACGCTATCGCAGAGGGGCTCTATTATCCAATCTGTTTTATAGACCTTCAATTAACATGTTATTATATACAAAATGTAGAATGCTCTCGCACGACTATATTGATTCAATGTCAAGGCTTATACCCGCCTTGCAAGCTTTAGTCGAAGTGAATTCGTTTTATCACCTCAGTAGTACCACAAACATATGGTGGCCAGAAATTGAAATAGGTGTTACCACATCGGCAGAAAACCAGTTTGGCTTCTACCGATCGTATCTACTTGCGGTGCTGATGTGATATCGGTTCGTCCATGTTGCGTTGATTTGGGCACGTGTTACACACAATTGTATACACTGCCTCTGAGTGTATTCCTCATCGAAGCGGGTAGCGGATGGAGGACAAATTGGGGCGATTAGACAATGAGGAAGTGGTTTGGAAACAGTATCCAGAGAGTGCAGCACACAGGTGCCTACCGGCATCCATGATCTAATCCAGCTGCATGTTGGGAAACATTTACCATGACCACTTACCAGTCATTTTCAGACTGTTGTATCTCAATTTATTTACTTCCTGACGGGTTTACATTGTGGGATAATGAAGAGACCCAGCGTTCAAGTACGAGACTGATGGTTACATTATTAAAAGGGAACTCGGATGTGGATAGAGAAAAACACTAGAGACCCAGGAACCCCGATGGAAAAATATGTCAACGCTAAGAGAATAGAATTCATTGGTAAATATCTACTCCAAAGCATACGGAAGCTCTGTAAGGGGAGGAAGTCACCAAATACCAGGAGAAGGCGAAGAGTATATACGGATACACGACAAGACAAGCAACAAGGAAATGGTTCACTCGGACAAGCGTGCATGACTGGCCATGGTAATCCGCCGTATTTCGCATTTACATGCTTGTCTACTCGCAAGTAGACAATTCAAATCTACTAATACTGGAGCTCACAACAGAAATGAGTTTGTCGGACAGAAACCGTGTACAGAATAAGCAAATTCCCAGGATGGAAATGTGCATAAGATGAACAGAAAATTGGACAATGAAGCGGAATAAAACGGAGGAGATTTCATGAATGTATACGAAGTTTGATTCAAAAACGACCATTCGACAGAGGAATCATGGAAAGAAGCATAAGGAAGACGGAAGTCACGATAAAAAATAGCCAGAATCTAAATGTTAAAAGCATCTGAATAAAGAAAACAAAAAGAAAGCCAACGTTGCTTATGAGAATATATGTGTGTAGGAGGAAATAAATGGCAGTCACCTAAAGGGAGAAATCACCGATGTTAACATTCGATTAAAATTCGTCCACATGACTGACCGGGAAGCGTCCCTTAGATCCATTTACTTCACCGTACCACCAATCATTGTTCTCCTTCTTATAGATACTGACTATTTCGCCTGAAAATGCAATGAGAAAAACGTCATAGAAATATGGAAAATTGAAAATCTCAGCAAAACTCTAAGCGAGGAGAGGTAGGAAACTGTCAGAGAAGTGATAAACGACAAATAGCTGGATAGTAACAACGATCACAACTCAAGCAAGAGACCATGAAAATTGAAACTCATACTCAAGACGAATAGTTCTGGATCCTGATGATCATGTCACCTAACTTCTTGGTGCGCTAGCTGAGTACGACTGACCGGCCGTTTCGTGATATAGCAAACAGTTCAGACCTTTAACCACTAATCTCATGATTATGTGTCATGACCTTGTTCACTAACTCGTAGAATCAACCAGTCAAAAGTGATATACACCAAAGTACAAAGAATACACAAAAAGAAAATAAAGGCCCAAGTTGAAATCGTTTAGATAAGAAAATGTAAAGAGTTCACGTGAAATCACTCCGTTGGCAGCCATACCTAGTTATTTTACTTATTATCTCAAACCATCCGGTGGGAGGATCTCGTGGGCCACAATCCAGAAGCCTAATAGTTCCCACTTGGGGTTATCATATCTTATCGCCATTTTACGGACTGGTCGCCTCAATCCATCCTCTTATCATTACTCGTCCCAGGGAACAATGTGCACCGAGTCTATACGTGGGCAAGGATAACACATATACTAACTGCCTCGCTAAAATTATTCAGAGAAAGAATAAGAGCTTGCCCTAGAAAGTTAACTCAGGGTCCTAACACTCTATGTCTAACCTCAGCACTACCGATACGGCGTTCCCACAATGAGGCATATAAACAAGACCTAATCTGTCAACAACTCAGGAAACTTCAGTAATCTCGACCGCAGAGGCACTAGTCTTATTCTTGTGATTAAACATCGAGGAACAACAGACGCTCATTAGGCATAGCACAAAGTATTTCCTCCAACGAATTCAATTATTTGCTAGTCTCTACTTCCATACAGCAGTGATTATCGTCCTTCGAGACCCAAACGGAAAGTGGAAAAGAAATACTGGGATCTAAAGCTGAGGCCATATTCTGCAACCCTCAAGCCAAATCATTGTCTGACGGCAGTGAATACGAAAAGTGCTCAATTTGGTAAATGCTAGGAAAAAGCGTAAGCAAAACATCTGTAACCGATCGAAGACAGTGAGATATGGTTACCCCTTTCGATGGGCGGCTGCATATGCATACATTAGATGACCAGCCTCGCTGTTCTATGCACCGTGATCGCACCGCTTTAAAGGACTCAACGGCTCAATAAGGATAGCTCCTAAGCTGTTAACATCTGTCATTCTCCACAGATGCTGTCACACTGGTGAGAAGCAAATTAGCAATGAACAGGCAGGGTTACGTCTCCGTTGTGGATGTTTCGATCGAATCTTCACCCTTCGATAGCTGCTAGAGCACCATTATAACTCACACAGACCTATCATAACCCTGTACTTAGACACATATGCGGTCATCAACTCTGTCAATAGACTTGTATTATAGAAATATTTGCTCAGAAAGAAGTATTTGAAAAGTACGTTTCGAACCTCAATGGGTTACTATTGAAGAATTGCGATGCGGATTCGTAGCTATATTTGGGCCGCGTTATTATCACTCTCCTAGCAACGTATAATCTGTATGTGAACATGATGTAGCTCAGCGTTAGAGACGGAACACCTTCGCAAAAGGCGATTCTATAAAAACTACTGCAAGAAAAAAGGTTCTTGTATGTAATTCAACTTAGTCCATCAAGTTAAATTTATTTTTAAGAACGTTTAAAACAGGCGAAATGCATCATTTTAGCAAACTCCGCGAATCAAAATGATACTTCTATCTTTCACCTATCTCCCTCACTGAATGCAATTCCTATCAGTAAGAAACAATCTGAGGGAGCCGGGCTAGTGTTCCTTGAAGCATATATATATATATATATATATATATATATATATATATATATATATATATATATATATATATATATATATATATATATATATATATATATATATGCACTTTTCTATCGCCAACTTTTTGATGTTTTGTTTTATTTCGTGGTTATGGGGAACAAAAGTGCAACAGACAAACCGTACAGTATTCGCGTCATTGACTTCTATTCCGGTTCGGCTCGGCTACTGTCTCTAACCAAAGACAATCTTCATCCCTTAGTCCTCAACCAGGAAAGCGGGAAGCATCAACCGAAGTCAGCGCAGATTCTAGCTTCTTCACTCCTCCATAACAAGTCATGGTGTGAAAGCCGCGTCACTTCTGCCAGTCTCGCCCAGCATGTACGAATAGAGCAGGAACATGTAGACCGTGGGCAGGCATACGCAAAACACGTCCGAGTCATCAGTGGAGTGATGAACAACTATTTCGAACAAAGGGTGACAATTCGTAACTAACACAGGGCGAAAAACTTCGTCATTGCTCACTCGATGTTCTTACCAGACGCAAGTAATGCTTCGGAGATCAAACACGGTAAGCCGGTGAGCATCCTCAACGCAGAGTGGACAGGCTTCACAAACGTCAAGCAAAACGCTATGAACCGCGGTGTTCTACACTCGTCGTTTAAGAGAGCCGGATGCTACGGCGGCCACACAGGTGTCGCAGGTTGGTGAAATCTGCTCCAGTTATTGCTGTTTGTGATGCCATCTCCCCAATACCGCCACCAGCTAAAATGTAGTTCCCGTGAAGTTTGAAGATACTCACTAATTTAAAGTGCTCTCTAAACCGGATGAGTGAAGACACAGGCTCTTGCCGGTCCCGTAGGTACACTGCACTAGAAGGAGGAGACGTTTATACCGTTCCTGGATACCTCAATCGCTGAGTGCTACAAAATATATTGCAGTGCCTGTACGCTGTCACCCAGCAAGGCGATCTTATCGGCGTACTCTAAGTCAAAAACTCTGTTACCTGGGGGAAGTTGAAATTCACCGTCAAGTAGACCAGACAGGGCATTCTTTAGAACAAACTCCATGGCGCATTCGAAAAGATACGGGGATAGAGGGCAACGTCATTGGACCCCGATGGAGGCTACAAAAGGGGACGAAAGCTGGCTAGAGGTCCAAACGCGACCTTAGGTATGGAGACAGAACTCTTTGCAGAACGACACTTACCAGGTACTCCATTTCCTGAGAATCAGTTGCACAGTCGACAGAGTCGAAGGGAGCGCGGATGTCTAAAGACACAATGACGGCCGGTTTCTGGAAAGCGTAATGGTGCTCAAGCAGCTGCCCGGGGGTGGAGATTTGATCGATACATCCGCGACCTACGCGAAACTCAGTCTGCTCATAGTGAGTCTGCTTTTCACGAGGTTGACACAACCCGTGAAGTGGGGCAGACGCAAGCAGCTTCGACGCTACTGGAATAGGGCTTATACTCCCATAGTTAGCGCAGTTACTGAAGATGGGGACAACAACCAATTCTTCCCACGAAGAGATAACCTACTCTGAAGTACAAACCTATGAGAATAAAACATGAAGTTATCTGCCAAACTGCGCTCCACCACCTTAAACAGGTCAGAAGGAATTCCATCGGAGGCCGGCGTTTTGTAATGTCCTAAGACTTGGATTTATTTGTAAATCTCCGCCTTACTATGTGAGTATATCCAAACACACCACGGGACATGCCGGAATAGTTACATGTGAATTTGAAACTGAAGGTCAGCTAAGCTATGTCTGGTGGTGCTTCGCTCAGCGTTCTAGACGCCGTTGCTGATTTCGGATTGGCGAACCATCAACTTTACAGATCGATGCGCACACAGCTAATGGTATTCTACCGGTGACTCAAATGAAATAGAAAAGCTTGAGGGAATTTTCCGTGGCGGAAGCACACTACGTCTCTGATGAAGGTTGTGACCACAAAATTTCGCCATCACCGCGAAGGCACACATTCACTGCACGTCTGGTAACGTGCCGTGTTTCACGGTGCTTATTTCTAGCCGGGAATGACTGGAGTGAGTCGAGAAGGCGCAAATATTGTGAGGAACTCCAGTGTCACGATGCAACGTGACGGACCACAACTCACTAGACAAGCGGGATGAAACATATTCTTGATAAGCGACCAGAGCTGGCTGGTATTATCAGCCGGGTGCAAATTCTAACTTTCCAGCTAGCGCACTTTGGAAGACGGATGGGCCAACTGGTTGTAGTCAAGCTGCCGCGGCAGAGTGCGTTTGGAATGCCCACTGAAACATGGACAAATAGATTGTGTCTATCAGGACGGTGACTGCTCACCTTGCGCTAACCTTGAAGTCTTACTGTGCATAACCGACTGTTCACGGCGATTCAATCTAACACCGAGGTTTCAGTCCTCTCACTAAGAACCACGTCAACCCTAAGAAGACGGGGAACTTCAGCCTCAAGGTCTCCAGAAAGGCGTTATTGAAACTCCACTGAAGGATCAGATGAGGGTGTCAATCGAATGATAGACCATGAGTCATAAATGTGAGTTTCTTGAATAAAACATACAACGATGGCAAAGATTTCAAGCGTAGGAGTTACACCGAACCTGTTGTCCCACACGCATCCGAGTTTGCACGTTAAAAGTTACTAGTTTTAATAGGCATCGAGGAGTAAGAAAGGCATCAGCCGGCGGTATAAAGTTCTGTGGAACGTAGATGCTGGTCGAGAAAGAATACGAGAACCTAACCGGGATTTCGACCGGATGCAGTACAGCTAGTAGTTTTGCCCGAAGTTCCCATTGAAAGTGATAAAACGTGGGAAGAAGGGAGAAGAAGCGAAGGGTTGAGAAAACCAGTTGCATGGTGTGAGAAAGCATGCGTTTTTATCAGAAGTGTCAGTGCGTACGAAGGTTCACTCAGTCATATTAATGTCATTAGTGTTTGTGGAGCTAAATTGCAACTACAGATGGCGTTGGAGAAGACAGCACACCATGAGTGGCGAAGGTCAGATTGGCTTTCGCAAACCTGTGACACGTGTGTCGTCGCCACGCCATTCTTCCATCTGTGAAGAGATCAGTTTACAATGTCACAGCGCGCAGCTTTCTACTCTAGGATTGCGAATCATGGTCGCTCCACGTTGAGGACGTCGGTAAGTTTCGGCATCCGACTATGGATGTCTCTGAAGCACGAGGCGTTTTGTGGAAACGCTGCATAAGAAACAATAAGGTCCACTATCGCGCTGGGTGTGAATGTCCGCCCTTCACAGAATTAATTATTCTAGATCGCCTCCAGTGGAATGGATATGCGTTGTGAGTGCTTGACCATCATCTGGTATACCGTGAGCTCTTTGTGTTTTCTGGGTATGTATGAAAAGCGATGTGGTGGTAAGACCATGACTTGGCGTATGCGTATGAAGGTGACATCGGCACTGGCCTCATATGGTGCATCCTAACTTCCCGGTAGGGACTCTAGACATCGAGATTGTCGTTGGCTAGAAACATTGGAGGATGTGGCTCAGAACAAAAGCCAGTGGCACAAATGCTATGAGGTACGCTTAGCAAGCTCGGGCTCATAATTTTCGAATAAAACTCTTAGAAAGCTACACAAATGCTTGAGGCGAAACAAGCATAAGGATATTCGCTCACACATTTTGATGCCATTTCTCCGTTTTGTGGTCCATGACACATGAATCTCATAAACTGCGCGACAAAACACAACTCGTGTCTATATACACCTTTTTCAAAAAAGGAGAGCTACATTTTGTGGTAGTTTTGTAAGTGTAGTAGTTCGTGAATGAATTTGTTTCCTGTTACCAACACCGAAAGTAATATCAGGTACGAGCTGCATAAAACCATTGCCTATATCTAAATGGCCATCATACGGGGCAATAGCTGGCACGGTCTCATTAATCTTGCGGGAGCCATTAGCATTTCGATAGTAAGAAGCACTTATTATACCCGGAAATCCCAATCACCCAGTGATCAAGGACCCATGGTGGAGTTAAACGATACTCTGTCGACAGAGTTGAATGTCATATGGATTTTGAGATATATATCACGACGGTTGACCTCTAGAATCTTTGACACTGCTTGAAAAGTTGAGTCCCAACCCGCCTCTCACGCGTTGGGGGCAATTAACGAAGCACCACGGATGATAGTATTTTAGTGTAATTAACATTAGGCAGAACCACAACAAGCATCAGGGAAATGAAAGGCGCCAGTGTGTTGTGAGAATCAGCTCATATAATACGCGGATTAATACCGAACAGGTGTCGTATACATTACTGTCAAGTCTTACAAATAAAAGGTCTTTAAATTAGGCATGTCTGTGTGCTGCTTTGGTATAGATTTCAGACATCCAGAAATTCAGTTGAAAGACAAACGAATACAGATGAAATGTATTACGTAGTACAGCGAAGTAAGAGATGTATCCTTACAAGGCTTCTTTATGGATTTCTAAGATGAGAAAGAAAGTCGCCGAGGCAATAAAACCAGCGCAACTGATAAGCCGATTGCTCAAGTTTATCACTTAAAACGGTATAACGAGGAATACGAGGACGTTAGCCACAAACAATATACACATTTGGTCACCAATATCCCATTTAATCGTTCAGTGTTGCAATGCAAGACGAGTGAAATGAGGAATTTAAAGAATATCAACCACATTCGGCAAACTTTCCAACCAAGCTAGCTGTGCGTATCGAGACCCACAATCAGAGAGGTGTGGGACCGAAGGGGCAAGGCTCGAAGTCAACGTTCTGATCGACCGGGGCCACATCATATCTATTTTGTCACGCCGATCAAGGCTACGCAAGCACATCACGACGAAAGAGTCGATGGGGAAGCATACGTAGTGCATGTCCTAACTAATGAAGTCAGTGGAGGGGTAATAATGCTAATTGAGAACGCTGCACGGGGGATTCCAAATGCGAACTGTCGTGTTCATGATTCAATGATACCACCAAACTCGCGAGATACTCCTCAGACAACGGTGATTGAGGACAGAGAACCGGTTAACATCGGCCGCTCGAACAGACCAGATCTCGGAACCGAAATTTCACGCCATTTTCACAGGCGACGAATGATGCAGAAGACCGCCTGAGCCTTCGCTATTTGACTGTCAACCTCATTTCCAACCTTCTCATCAGCATTTATACAACTTCACGACTATCCCTAACTTGTCGCCCCCGTCAGCAGGTGCGGTAGTGGACCCCTGCCAATTTAGTACCAGTAATTGACACTTGGAAGGCGGAAAGCATGTCCCGCCCCGCGAGGAGGACAACGCAAGACTGTTTAGAATGTACTGTGCCGCAGTGACGTCGCCGCAAACCACTGCAATATTGTCTGCATAATCTAAGTCTAGTAGTCAATCAGGTAAGAACTCAAAGCGTTATTTCCTTTGTGGATTGCAAAACTGGGCGGGAAGGGTGAGAGTGGACATCCCTGACACACGCAGCTTCCAGCTGAGGAAAGCGACGACAAGCTCCGTGCTGGCACTGGCCTGAGGGCAGAGTGCTTTGGTGATCCTGACATAATTATCAAGAAATCCTTGCCTGATCAGCAAAATATCTGTCTGCGGAAGATTAAGGCCATTTTACACGCATGTGAATAAGTAGTGGATGAAACTGCGTGAACCATGGAGAGACCAAGTGCGAATAAAGACGGGTGGGGCAAATTTAATTTACAGCGATGTAAAACCATCATAGGCGTTAAAAGGATGTGGCTTATTCGAGAACTCAGACAGAGAGAGAGGCACTCCAGTGACACAAAGTCAGTGGTATGTTCGTTGAAATCAACATGTGATTCATTGGGCAAACAGTCTTCTTAGAACAAGTTTGAATGGTGAAGCTACAAACGTATAGCTGCACACGCTTTTGTATGGAGTAAAAAACCCATAATATCAACTCCAGACTGACTGCGAATGGAACAAGTAGTGTAATCACCTCCGAAAGTGAAGTTTGATGTGGATGGGAAAGCCCAGTCTCCTGCAAAGCTGATATCCCCTTAATAAAAATGGTTTTACTGGTACGTTTTACCAAAGAAGCTCTAGTGCCCACTCACTTACAGATTAGTAAATCAGCACCAACAGATAGCACATTAAACCGGGTATTCACAGTTTAGGTCATTTTATGTCAGTTAGGGAAGTAGCATAAACAATACGTAGCAGGACGCGAGTCACGGCAGATATTTCGGATTGCTGATGGGAGTGTTTAGTGAGAGGCCATTCATTCTGAGCTCTTCTGACGAGAACCGAAAATTCATGTCTATATTGCATGAGAAAAAACAGTGATATTTGCATCGTTGAAAACACGGTCAAATTGATTGAAAAGCCCGTAAGAAAACAGTACATCATACCCTCGAGTAAAGTGAGCTCATCCGGATTTTTGGCAATATACGACCGCTCTACTTTTGCCCAGCCTACACAGTGCAGGCTAAGATTGGAAGGCCACTGTGAACCGCTCGATGGATAATCAATGTCCGGTGTGATCGCGTGTGATTCCACCGGACCGAAATGTACAGTCCGATGGGAATATCCGTTCGCGGTCAGATTTGCCGAAGGGAATGATCGATCAGTGGAAGTTTGACGAAATCGTTGCACTTGGGTCAATTCCATCACCAACTGATCGCACAGTACAGAATCAGCGGGTTGTGGACTGGTATCAATAGTTTTCGTGGCCGACTTGGTATGGTTTGACTGATATCGTCCGGAGCTACGAAGTTTCGACCAGAACTTTGAGGAAAACTGACAATAACAGGACAATGGATGGAAGGAGACAGTGAATTTTCGTACGAGGAGATACATCGTGTGGACGTCTGTAGAACATGTTGAACATGGGCGTGGCTTACTTCCCCAGATAAAACCATGGATCTTTCAATCGCGACCGGACCGGATAAGATTTTCGTAATGACAACTTTCCTAGTGTTGACCAGAACGCACAGAGATCTCAGGAGACAGCAAAGCTCACAGTAGTAAAGAAAATGGTAAAACACACAAGAAACCTTTAAATTAAAGAATTATTCTAGAACGCAGGCAACCATAAATTACTGGGAAAACCAAGATGAAGAATTCATAAGTAAAAGAGAGAAAAGAATTCGTAAAGCCTCAGAATGCAGGGTGTGGTGAAGAGTGTAGTCCGAACACTTTGGCACGAGTATAGCGGATATAGTATACCCATTAAACTGGGGTATTGGGAAACAACGTTAGAATGACACTTTATCAAACGACATCAGAAACAATTTAAAGAATGCAAGGCTTTTACAGACAAAAGCTAAGAGTGAATCCGATAGGGCTCTGACAGATGGCTTCGTCAGAAAGACATTACATAAACATTGTTAGGGCCTCAAGTGGCTTTCTGTACCGAATATCTGGGATCATTGTTTTCGGATTATCGATCTGATGGTACAACAGGACACCCTGTAACCATGGGGCATACTTCTATTGCACTCACATAAACACACACGCATGCAGCTGAGAAAATACACCAGAAGAGCGAATTATAAGAGTTGATGACAACGACAGACGTTCGGTGAAGTACATAAACCAGAACGAAGAAGAACCGAGGTACTATCGCTTCTGGAAGAAAGATGTAAATTGTTAAACAGACCACGTATCATTTTTTAATCTAATATTGGGAAAAGCAAGGAAAGTTGGTTGGTCGTGTACGTGACACAGATTCTGGATAGTCACCCGTGCGCCCCGATTGCGGTCCGTGCACGATACATCTAACAGCGTAGCCCAAGGCGCTCTGATGGCAATTAACAGTTTATAAACCGAATTTAGTTCATTTAACGATGAATTGTGATACGATTATAGATGATTACAAGATGTAAACACACAGACAAAAAACTTCCATAGATAAGGTAGCTAACAATAATGACCACGGCAAATAAATTAGTTGGACTACTCAGGACTGTTATAAATCCGCTAGCTGTGTAGCAACAGCGGTGACTGGTTAGGAATATTGGACTGTGACATGAGTGGTGACTGCGTGCAGTGTCAACGATTGCAAAACGGTTAATCAGCACTCATTCCTTTAGAAATTCGGGCTAAGTTTAGGATATGTTAATGAACACTAAGATGCACCGAAATTGCGAAGATAGTGAGGAAACAATCACGGGGGCTTGCAGCGGATACGGTTCATTCGAGCGGGATAAAATAAAATTCATAGATAGTCAGTTTTTATGTACGATATAGGAGCATAGTCGTTCCGATGACAAGGTAAGCGAAAGATAACGTATTTGAACGTAGTATCACCCGAACCTAGTGGAACCACCATATTATCAATGCTGATATTGAAGGTGGTGTTTTTGTGTTACCACTTCATTAACCTTACTGACCGGCGGTGCTCGATTGGTTTACAGGGGTTCGAATCGCACCACAGCCGGTCCCTTTAGTGGTAGAGGATAATGCATTACCAACCGGACTGTAACCACGCCTGACCGAATTGGACCGTATATAGTTCTCCATCACTTAAAGTCTCAGTATCAGGTTGCCGGTTATACCCGGTACTGCAGTGTGGGCCTTCAAGGACCACACTGCACTCACGTTCCATCACGTCATAATAAAAGACATATGCAGTAACCCTCTTACTAGTTTTATACTTTTCGTTTCTTAGTGAAGTTCTTGGTGAGAACAAGTAACCAGAACCACCGCGACCAGTTGTTCAAACTGTATTGAACCGATGTTTAGGAACGATTGTGCCATGACATGAATGACCACCACATGCATTTTTTCCTATTGAAGTTTCGACGAACAGAAACGCACATTAGAAGCCAATACCACCAAAACTCCGAACTGGCGACTCTGAAACGTACGCAAAAACTGGCTCAGTAGTGAAATGGTCTCACTCGACAGCTATTGGGGTGTGGTGTGCATGCACATGGAATTTGTGAGAGGTTAGATTTAAAAAATCATAAATGAACAGACAAACAAAAAAAAAACTTAAAGAAAAAGTCGAGATAGCAAGATTTCGATCGATTAGGAGAAGCAGTGCACATCACACGCTCCTGTGAAAATTCCGAGAGGAGACACTAAAATCTGAAATACAAATAAATTAGGGTCGTTTTAATTAGCTCGAGAGAAAATATGCAAAGTACACGAAATGCTTTTAAACCCACCCTGTTTCTCTGCGACTAATTTGGGACCAAACTACTTAGGGTGATCAAATTTGGCATGCTGATGTATCAGCCCACGAGTGTAACACGGATTTCACGTATGTAACAGAGAAATCAATCTATTTCAATTGGCGGAATGTCCAATGGACTCCATCTTTCCCGCACACACATTAGATCACCCGATCAACCTCGCGCTCGGAAGCAACAGACTCGAGTTTTGCTCTTGTTTGAGCTCATCGATGGTGGATATCCCCCGCCGCGTCCAGGGTTTGAACTCGAGCCTTTCCACCTGGGAAGCGTTTGTATTACCACTGTGCACCCGCACACTGCTCTCAAGTAATTAGGAGATATGAACAAAACCAATTTATTCTGGAAAAAGTGCCTGAGAGGTTGCGAAACGTTTTCAAACCCACTCCTGGAAGGATGGCAAGAACACTGAACTGTTTTGCAAACGCAACGAAATTGGTCGTCAATGACTCATTTTCAATTATCAGAGATGTTTTGAGGTGATCCAAATGTGAAAAGTCTTTGGCCTCGGCGGGGCCAAAGACTTTTCACATTTGGATCACCTCAAAACATTATCAAAATCTGCCAACCATCAATATATCAGAGATGTGTTATTTAACAGTGTTTACGCTATCCATAAATCGTGAACAAAGTTCATTGAAACTTTATATTGTGGTTAGAAGCAGAGACCTCTCATTTATCAAAACTGAGGAACTGTGCAAAGTTCAAGGTTTCCCGAGTTGTAACAAGGGGAAATACCGGCATTAAAAAACACGGGGCTAAGCATACGCCATATTTTCAAGAACACTTCCGGATAAACAAGTTATTTGTAACTTTTTTAAGGATCTCAATCATTATTCTGTCAAGAGAAAAGGTCGAATTCGAAGAAGAATCTCCAGGCAGGCTATGAGAAAAATATTGCACGAAGTCTCGAACCAACTTACGAGTGTATTGAAGTTGTGAAGTTCGCCACAACTGAATGCAAGCGTTCGGCTTTTACAGAGACTCCTACAGTCCGCACCACATCCGCGGTAAAGAAAAAATGAGATCAGTGTTTTGGATGACTGTTCATGATTTTCAAAATCAAGCGGAATGAGTGAGAAGTCACTTCACTTGAAATGATGAGATTTTGCGATGAGAAACTTCAATTTAGTCATCCCCCATTAAATTACGTGCTGTTGCTAAGACTTCAGGAAAAGAAAGCTGAACCTCAGTTGTCGAGTCTTTGATGATGGCTCTGCGATGGTCTGGTATGCGGTTTTTGTGGAGGGACAATCGCAGCCAAAAGTTCTAGAATGGAGGCAGACGGCTGACTCCTACATCAGAATACTGAACGAATTTTCGTTCCAGATCATTCTGGAAAGTCGATTTAGTACCATAATATTTCAACATGACAACACACCAACATACACGGCCAATCTCACTAGAAATTAGCTATTGAGCCGGAATACCAAGACCACAGACTGGCCGACTCACGGTTAAGATATGAATCCAAATGAAAATGTCCCGGGCCTGTTAGCGAGGCGTGTGTATGAGGATGGAAGAGTCCTCGGTAGTTTACACAAACTTACGCCCCCCATCCTCGATGAATAGGATATCACAGAACTATTCGAAACACAACTGGAAGCATGCCTGGGCGGTATGTTTCAGTCATTACCAATAAGTATGGGTGTTTATTGACGAGTTACTTAGTTTGTCATTAATCTATGGGTGAAATTATTAGTATTTCGCAATCTCTCAGGTACTATCTCCGGGATAAATCGATTTGTTACATATTTGAAATTTGTGTGCACATTTGATTTAGTAATAGGTTGATGCATCAAAATGCCAAACTTGATCACCCTAAGTAGTTTAGTTCAAAAGCAATCATAGGAGAACAGGGTGGGTTTGATAGCATTTCGTGCACTATACATGCCGTTATTGACACAAACCAGATTTTAGGAATGAAGAGAAGACCCCTTAGAATGATGCTGGTCTAGTACTGTTGCTGTTGGATTCTTACAACGTATGTAAAACAGAGAACACGGTTCACAATTAGGATTTTATCAGGATGGAGTCGACTGACTGTTTTGCTGCTTGCTTACGCTTGACTGCAGTGGAAGGTGCACATCACATAGATAAGGGGACCAAGTGAACTATTGTGAAGCATCGGATTTCAGACCTCGAGTGGCGAAATATCTAAGGTCGCAAAATGTCAGGCGTCGTAACGAGTCGAGAATGGCGGTAGGTGGCGTTCAAACCTCAGCGGTGATGGAGGTCTATGCCACTCGATCATCACTGGTTAAGTCAATCGGTCTCAGCCACAGATTATCACATTGACTGAAATAGTGAAATATCAATTGTGTAGATGGAATCTGAGAATATGTATCCACCTCGCACTTGATCTCCCAAAGGGCCCTATCGTGTTACCCAATTCGGACCTCGAAGTTGTGACTGACATCATCCATCAAGCAAATGTGTCTAAGTGATCACGTGAGATACTCATTCCGCTACACTGATGAACAGGCACGAAAAACATGATAAAGCAACTCTTCCCAACAAAGATGGAGCAACTGTGCTGTTCTTCCGTGGATTTGCAATGTCGTTAATCAACTGGAATGAATCAGTCGGTACCACTCGAAAACCGACCGCAGCTTTTCTCCTCTAGAATCGAGAGGCTAACGAAATAAATGACCTACTGTGAGCGGAACTTTTCTCGCTTTGCAAACATCGGGGAATAACTGCGAACAAAGTTGATCGTTCAGTCGGAAAAATACAGGATCCGATTCAGGACGGAGGGAAACAACAGATGGTACGAATATGAAGGTTAAAAAACCAAAGCGCAGTTGGATACACGTTCAGTGCATGGATTTGGTCTGAGACAAACTGGTAAACGCATAGGTGCCCGTTTCGGAGAAAAGAAACGAACCATCTGCGCTTGTATTTGGAGAAATAGTAAAGCACGATTTATTTAGATGTCGAAACGGCATCATTGATCATTTGCAACCCGTTCATATCACACAGTCTGTTAGGAAGTATCAGTAGTGTAAGTCCCTCAGAGATCGACACACATGTCACTTTATCATGAGGCTATTCAGCATGATACCCAATCTGTGAAGGTAGTTCCCTTCATAAGTGTATTACTATATAATCAATAGCTACGTGACTGTACTGCATGCCGATAGATTACATTTTAAATAAATTATTCAATTACCAAATTAAACAGTTTAGATGGTAAACACAGTTGTTGAAGAACTACGGGTGATCAGCGCGAACAGAGAAAAAGCGATATCCGTGGGAACGTTAACTACGTCGGCACAATTCATACGGTTATTCAATAGAAATCTACATGTCGACGAGTCCACATAAATCAATACAACTATGAGCTTTGAATATTGACGTAATTTGTAGCTCAGGCCGATGGGATTCGTCAACATCTGATAGCGAAGGTTGGCGTTCAAATAGCAGGTGATGGTTGTTATTCTCGTCTGCATTTATAGCCATTTTCGGTCTCGGGTGTGACTCAAACCCCATAGATGACCATTCACTTGTGAATATCAAAAGGCACGGTTTTTAAACCCGTGAGTAGTCACGACGGAGCAAACAGTCGAGCTTCCAAATTTAGAACTAGTCACGAAAAGTGAAGTTTCCAATATAAGTGAGCGCAACTTTTTGTGGTTATCCGTGTAATCAGAGTTATAGCAAGGCGTGAAAATGTTTATACGCAAATAAACGAGTAGGAAAACCTGAAAATAGATGAGGTCTCCTCAACTAACAATGAAAGGATCGCAATCCAAGCGCAAAGCTCGAAGATTCCAGGCTCATGGAATTAATGCAAGCCATTTGTGACAGCCAATAAGCGAAGACATGAATAACAAATGCCCGATATTACATATGATTCATTATTATCAACGAATCGTTGAAAACCTCGAAAGCACTGTACCGCTGCTTCATCATTGCTAGGAATCGTCTTAGAAGGATATCCACCAGTGTGAATCGAACCCGGGGTGAACGAATGGGAGTCGAACATCTAACCAACACACTATTCAGGTTGGGTGTTAACGGTCTATTGAACTTACACATGTAGTACATGATGAATCATAATACGCAGTTGTAAAGAATATTGCGGAAAAAAATGTAATCATAATTGGGTTTAGTGTGTCTGAGAGGAGTAGCATCTCTGAGTTGGTTCACTGTCGTGTCCCTTGAGGCAACCCCCATCTCCTTGGCCTCCATCGTTTACCCAGCACTCACCTGTGGCTCCATCAAGCTAAAGTATGCATCAGCGGCCACACCCCGGCAAACCGCTCGACAGGCGGGCTAAACCAGTTTGAGAGTTACCGAGGTCTAAAAAACTTCGGCGGGACGGTGTTCGGCATGTGAAGACAGATTCCCCTGAATGGGCGGACGAGATCTACCGATCCAACGGCTACAAAGGACAACTCTTCAAGTTGAAATAATGAGTCCCCTTTATCCAATTCCTTAGAACAGAGAGAAGACGCACGCACTGTAAGAACTTTCGATCGTGTCTACTTTACTGTTGCATTTACCCCACTACTGTACCATGTATATATACTGACACATTTTACGTCCGCGGTTGACAAGAGTAAACGAAATGCTTGCATCTCGCGACTTATGTCTTCTCTCTGTTCTAATGAACTCT